>JBAMHV010000014.1:19240634-19250759 GCA_037177535.1 Pseudomugil gertrudae
GGCTGCTGTTTACACCACTACTATGAACACCTGCGTGAAGCTGGCCCCCACCCCTCGCAAACCACACTGAAAATAGTTAGTGCTGGTTTGTGCCGTTAAAATTTTGAGACTATTTTCAGTGTGGTTTGCAAGGGGTCACGGGCCAGCTTCACGCAGGTCTCTGAACTACGTCACGAGGGAGACGCACGTCTGAAGTGACGTCACGGCTCAGTGCAGGCATGGCAGATGAGTGCGAGGAGCTCAGAGCAAGCCATAGTAAGCCGTTCCCAGTACAGTGTAAGAAACCTCACAGCAAGAGATGAGTGGTATGACAAAACTATAGTATGGTGCATGTTGCAAAATGCATCTTATCATAATAAATGTGCATAGGATGCACTGTGAAACAGCAAATAAGGCATAATATAGGATCTTTAAATAGCAAGTAAATGGCTTAGGAGCTCAAACCATGCACCAAATTCACATACAAGTACTTCACTCCCAATTCTTTTCTCACATACTTATATTTCTATTGTCTGAAGTTGGCCTATAGACAGTTGGTGGGCTGCAGACCACTCTTTAAGCTTAGCCTTGTCTCACGGCATGTGTGGAAGGGTCACATAACTGCATGTTGTTAAGGAACCATAGTATATTTGCACCATAAACTGAGGATTTTCTGTTTTGTTTACATTATTAACATCTAATAATAATAACAGTTGCTTAATTATATTTCACCGGTGTTTGTTTTTCCAACAGTTATTGCCAACGCAGTAAAAATGGTGCATTCAAAGGCAAATAGGACACTGGAACTTCTGTGTTGGTCAAGATATAAAACATTTAATAAAATATTGATAAAGCTTTATCACTGGTCTTTTTTAATGTAATTACTGATGAGATTTGATGTGGAAAGCAGAAGCATTAAAACAAAAGTTAAAGTGTTTCAACTCCATACCTCTTCGGTAGAGTGAAAGCAGCATCGCCTGAAGTTGCAGTGAGGTGAAGACAATGAGAGAAGACAGTGATACCCTCACCCTGAATGGCTCACTAAAATAGGACGTGAATCTCAGAAAGGACCATAATAGTAGTTTTAGTGGTACCTAAGTCCTACAAATATTTTTGGATTGTAGACTCAACAATCTTGCTATGTAATATGTTTTTTGTAGGTTTTTGAGGTAGTAGATAATTAAATATATGCTCTCAGGAAGAGAAATAATGTTTCTTTAAACTTGGAAAACATTTCCTACTTATCAGTTGACTTTCGATTGAACTGGGTAAATTGGATTTGTGCATATTGTCTACGTAAATATAGAAAAATGAATGAAAGAAAAACCTTCTGGATTACAGCTGAGCACTTAGATGTTACCTGGTAGGAAGGGTTGCTTCATGGTTTCCATCAGGCTCTTCAGGTCATGCTCTACGTAGTTCATCACAATGTAAATCTTGTCCATGTTACTTCCAACAACTATTTCCTGATAATATGGAAAAAAATGAAGGTTTACATTGATATAAAGAAAAGCTGAGACTGTAAACATAAAAAAGTTAATAAAGTTTTCTCACCCTCACTGTGACGATGTTTGGATGCTGAGCTTTCAGAATTGTATTAATTTCTCTTAAAGATGTGATGGGAAAGCCTTCCTTCTCCTTTTCCATTTTCAGCCTCTTCAGGGCAACAATCTCATCTGCAAACAGGATGTCATTATTATTAACTATAAACCCAAAAGGTAAATGTATCTTTGTTTATTTCCTCACCAGTCTTCTTGTCCTTGGCTCTGTACACCACACCGTAGGTCCCCTCCTCTATTCGGTTCAGACACTGAAATTCTTCAACACTACGGCAACCCTGAACACAAAACATTGTCCAGAACCACAAAATAGCACTGACAGACTCACAGAGAGGTTTTCTGCTGGGGTGGTGCCTACCTGTAAGGCAGGCAGATATTTGGGCAGCTCCTTTTTTAGTTCCACAGGTGAAATTGGAGGAGACTCTGGGATGTAATTCTCCTCAGGAGTGGGGGAGCGTGAATGAGTCTGAGAGTGAGGAGTGGGGTCACCTTCTCCGGCTTCCTCCTCCTCTTCCTCCTCCTCCTCCTCCTCCTCTTCGTCCATGTCTTCACCACTCTCTTCTGAATCGTGGTCAAAACGGGACTCTGGCACTAGCAGGCAAAGACTGAAGTCAGTTAAAACGTAACAAAAAAAGAGCCAGGATTTGGAAATGGCTCAGTCACAGCTGTGAAGCTAATGCATCAAATAAGCCGGTTGCAGGGGGCAACCCACTTAGCCTCTGCATCACAGAGTACACAGGGTAAGCTTTTAATAAACCTGCAGTGAAGACTCTTGAGAAGCTTTTTATTACCTTCAATAGAATAAGCATGAATGAAACCCCTAAATGTACAGAAGACTAAGCTGTAAAAGCTTTTACTGAAAGAAAATGTGTTTTTCCCTGTGCGTTCTCACAACTAATCTAAACAGACTTTTAAATCCTACCATAATCAAAAAGCAGTTTTTGTGCTTGATTGGCTCAGATCACAGTGCTCGTAGTCCCTCTAAACCTGCACCAAACACGATTCAGAGCCAAGCTCTTGCATCCTTTTCTTAATTTCTTTACAGAATTGAGGATCGATTGATACTTTTTTTTTCACATGAATTACAGATATGACTATTACTAATTAAGAAAACCAATAACTTAGAACAGATATTCATTTGCAGGAAAAACTTCAATATTAGAAAACCACACCCAGGATTAGACTGAATACGGTAAACTATGTTTCGTACACTGTGCCTGCCCTTCTTACGGACCACCAGCTCTGCTTACATCAAGTTAGTTTATGTTGATCTGGTTTTCTACCCAGCACCTCAACAGATTTCATTTAAAATCTAGAAAGTTTATATCAAGTTCTTTTATTGAAAGAAGACTGTCTGAAAAATGTCTCCCAGTTTAATCGTGATGCAACTACACACAGACCAGTGCGCGCACACGAGTGAGTGCACTTCCAAAAACAACATGGACAGCGTGCATCTAAAAAACAACAAAAAAAACAGAGAATGTTTCTTACTGCTGTGTTGAGAACGATGTGTACATACCAGAAAAGTGCACACGTAAGCAGGTTGAATTTACTGTCTTTGCATTAATTTCATATTACTTAAAATAAATCCACTATTGTTTATAGGTTTTGTTACATCAACACATCATCTCAATCCAAACTTTGAGAATAATTCCGGCGACCCTGTAAAAACTGTTTTATCAGGACATGTATAACAGTCGCTTTTCCCTCTCCAGTGTTTTTCCACCACTTTTCAGTCATTTATGGAAAACTACTCAGCAATGAAGCCTGAAACTGCAACATGACTTAACAGCAAGCTGTCATATAATGTTTAAATAATGTAGTCATGACCACATGAGTCATATTAAGACAATAATTATGTAACAGGCAGACTATCTGTTCCACAGTTAATGAATACTTTATTCAACAGTACTGACTACAGTACACATTAAACATATGGATCTATTATATGACATAGGATACTGCAGTCCATGAATGGATGGATAAACACAGATTTCGCATCACAAGGCATATTTTTTATACGTTTAACTAAGAGTCTTCTGCTTTTATTCATGAACATATCTGAGCTGAGCAACATCAAGTCAGATTCATCGTAGCAGATGATGTCTGGTACACGTGTCTCTAAACTCTGCAAAGTGTTTGAAAGAAAAAAAACTCTAAAAGAACAATTTCTCCATGCGCATGTAGAGAGGAACAGACACAGAGATACAGTATGACGAGGGCGTGTTTATCATGGATGTCAATGAGACTGATCATAATAAAGTCGTGGTGTTTTTAAAACTTCAGTGTAAAGTGGGTTCAACTTTTACTGTTGATTTAAATCATCCCGCAGTCCTTTCCTCTCTCTATTAAGCTTCATGTACCGTAAGCTTCAGTGTTGATTTGGCTGATGCGTGCTGTGTAGCTAATCACTGGGAGCTGTAGGTGGGACATTGTTACACAGCTTGGAGCAGTGACAGCAGATAGCAAGAGAGAGATTGGCGTATAAGAGCCAAAGGAGTGCATTTTAAAATAAACTAATTTTATCGGTTATCGGTGGGAAAAAAGTTAGATAATGATTATTATAAAATTGCCATATATCAACCAATTTTAATAATAATATTCTACTGTAATTATGCCTCATTTCCTCCAATCCCTCTTGTTGAAGAGGGGGACCCCCTCCCCAGTCTGCACTGGCACTGTCCCAGATGTCTACACAACGCTGCAGAGGTGTGTCAGCTAAGACAGCCCCACAGCATCCAGGGCATTAGGAAACTCTGGGCGGATATCATCCACCCTCGGGCCCTGCCACCAAGTAGCAACCTCAGCTCCAGAGATGGAAGTACCCATCCCCAGAGTCTCCCAGCTCTGCTTCCTCATCAGAAGACACGTTGATAGAAACGTCAAAATATTCCTTCCAGCGACCCACAACGTCCCGAGTCGAGGTCAGCGCCCCCCATCCCCCAATGTAGACAGTGTTGGTGGAGAACTGCTTCCCACAAGCTAAAAAGGCTCGATAGGACTCCTTTAGCTTGACGGCATCCCTCACTGCTGGTGTCCACCAGCAAGTTCTGGGATTACTGCCACAACAGGCACCAACGACCATACGACCACAGCTCTGGCTGACCACCTCCACAACAGAGGCCCAGAACACAGTCCGTTCAGACTCAACATTACCTGCCTTACTCGGAACAGGGATAAAGCTCTGCTGGAGGTGGGATTTGAAGCTCTGTCTGATGGGACTCCACCAGTAATGTAATGAAAGTTTATCAGTAAATCTGTTTCTACTGCTTTTTCAGTCAGCTTTCAAACACAGGACTGAAATTCTAACATTTACTAACCAGGAAGGATATGGTTTCCATTTTCCCTCTGATCCTCAAAATCTTCCTCTGACTGTTCTTCCTCACTTACATCCTCTGAAAGAGACAAAGCATCCGTTTTGTCACTGAGCTTGACAGAAACATCAGAAATAAGTAAGTTAAAAGTTTTACCTGCACTCTGTTCAGACCGCCCTGAACCAGAAACAGACTCCTCTTCTTCCTCCTCTTCACCCTCACTTTGGCTGCTGGATTCTTCGTCTTCATCCTCTTCATCCTCCTCTTCCTCGGAGCCTGATCCTGATGCCAAATAGAGAAGATCAGAATAAAGAGAAACAAATTAAATAGCTTCCACCACAAAACTGAAAGTGTTAGCAGATAAAGACTGAAGACAGGTGCAACCAAGTGACAAGGAAAGATACATGTGCAGGAAAATAGGTGTGAATTTGTTGAGACTTCTGAATGAATTGGTCATAAAATGCCTTCCGATCTTCATCTAAGTCACAACAAGAGACAAAAATGATATGTTTTCCTGCTTTTATTCAACACAACATCTAAACATTCACAGTGGAAGGTGGAAAAAGTAATCCCCAAGCTAATGAGCCAAAGCACAGAAGTAAATCAACAGAATGGCTTCAACATGCCTTCTGGAATGGCACAGTCAAAGTCATGACCTCAATCTGAGAGAAATGCTGTGGCATGACCTCCAAGAGAGGGATTCACACAAGACGTTCCAAAAATATTACCAAACAAAAAACAGTTTTGCAAAGAGGAATGGTTCAAAATTAGCTTTAATTATTGTATATATCTGATTTGCAACTACGGAAAACATGTGGTTGTGGTAATTGCTTTTAAAAAGGAAAGTCAACCAGTTATTAATACAAAGTTGCACATAACTTTCCAGCCTGCGCTGTGAATGTTTTCATTTTATGTTGAATAAAAACATGAGAGCATATAGTATAGATGCCTTGCAAGGGATACGAGTGATGCACATGCATTCATAGGGCAAAACAGCTTTGTTTTACAGCTGGACCAACGCAAAAACTCGTGAATTTGAGGTTTCCTAAACTTAAAATGCCATCTTGCTGTGCTGTGGGATGCACAAATCAGGGTAAAGACAATCAACATCATCGTTTATACTCCATACCAGGTGGCATTATGGCTACGTGCCATCAGCAGGAATAACTGGATAAAAACCTAAAATAAAAAATGCAAGACTATGCAGTGCACATTTTATTTCAGGTAGATATCATTATATTTAAGTAGATCTATGATTATTAAGCCCTGTCGTAATATATGGATATGAACGGGACATACAGTAACTGTAGCTGCTTAAGTAAATATTATAGCTAAACATAATAAAGTGACATAAACATGAGCAATAATAACCGATAATACCATAAGCCATTTCGTAATGTTCGTAAGCCAATCCTGTAACGAATATGGGTCATGTAGTTGCGTACGTGTAATAAGTGCTAGCTTCTTTAAATAACAGGCCTGATCAGCCGGTAAAAGTCTTTCTGTATAGTGGTTTTTAACTACCCTGTGATAGACTGGCAACCTGTCCAGGGTGTACCCCACTTCTCGCCCGCTGTCAGCTGGGATTGGCTCCAGCCCCCTCTGCACCGAGGATGCACGAGCATATCATTGACTTTCTCAGTGTTTGTAAACATTGCAAGGACTCTATA
Organism: Pseudomugil gertrudae; assembly: GCA_037177535.1. NCBI lineage: Eukaryota > Metazoa > Chordata > Actinopteri > Atheriniformes > Pseudomugilidae > Pseudomugil > Pseudomugil gertrudae. The sequence continues at coordinate 19,247,157 of JBAMHV010000014.1, forward strand.
GTTTCATTTTCAAAATGTCTTAAGACTACTTGAAGTCCGGTCACACATACCCACTGATGATTCTGCAGTGCTAGTCTTCCTTTCAGCGTCACTGATGTCCTGAAGGTCTGCGAGCAGGTCTTTGATATCGGGCTTCTCCTCTTTTGATGCTGACAAAAAAATAAAAAGTGAGCTAACTGAAATGCAAGTAATTCCCTGCCGAGGAGCATGCTAATATGATGGTAAACTCACGTGCACTTTTCCGTGGTTCACTCTGCTCAGACCTGTCCCTGGGAACACGAGTGGGACTACGACTACGGTGGACTTGCTTCGGCTTGTCATCATACTCCTCTGGTAGCATTCGATGGTGAGACGCCAACATTGCTACAAGTTTATCACAACTTTTAAGGACTGATGTCAAAACATTTAGTTTCTTTTTGCATTATTTAATTTTAAAAATGTAAAGTGTTAGAGGTACTGTAGTTACTGACTTTCCCGCCTTCTGCGTCGCTCTTCGGCTCTTCTCTCCCGATCTTTCATCTCCCATTGTTCTTTTTGCTGCTCACGGAGCTTTCTGTCCCGTTCTCGTTGGCGCTCCAGCTGTTCCAGTCGATCCCTGTCATTTAAAACAGGAACACTACAGTTCAATAAACATCTGTCCATCGGTTTGCAGAACCAAACTTTATGTTAAAATCCCAAAAGGGAGTAACGTTATTAATCACCCACAAACCTTTCCAAATATATGAAATGACTTCATATCCTTTTGAAAAAGTACACACTCACCTGCAACAGAACTGGTAAACTAAATTTACTGATTATGTTTCATGATGCTAACAGGGTTTAACATCCTGGCAAAATGATCCTTTTGTTATATAATATTTCAAAATACAGCAGAATTGGTATTCACATTTAAACTTGTGCATGAGATTGATGCTTTTCCTGGATTGGTGCTAACCTCTCTCTGCGTGAGTGCGCCATGGCCTGTTCCCTTCGTTTCTGCCTTTCCCGGTCTCTCCGGACTTTGTCTTCTTCCCACTGACGCTTCCTGCGGTCACTCTCTCGTTCTTTTTCTTTGGGTCGTACATGCTTCCCTCCTGTTTAAATAAATAATTAAAAATATCCAAGTATAATTAAACTACATGCATGTATTTGGTTGTAAATCATAATTCTAATAACCTAGTTAAAGAGCACTGCTGACCTCCTTCAGCAGAGTGACTGCGATGACGTCTTTTATCTTTTCTCTTCTCTTCTTTCCTATGGTGAGATTTGTCTTTCCTCGCAACCTGCTGCGGAGGCTTAATAGCTAGAGATTCATCTTCTTCACCTCTAATAGAAATGTAAAGAAAACACTGTAAGAATTTACATAGCCACAAAGAAAATGGATGTTTTAAAACTTTTTCTGAATAAGACTTGAAGTACCTGTCTTCTGTTGAGTCTTCCCGTGTATACGGGGAATTACGAATGGTTATTTCCATTCTTTGATCTCGTAGTTCTCCTTCCTCCGGAGTGTCCCGTTTGGCTTCGCGATCATCCGCCTGTGAAACTACGCCCTGTGTGAACTGTGAAAAGCAGAACAAGCAAATGTTGTGGTTAAAGCAAGAAACTTTTACAATTTCCTTGAATTATGGCTATAAAGTAGCGTTAGTGCAGCACAACCCAGATTCATGACTATTCAATTTTAGCTAGTTTCCAAAAAAAGACAACAAAAGAAGCTAACTGCTCTAGCTAGATCTTTTTATTGCCTTATTCTTCTTAGAAAAAAACCCGTGAACAAACTATTGCAAAAACAAAAATCATTAATAATATTTTAGTTAATTTAATATATTAGCACTTACACAGTACAATTGTTCTCAAAATTATTCATTCCCTCATTAAAGAAGACTGTCTTAAAGATACTTTACATTTTTCTGGCGCTTGGGGTCTGTTCTCTCTTCTAACTCTCTTCTGCGTTTTTTCTCTAGTAGGATTTCATCAAGAGTTTTTACTTTCCAGGTCTCTTTTTCGTCCCCCATCAGCGTCCACTCTCCACCGCCTGCTTCACATGAACAATAGAGTCAGTGACAAAAGGGTTTATGAGAGTACAATAGTTCAGCTGTTCTTTATTTAAGCCATGAACACAGCAGAAAACATAAACATCTGCTGTAGCTATAATTTAAGCTTTTTATAAGACTTGAAAACAAAATTATCCTTTAGTTGGACACCATAACTTTATTACAGTATTACTACTACAGCTGCACAATATACCATTTCATCATTGTAATGTACAGTAACAGTCAAAAGTTTTGGAAAAACTTTCCATTGGATTTAATGGAAAACTGTGTCCAAACCGTTGACTGGTACTGTATGTGTGTGCAATAGTCATATTGCAGATCCAGCAATGTTGAACAAATAATTAACTTGATGGTCTCATCAATTTCAAGGATAACGGAAACAAACGTTTGTTTATTGGCAGTGGCAGAAAAACAAACCTGTGTGGTAAAAAAGAAATAATCTCGTTTGCACATTTTAGAACATGTACCTAGGAAATAGTACAATAAAGGAAGCAATAAAAGATAACACATTTCCAATGCAGACAAAACCAATACATGTAACGATAACAAAACACCATCAGTACAGGTTAATTGTCAACAAGTATAAGTGCATAATTGTATCTTAGTAATGCCAATCATTTCTTTTAAAGCATCAATAATCTTATATCACAATAATAAATTTGGTTGCAAAGCCAAATGTGACATTCTGTAATTTGTTTGAACCCAAAAGCAAAATAATGGGATTTATAATTAAGAGGATGACATTTACTTTCTGATAACAAGATGTAATAGCAAATCAGGAATGAACAGCTAGCAATATATTTACCAATACTAAATATAATCTTTGATGTTTAGTCATACTCACTGTAATATACCATTTAAATACATAAATAATTGATCTACAATTACTACATGCAAAATCTGGGAAAATGCTGAATAAAAGACACTTGCATTAAGTTTTCCTGTGATCACATTTACCACAGATACTTCAGTTTTATGAGCTTGTATGTATGTATGTCTATTGTCTTATCATTAGCGGTACCGTCACATCAATAGCACGGCTATGTTAGGCGACCAACTGTGAGTTTAAACAGAACTTAACAGACTGTAAATCTGTATAAATCATGCTATTTCAAGCGGGAAACTGGTAAAATAAATAAATACATAAATAAAGCCATTTTGCTTGTAAACCTGTCATAAATAGTGCTCCGAGCCGTGGATACCACCACGTTAGCTAGCTAATGTTAGCTAAATTAGCTTTGGTTCCAAATGACTTCTGTAGCCAAGTGTGCAAATTTAAGCAAAACAAATAACATAGTCGTAACAGCTATGGCTTACGGAACTGAAATTGGTTTATATAGTTCCAACAATATCCCTTAAAAGAAAGAATGGTCAAATTATTCAACTGGAGGATTAAATGGCTAAACAAACCTGAGTTTCGCGCAGTGGTATTCTAGCTTACCGGAAGTCCCTTAACGTGTTAGCAACGTTTATTAAATTCCGGTAGGAAACAGCAGTGTAATATAATATAATATAATATAATATAATATAATATAATATAATATAATATAATATAATATAATATAATATAATA
>JBAMHV010000014.1:19250859-19266525 GCA_037177535.1 Pseudomugil gertrudae
TGTTTGTACAGTGTCCTTGGGTGCTTTGAAAAGGCGCTTTCTTTAAATAAAATGTATTATTATTATTATTATTATTATGGGCAATGAAAGTGCAGGCATGCTAGACTGTATTTAATGTTTTTATTGTTTTTAAACACTGTAAAGCACTGAATTACATTTATGTATGAAAAGTGCTTTATAAATAAAGTTTGATTGATTGATATTAGAACAGGCAGCTTACATTTATTGTGCATATTTGACTGTATGGTAACTTTACTGTAGCTGTAATTACTAATTGATTAAAAATTATTGCTCATTTTTGCAAACTATTCAAACATAAATTATTGGGAAGCAACAAAAGACGCAAAGAAAGCTTTATTTTGAAGATTATTACCGAAAGTACTGCCTATTTTTAATATAATAAACTTTACACATTGTTGTAGCTGTAGTTACGGGTTGTGGCCGCTAGAGGGCAATAATAAATCATTGTGGAATGGAAAATGGAAAATAAACATTTACACATTGACACAAGAATTTACTAACAACCTTTGAACGTGGAAATGGAAAATGTACACCAGCTTTACGCAGAGAACCGTTTCAGAAACTGTTTCAAGTCGTGGCACAAGTTACTGTAGAAGTGGGTGGAGAAACGAGTGGAGAAAAAATGTAAAAATGTCTCTCGGTGTTTTTTTTTATAATAATGAGAGATAATGCAGCTAAAAAACTATGTCAGTTTGCCCTCTGCTGCTCTTACAGATAATAACAGCAAGCTGTAACACAGTGATCTGAGTGCTGGCAGTTTATATTGTTACATTAATTAATATTAACTGAGTCATTAAATTTTCTCATACCAGTCATTATAACAAAGCAAAACACCTCACAAATAACTGGGTGTAAAATTACTACCGGTAAGTGTGTCTTGAGAGTTCAGCATCAGAATTTTATGTAATGTAATGAATGAAATGAAAAATACTTTATTGATCCCAGAGGGAAATTCAGATTATCATTTAATATCGGGAACAATATGAAAACTGAACTTTCAGAGCTTGATAAGAAAAACAAGCCATGTATATCATTTTACAGGAAAACAAGGCATCTTATTTTAATCTTAATTTAATTGTAATATTTCGCCGCTTGCTGTATATGATCACTTTCTATGTTCGGAAACACACGGGTGACGTCACGGAGGCTCCAGTCTATGGGCGAGACCCGCACAGCCGACTCCACAGCGTGTTTGAGCAAAATGAAACATGGTTGAGGAGATCGCCGAAAGTTGGGAGGAAGCTGCTGATAGCGGGGTAAATAACAATGGACATTTAATACCTCCAGCTGAGGACGAGTGTACTTTAGGGGTTATTGTGTATAACGCATAGGTTTCTTGTAGAAGTTCTGTTAACGTTGTTTCGTGTTAGCGACTCCCACGGGCCAACAATGTGGCTACAGCTAATGCTAGTTTTAAAAAAAGTTAAACTTGGCGAGTCAGGTAGCTTTAGCCAGCAGGTTAGTCGGATTGAACACTAACTTTGCTATCCAAGAGACATTAGCTGTTTTGATGTTCCGGTTGAATTAACGTTGACATGAGTCATATGGAGCTTACTCTGGCAAGCTAACACATATGGCTACAGGAGTCTAGCTAAACCCAGGAGTCCATTTGAAATGCTAAGGTTATTGCTAGCTATCGCAATGCTAAGTTAGCTAGTCATTGCCAGGGTCACGTTAAAATGGTATCAGTTGTACTTTGGTTTACCTACTGCCAAAAAACACACTTGGCACTAGACAGCCGAGTTTGCCCTTTTGATTTAAGCTTGTTTCGTGTTCAATTCTGCGTACACTTCTTATCTAAGAACTCTTTGGAAAATAACATGCAATCCCCGTAGTGGTTGACAGTCCAGGTATTCCGTAAACGGGAACCAGTGCTGTAGCAATGTTAAACTACTGGAAAATTGTTGTTCAAACGATCATAAAAAAGCTAAATTCTCTATATAAATCGAGTGTATGTAAAAGGGTGTATTGGTACATCGCCGGTCGCGTGCTATTTAGCTTGGCTTAAATTGGTTATAATGGCGCTCCGGACTAATTCGATTTCCCGTAGCTTAAAGGACCAGGCAGTTAGGCCGTGTTATCAAGTAGCACTGGGATTGCGTGGAAGTTGCCAAACTGGTAAGTTGCTATTTTCCGCTAACGTTAGCTAACTGACGTCACGATATTTTGGCAGTCTATGCTAATTGTTGACGTCAAAACTGACTGAAGTGCGTTTGGCCAGAACGTCAGCAGTCCCTCATTTCATTTAAACAACTTATGTTACGGTTAGGCAATAGTTAACTTTATATGTTTAGCATTTCGCTGGTAACACATTTAATGTTGGCTAACACACTTGGCAGCTGTCCTCGCGCATATAAATAGCTTGTAACTGAGTCCTGCTCTCCATCCACTCAGAATTAGTACCTGCTGTAGCTCTTCCTGTTCCTTATCCATGATGCTTGTTTACATGCGGTACAACTTTTCCCACAGGAAATGGAAAAACGGCTGGAGGAGAAGCTTCGGATCAGTCAAAAAGAAAAGTAAGGCCTCAAATGCTGGAGAGAAGTTTTACAAGAAAGTTAATAAACTTTAAAGTGGATGCTCTTAATAAAAGATATCACGTACCAGGTATGACTCTTTTTCTCTCCACAGGGAAACAAGCAATTCTCCACGATCTCCATTAAAGACCACCATGACAATACAAGACAACTCTTTACCAGCAGCACCACCTCCCCAGATACGCATTTTGAAACGACCTGCAAGTAACGGATCATTGGGATCATTAGTGAACCAGAACCGACCCACGCCGCAGGTCAAGTCACTGGCCCAGCGAGAAGCAGAGTATGCGGAAGCCAGGAAGAGAATACTGGGCAGCGCCTGTCCAGAAGAGACTCCTCAGGACAAACCCAACACTGACAGGTAATCATCATCCGTAGCTCAGACAGTGGAAGATAGAGAACTGATAATCAGATAACTGATAATCGATTGGTCCCTTAAGGGTGTTGTCCATCCCTGTGTCTAGTATAAATCCAAAAAAAGAGTGCAAGAGTCTTCTCGTTCTCTTTTGTTCCAGTAAACAAAGTCATTAGATGTAAGGTATTTACTTATATAAGTGGACCAGCTTATATTTAGTCATTTTAAAAAGATGAAATGCTCGTTAATAAGAAGGATAAACTTTGTGTTCTGATGTCACCTAACTTCATTGTACAGACTTCAGCTGGCTGGGATGATGGGGATGGAGAAATGATCTGGTTTCTCTGGTTTAATTGTTTGATTTCTTTTCATCAGGCCAGGACGCAATAACTCTACATCTTCAGAGGACGGCAGATCAAACAATCACACTGCCCGGCAGCCTGCCTCCCCAGACGGCACCCATGGGTTCCAACAGCACAGATAAGTGGACCTCAAGGGTGACTGAGTCATTACGGGGAAGGGAGCTGAAGGGCCACCTGAGATCAAAGTACTGTATCCTTAAAACTTCCCTCCAGTTTCTGAGTATCAGATGGGCTGTGAGCGCGGCTGCAGCGCTACCCTCATCTTCCCTCACAGTCGCATGGAATCGCCGGGAAGCGAGGAACTCCAGGAGGAAGTTAGGTGGAATGTGCTCTTCCCTCCCCAGCCTGTTAGGCACTGTGATCATGGACATCTTCTGAATTCACTGTGATGATCCCCCTTTAAGAGACACCCCTCACCTGCATCTCTCTCTTTGCTCTGACCCCAGCGGCTCCGTCATGGACGCCAGATGAGCAAAGGACTTTTGAACAAAGTGGTTCAGAGAGGAGATAAAATGAGGGGCCATGTCAAAGCTAGGCGTACTGGTTCTTGTGCAGCAGGTTTTTTAAATCCCAGCAATAATGCCAGACGTCACCTTTTTGTAGTTTTTTAATTTTTCAGACGATGACTCACCAAACTTTTGTCTTCATTAAATCCAGGGATGCACTGAAATCTAAATGAATCCAGATTCTAGTTCCTAAACAACACCACGGAGGTCTTTGTGAAACCAGTTTTATTTATTGATCTTAAAAAGAAATCAATAGATCTGCAATTAGGATTAAATTCCACTTATGTGGCAGTGTAGTAAAGTGATGGCGAAAGCTTCATGTGGGTCTGCACTGTGGATGGAAACGTATCTGTACTGCGTGTCGGTGCATCCCGTAGATGTATGTTGCCATTTGTTTTTGTTTTTATAAAAAGGATAGGGTTCGAGTGTCGCGCTGTGTATCTGAAAAGTTCTGTTTACGGTTTGTTTTTATTTGAGGCTTTTCAACTGTCTTCCTCTGACTTTTTATTTCTATTTAAACTAAAAGAAAAGTGGATTTAAATGATGTTTTTAGTAGCTTTTCTGCCTTTTTTATGAAATAGCAACATTGTGAGCAGTATTTAAAATGAACCAAAAGCCCTTTTTTTAAAACGATGCTTATCAGAAGGAGGTTTGGACAGCACTTTAAGCTCAGATGGTATTTGGCTTTTCTGCTGTACTTCACAAGCCTCTGTCACCTCTCCACTTTGGAAGCGGTGTGTCTTCATGTCCTCTGCTGAAGTACAACACGTCAGAACTCAGGTCTATGTGAACGAGACTGAATGAATGAAATGAACTAAGATTGTATTTTTCCAGCTGGTTCGATTTAATAAGACAAGTTTAATCTGTATTTAAAACTTGGATTGGCACTTAGAAACGGTGCTCTGTAGAGTGAAATGTAACTGATGTGATGTCTGTCTCCAGGTAGCCGAATGCTAGGTGGTTTATTTTGTAATGATGATTTGCATCTTGGTCCCATAACGGTAACGTCACTTCTCGGTAGGTATGTCCACTAAATGAGACAAAACGGCTATAAAAGGACGAGGAGTTGATTACGCTGCTTTGCAGGATCTGTCCAGTAGATGTCACATGTTTTACCTTTTAATTGTTCAGAGATCTTTAAGCCATATTTAGTGGTGTGACATCAATACAAAAGGCTCTTATGGGTAATGGTGAATTCAGCTTGTGCCTCCTGTATCTTAACTTTGTTTTTTTAAATTGCTTTAGTTCAAAGAACTGAAAATATTTGAAGGGGAGCTCAATATTTGTACGATTTTAGTTGAGGAAATCTAGTGGCAGAGCAGGAACAGATGGGCTCAGCAGAGCTCAAAATGCAAACTGCCTGTAAATAATGATTTAATAAAAAGATTTACTAAAAATGTGACATTGTTGTGATGCATGCTCGTTTACTTTGCATGAAAACAAACATTCAGAAAGTCGGATCAATTTAAATATATTTTATTAGTACAAGTAAACATGGTTTTGCATTGTTGATCAAGTTAAGGATGTTTAGAAATTCAACATAATGTGACCTGGAGGACAGATGCTGCCCCTTAGCCAGGCAGACGCTAGCTGAAGGAGATGCCAGTGTTTGTGGGGGACAGAGTTTGATTGAGTGGCGCCCAGAAGGCAGAATTGGAGAGGAGGACCGTCAGACGTTTGTACTGTTTCTTGGATGGACGCCTCCCACAAAGCCACCGAAGGCAGTTCAACATCCCCAAATCTATCAGCATCTACAGGAAAAATACGTTTTAGTAAACACTTAAAACATGTTTGGACTAATTTTAGATCATTATTGGTACTCGAAGATGTAATCATAATACTCCAGTCGATACTTAGGGTCAGTTTATATACTGTATTGGGGGGGTTATGTAAATAAACTTGATACTTTTCAGAACAGCATTTCACACCTAAAAAGGTCCTATAGTTGTCCTAATAAAGACTAAAAGACACAAGTTCAGTGCAAGTTAAACCCAAAATGAAGTGAGCACCATTTCAGGGCAGTTTGTGCAACTTCGTCTCCAGCTGCTGCCATCCTTCATTAAATGGCATTTGAAAATGAAAGTGAGTTCAGAAAATGTTAAATTAAATCATACACAGTTTGTGTAGTTTGGCGTCCATGGAAATGAAAGTCAAGTGTTTTCTCACACAAAACTTTCACGATAACTCGTCTCATCAATGCATAACTAAAGCTTTACAATCACAAGGCACAGAACAGCACGGTCAGATCAGGAGCGGTTCGGCTGCAACCCCTCCTGACTTCCTGTGGACAAAGTGGTTTATTCTGAGTGAGCTGGCTTCACTCTCATAAAGGTCATTTAAATTAACTGTTCATTTGATTGTTTAATTGATTGAATTTCACAAAAGTTATATTTATCTGAATGAAATTGGCAGGAAGGTCGGTGGTCTGAGCCTCGCCGGGGCCGATTCAAACCCTGGCCTTTCTGCTTGTGTTTCCCGTGTATGCATGGGTTCTCAGACTTCCTCTACCTGACCAAAGACATGCATGTTAAGCTGAATGAACACTTTAAATGGTCTCTAGGAGTGAATGTGTGTGAAGGGTTGTCTCTGCGCCCTCCCTGCAATGGACTGTGCACCTGTACACCAGGTGTACCATGCCTCTTGCCTGTGAATTGCTGGGAGAGGTTACAGCTTCCTCACAACCCTGGATTCTTTAAGCAATTCAGAAAAATGATCAAAATAATCTAGATGCAGGGTTCAATACCTTCCCAAGTAAACAATAAAAGCATATGAGTAAGAAGCCCCATGGTGCCATCATTTCACACCTTTTTTCCAGAGTTTTCCATATTATGTAATGCCATACATATAAACATGCTATGAAAGTGAAAGCATTATCCACCGAGGACACGTGACAGCTCAATGTCCTCACTCACCTCCACAATAAAACAAGTCAGGAAGTTGAGAGCAGCTACTGCTATGAGCAGCATCTTATAGTTCATATCAGGGATGTTGTATATCTGAAGATGTTGGCGGAAGAAAGGCCCAGGACACAACACAAGCCAGATCATCACACCAAACTGGATAAACAGCATGCAGAAAAAGATCACTAGAAAGATGAGAGAAAAGTCACATGTGAGGCTCCAGTGTCAAACTAATCGCAAATCGTGTGAAAACAATACAAAACAAGCCAGAAAGACTGGACTTAATCTCTAATGACTCACCATTGTGGTAGAGGGGTTTTTTGTGAGGGTAGTTCTTGGTGACCACCACTGCCATGAATATGTACTGGAAACCAGAGAGGTCAAACACACTGGTATTCTCCATGTTGGGCAGATTAGCAGTTCCAAACACAGTGGAATTCAGTGGAATATACCTGAAACCCACAAGCGGCACACGTCAAACCAGTTTATCTAGTATAGACCCTTTTTTTTTTTACAGCTGACATATCAGATTTGCTTGTTTATATATAAAAATATATATATAATTCTTAAAACTTTAAACAGACCATTCTTGTGTGGTAGTGATGAAGAACGCAGCCAGCTGGCCCAGGACGATCATGCATATGTGGATGAGGAGGCTGCCAAATACAGGTACGGACAGCAGACTGGCTGGAGGTCTGCAGGGGTGAAGCTCCTCACTGGGGCCTCCTCGCCCCATCACAATGGCCAGCAGGGTCACCAGACCAAGATCACAGAACAGGAACTGTACATCAGCCATGCTAGTCTTCACCTGGACACACACACACCAGGGACATTTATTTAGTTTTATTCTTGTCTCAAGTTTTATTTAAATAGAACAAAACTGTCATATTATTATAAAACCAAACTTGATTAGTAAACTGATGCATTTTCTGCTACTAAAGACTTTTCTATTAAAGTGAATATTATAAACTAAGCACGTAAATTAGATATAAAAACAATGAAATTGTGGACAGAGGAGGAAATTAGATCTACTTTGTATGTGAGTGGTGTGAAGACTTCCTTCACTGCTACTCACTGTGGTGAGGATGAGGACGGAGCAGAACTGAATCAAACTGTACAGTGCCATGTAGCGAAAGAGACTGAAGGAGGTGACCAGAGAACAACGGCCCTCCCTGCACACATATAGAGCAGAAAATGCTTACTGGCTTATGTTACTGGTTTTCCTCAGCAGATGCTGCACACATTACAGATTATCTTCATTTTGAAAGGCATCACACCCCCCCGCTGCTGGCTCACCTGATGAGCAGGGGTACACAGCTGATATTTTCAGTCTTGGACGTGAATGGTGAAGCAACTGAAGCCTCGGCTTCGGACAGAGAAACCCCAACATCAGCAGCTCTTAGCGCCCCGCAGTCATTGGCTCCATCCCCACACATGCCCACTCGATAGCTACAGAAATACATTTAATCACATCCATCTTACTTGCAGTCAAGGCGCAAACAAGGCTGTCTAGCAGCACCTTGCAGGTTTTACACGAATCCACTTGGAGCGCTCATCATCTAAAGCTTTACAGACGAGACAGAAGTTGCACTTCCTGAAATGAACACAATGCTCATTTCATGGCCTCATTTTTGTTTTGCATGTAAATCCATCCCTATTCCTCTTTTCCACAGAGTAAAATCCAGTCTAAGTTATCCATCTTTCCTCTTAAAATGTATCAAAAGAAAGAAAAATACTTACTTCAACTTCTGCAGCTCCTTCACCAGCTGAGTTTTCTGGTCTGGGGCCATACGAGCAAATATGGTGGCTTGCATCAAAACCTGCAATACCATGTCCAATCGTTATCATTTCAATGCAGCTTGTTGTCAGGATATTCCTCCTGGGATTATGCAGTACCTTTGGAAGATACTCAGGAAAGTGGTCACAGAGGGCAGCAAAGGACTTCCCATTAATAGCCAAATGATGGCCAAAACCACCCTGATAAAGACCCTGATAGGAGAGGAAATACAACATCAACAAACTTTATCCAGACTTACAGATTTCACTAAATACTATGGCACAGTATAACCTTGCATGCATTGTGTCGATGTGTAAATATTCTTATAATCAGACATTGATTAAAGAATTACAGACTTTAATGAGTAAATATGTGTGTGGAGTTAATGCTCATAGCTCTAAGGTTTCCTCCTCCTGTCCCTGGACTGAGAATAATATTGTAAAGATGTGTCAAAGAAAAACCAACCACATTGTTGACATCTGTGGGGCTTTGGGTGGCAACGACCCCTCCATCTTCCAGGCTGAATCTCAGGGTGGGCGTAGACTGAGCAGTGTGGGGGGTTGCAGTGACAAAAATGACCCTCTCATCAGAGTCCACCATCCCACAGCTCTTTGCTACATTTACAGCTGTCAAAATGTTATCCCCTATGTACAGTCAAAAGTAGATGCATTTGGATTTTGTTAGGAAATTATAAAATTAAAAAAAGATCTAAAGGACGATTATTGCTGCAGAATTATTCTCACCAGTAACCATAACGTTGCGAATATGTGCGAGCTTCAGGATGCCAATTACTTCTGCGCTCTCTGGCTTTACCAGGTTCTTCATCATCAACAAGCCCAAAAAGTGCATTTCTTTCTCTATGTCACTCCTGTGAACACACACACACACACACACACACACACACACACACACACAGGTGAATTAACACACACAGCTAATTGTTGGAACAGAATACAACGAAGCAGGACAGAAAGACATGTTCTCACCGTTCAATGCTTTTCAAGTCACACTTCACATCTAATGGTTTACAGGCAAGTGCAAGAACCCTGAGGCCTTCGCTGGAGAAGTTATGCAGCTGGCTGGAGAACTCTGCCGGCACTGTAAACATACACGAGCTGTATGTCAATACAGTCAATGCACAGGCTCAACTGCAGTTACAGAAATAAGATAAAAAGAAGTAGTTCCCCTAAAATCTCCTACTAAAAACACATGCACACATTGGAAGGGTTCTGACTGAACCTGTTTCGGCTTGACAAAGACTAGCCACCATCTCCGGGGAACCTTTGATGAAAGCCGAAGCTGAGTGCCCTCTGTGGGTTACCGTCACCACGCTCATCCTCTGCAGGGCTGAGGAAAACGGAAACCTCTTCACAATGGCCACAGCCTCACTGGTGGACTAACAGAAACAAACAGGAGAAACGTTTATATTCCACTCCAGGCACATTTCTTTTTTTTTTCATACCCAGAACCAAAAACATGCAGCTTACACTGCTTGGCTTGCATTCTTTCATTCAAGCTACTGTTTTTATTACACCAGCTATTGCTGACTTCCAGTGATGCTTTTCCACTAAAAAGAAACACAAAACGTTCGATCTGAATCACAAAGTTCTGGAGGCTACAGCATGTCTGTGCAAGGCCCGTTACCATAGCATTTAATGTTAAAGTCCTCCACCAGAATCCAGTTGATGATGCATTGATGGCATGAAAAAGTACGGATGATCAGGCCATTTTAAGCGGTGTATAAAGCGAGGATGGGTCCACTTACTGTGCCCTGAACTTCAGGAGCCCTCATAACAGCCAAAACTTTGTGACCTCCAAATTCCTGATCTAGCACATCTGCATCTCCCTCTGGTTCCTGTAGAGTCTGGGAAATTTGGGAATATTAAGATAAATTGCACATTATTATTGCACGTTATTCATAACTAAAAGCACAAAGATGTGATTTGGACATTGGGAACTTTGGATTATTTTATTGGTGAACAGAAGCTTAGGCAAGCAAAACATCAGGTAATAAAGGTTTAGATCAAAAACCCCTAAAACTAATACAATAAGCTTTATAATATCATACCCAGCCAGTAGACTCCACCATCTTCAGCTCCAAAGGGTCTCCGAGAGGCTGACCTTGAAGTAGGGTAACCGTGTGGCAGCAGGCCAGGCCAGTCCGCATGGGGCCTGGAGGCAGGAGTCTGGGCTCAGAAACTAGCTCTGAGAAACCAGCCTGTCTCCCCTCCATCACTCCCCACACATCCAGCCCTTCCTCTGTGAGAGTTCCTGTCTGGAAAAGCATATGTACTCTAATTATGTTGATGCTTCCTCAGATATTTTAAGTCTATTTACAGACTCGAACTTCACCTTGTCAAAGCAGAAGAGTGAGACCTTGCCACAGACATTGATGCGGGGGGGACTGACACAAAAGACTCCCCGATTCTTCAACCTGCTCTGGGCGTAGATTGTTCCTGTAGTGATGGCGGCAGGCAGGGCAGGAGGCACGGCAACCGTTATGATATCCAGGCTTCTAACAATTAACTCCTTCAAGGTCACCTGGACACAATCAGCCATGTTATACAGTAGATTGCTGGCACGTTAACAATAGAAAGACCACAAAACGTTTTGTGCTTACACGGATTCTGATGAGGACCACAAAAATGTAAATGGCACCAATGACAGCTGAAGCATGAAGGACAAAATTAGCATAGTACATGATAAAATTTTTATATTCTTTGCATGAACAAAATTGCAGTTGCTGTTGAATCTCACCAACAAAAGCAAGAACGAGCAAGAACTTGGAAGCATCTTTGTAAAATCGGAAGTTGATTGGCTGAGGGTACAAGATGGAGCTGATCAGGCTGCCTTTGGCTGTAAAAAACCCTGCAGATAAGACAGAAGCAACAGCACTCTTCACTCCAGAAACAAACAAAATGCGTACCTTTTCAGGAAATGCTACGTTTACATCTTGAAAGCCTGAAAAATGTTTAGCTGTGTTTACAAAAAAATTTAAACTGAGACAAATAACGTGAAGTTTTTGGGATGTGACAGTACGAATGAGCAATCCTACAAAATAAAAGTCTTATACAGATTATAGAGGTAAAGTTTCCACAGGAAATGTTCAACTTGCTCAATCTCTCTCAGGTCAGAGCTGTTTGTACCGACCGGTGCTTGTGACCACAGCGACAGCGCCACTGCCCCCTGGCCGTCCTCCTTTAGCCTGAATAAGCTCAGTACCACAGAAAAGTGTGTGTCTGCGCTCAGTCTCCGAGCTAAACGCCCTGTCAGCAGCCGGCAGTGAGGTTTTCAGCACTGGAACACTTTCACCTTAACAAGGGAATGATGAGAACAGATTAATGAGCCATGTAAATAAGCTGGCTAATTTCATTAGCTAAAACCTAAATTTTAGATGTAAAATATATTTATGGCATAGGTAACTCACATAACATTACTATTAAGATACAATAAACCAGTGGACTAGACGGGACTTCATATATCTAACACGTTCTTTTTACGATCATCAATTTATGACCAATTGTAAAGTCAGTCCTGATTGCTAATTTGTGACGTTGTGAAGGTCAACGTTGTGAAACGCGACCTTAGCTCAGTTACAGCAGCCTTGATTTAAACCTGAAAATAAAAAGGAGCAAAGCTTCTAATCATTACCCTTAAAAGTACAACTGCTGCAATGCTTTTCATTTTTTAATTGCCTTGTACATTAAATGTGCTATATAAAACGTGCCTTAACCGCAAATTAAAATAAGAATCATATCATTCATGTAGAGAAAAGTCTGGTGATTACCTGTGAGCATGCTCTCATTGACGAGGCACTCCCCCGCTAGCAGGGCAGCGTCACAAGGCAGCAGCAGACCTTCCTGAGGGATGATTAAACAGTCACCAGGGACCAGGTCCGCTGAACTCACGCATTCCTCCACTGGGAAAACAGTCAAGAAGGGTAAAAACCTCCCAAACCAGCCTGGTTTGATTTGTTTCATTAATGTTTAAAACCAAACAGAAACTGAAACACCAGAAGACAGGATTAATTTCAAACACTCTTATAAACACAAATCAGTAAACCTTCACCAAACCCTTCGTTTATTAAGATATTCTGTTGCCTTATTTAACAAACTGATCTCGGGTGTCGTAGGGCTTTCTTAAAAGAAAATCCCACCGCACTCACCTCCTGAGCCTCTGCGTACTGTGACATTAGTGACCAGCCGGGCCATGTTGTGGAGAGTAATGCTTTGCTGGAAGTGAGACCAAATAAAGTTCAGAAACTTTCCATTTGTAACCAGAGCTTCAAATATAATTAGATGATGTGCATTTCTGAGGCTCACCTTTCGAGTTTCATAAAGTGAAATACTGATAGAGATGATCGACATAATAAATATGCACAAGGCATAGAAATAATATGAATCAATCATCCACAGGGTGATGCTGAACACTTGAAATGGATAGAACGGGTTGAGGACCTGCAGGATCAGAGAAGGAGACAAAAAAAAAAAAAAAAAGAGTCTTGAATCTGCATTTTTAATATATTCAGATTTTTTTAAAAAAAACTACTGGTGTACTACAATAAAATATAAATCACACACACACACATTTTCCGACTCACCTCCTCAAACAGAAGCCTCGGATAAGACTTAACAGGCACATCAATGACATTGTCTCCAAAAATGCATCTCCTGAGAACCAGAAACACGATGACTGATTGGCACTACTGTGTCACAGTAAAGAAGTCTGCATGCATGCTTCTTTCCTACCTCGCGCTCTGTTGCAGTGGACTCAGCCCATTCTGGAGGCCATGCAGATATTTGCAAGTCCAGTCCTCACTGAGGACACTGAAGACCCCCCCCCCAAAAAAAGAAAAGAGTTGTACAACATTTTAAAAATAAGAAAACTCATTATTGAAATAAGTTTGGTTTTTTTTACATATTAAAAAAACACATTTGATTTGAGGTCGCTTCTTTATTTCAGCTCAGTGCGATCAATCCATTTATTAGGGGAACGAAGCAAAATTACTGAGCAGTTTTTACAGCACATAGACTGTTAGAATGAGATCTCTTTACGGTTTCAGTACCTAACACGACAGAAAGAGCCCTTCCTGTCCAGCCAGACGTAACGCAGCCCTTCAAACAGGTAATAGTGCAGCCTTGTTTTCTGAAACACAAAAGAACTCTGAGGCCTGAAGGGGGCATGATAAGCTCACCGTTTCATTAAAAATCTAATAATCATTACCTCCTCTTTGTACAGCTGAACTGTATCTCTCCATTCATCCTCCTCACGCTGTCCCATCAACTCTAAACTGGAGGACAACATTGTAAAATTGTTTTAACTCGTCATTCATTTTAAAGATGATTACATCAGAAGCCAGAAATGCACAGCTCACCTTCCTTCCTCTATTTCCTCTGTGAGCACCTCCACCACATGCTGCGTTCCAAAACCGTCCTGAAAGAAAACATTTAAATAGGAATACAAAAGTGACCACTGGAAATTAGATGCATGACCTGGGGGACCATCTGACTCCTAACAAAGTATACATTAAGGCATAAATAACAGCAACAGCTACAGGCAGATGTCTATGTAATTTAAACAGTCTGGATAGCAAAATCTGTAGGTTTTATATCAGCTATAGTGGTTATTTTATTCTTTCTTTGGTTTCTTAAAACTTGGAAGGACAATGCAGAGGATACGTGACAGGTATCCAATATCAGATAGGCATTAGATGGGTTTTAACTCTGAGCATGGATTTATTTTCTTACTCTTAGCAGCAGAATATCTGCCAAAGCCAGAGGGCAGGAGCAGCAGCGGGCAAGGACACCAAGTCTCGGGCGCCAGTGAAACACAACCAGGAGGAGACCGAAGGACAGCAGAGCGACCAGACGGCACACCCACACCCGCCAGAACACCCACTTATACCCCTGAACATCCTGGTGGAGCAGAGAGTCAGGCCCTTTGTTCAATTTCAAACATGAGCTCAGTTTCATATTCAAACAGCAGTTCATTTAATCTTGTTATCTTATCAGAGCACACAATGCATGATCTCCATAAGGGGAAGCAGAGGACTTCCTGCCAAGGTCATACGGTGCAGTGTTTTAAATCTGTACTTACTCTCATAATTTATCCCTGCTAGGAATTTGGCAGACTTTTAAGCTTAATTTCTACTGAGAAATGTAAATGAAAACATGGTTTAAAACAACAATTTGGACACAGACTGCTTCTGACAGTGATCCTGTAACTTAAATATAACAGGTGTCAGGCAGTGTATCAAGCAGGCAAACCTCAAATATCTTTCCACGATTCAGCCCGTATATCACCGAATACTACTGTCTCCTTTTTCATGTTCCAAAAGAATATTTACTTATTTAGTTTAGTAGAAACATTGAAGAAATGCTGCTTACCATGTGGGAGTCAGGATAGAGCAGGGGGTCACGTGGACTGGGCGAGGGGAGCCCGCTCGGCGGTTCCACGGTACCTGCAGAACAGGACACACACTGCTCACAGTTCCTCTGCTATGACGTTTACAAGTGAGCGGCAATAGACACACCCTCAAAGTAAAGATGAACAAGTTTTACAGCACAACGTTATTTATTTCCTTAACTCACTTTAACATCCACATTTCTTTCTTTCAATTTCTGCATTATGATCTCATCACCAGAACAAGGTCAGAAATCCCTCTGTAAATAATGCTATTAGTTTGTTTTGCAAGAGTAAGGTGAGGCAATTGCTTTTGTAACAATAAAGCTTGTTAAATACTCCAAAAAGACATTTGTTTTTGTGCTCAAGGCAGCAAGTACAAGAAAAAAGCTCTTTGTAACCTGGTCCATTCATACTTCAAGAGTATGCAGGACCAGATGGTCTTTGAAAAGCAATACAGCATTTTCATGAGATGTAATAAATTGCGAAGTAAAAATATAGATAAATTCAATATTCAAGATTCAAAGCGTTTATTGTCACATGCACAGTAAGGAAACAGGTTTCCCTGTACGGTGAAATTCTGACTTTGCCGTCCACACCGAATTCCATAAATATCAAAGTATATAAAGACTAATTTAAAAAAAGCATGCAAAAGAGTAAACATAAATATAAACTATAGGTAAATATAAGTAAGTAAAGTAACCTATGTACATAATGTGCAGCGTGCTTCATAAGCTGTGCAACATTCAGCATTGAATGAGTAGTTGTGCAAAAAGAACTGTCATGAGGTAGACGGTATGATACAT
>JBAMHV010000014.1:19273848-19300287 GCA_037177535.1 Pseudomugil gertrudae
GAATGTGGCTGGGGAGAGGGAAGTCTGGGCTTCCCTCCTTAGGCTGCTGCCCCCGTGACCCGACCTCGGATAAGCGGGAGAAAATGGATGGATGGATGGATACAATTAATAACACAATTCTTAAATTAGTTATAAATACCCTTTAATTTCTTACATTTAAAAACAATATTCTCTTAACTAATTTCCATTTTCTTTTCCCATTTTAGGCACATTTTAAGGCACATTTTACTCTTTGATGCTTTGAGCAGCAAAAACCAAGTTAAACCAATCACGCAGCGCCTCGAATGTAAGCAGCTCTCTCATTGGTCAGACAGCCACACTGTAGGAAGTAGAAGCTTGCTAACAACTCGTTAGCCACTTGCGTTTATGTCTTGCATCTCTGATTTGGTAAAGTAACAGCTCCACCGTGTCAAACTCTGAGAGAAGCTCATACTCTGTATGCCGGACAGATTTTTGATTGTTTGAACTGAGCTGTAACAGTCTCTGCATATCGGCATTTGTACTGTCAAGGAACTGGTTACCATCAAGGCTGGGTCTTGACCCCATGGTCTATGGTCTTAACACATAACACAGCTAGGTCTTATTTGCATGGATAAAAAAGGGCACAGATTACTCCTTTTTTTTTTTACTTCATGAGATGTCACTGGTGAGATATCCGGGTTAATCTGCACAGATTAACTAAATTAAAAGAACAATCATAGAGGTAATTAAACACACCTCAGTGCGACAGACTAAAAACAAACTTGCTTTTAAAAGACTGTCAAGATTTTTCATAACGCCGTGGAAAAGTTTGTTACGCAAGTAAAATCTTATATTGATAACCGAGGGGATATAAAAGAACTTTAATTAAACCAAAGTGAGTTAGTCGGCAACAGTTATTCGCTAAAATAAGGAAATAAGCTTACCGTTAAATCTTAGACCGCAAATCTGGATGAGAGTAAAAAATAACTTGTTTAAAAGTTTCTCGGAAAAACGACACGGTACCAGGAAGAGAAAGAAAAAGGTTAATAGACGTGGGAGTGGCAGTATTACATGTCTGTATTGCAATTTGATGCAGGAGGGAAACGAGCATCAGGACTACATGTCTCACCTACACGCATCTTCTCATAATATATGGTTTTCTCCTTTGAGACAGACATAGATCACTATTTAAAACCATTTGATAAACACCGCGTTATTCATTTGTTTCCCTTTATTTAACCAGAGTTTAAAAAAAATTGTCAATGAGATTAGAAATGTCTTTTCTAGAGTGTTCTGGCAGCAAGTTCACACCAAATAAACACAAATAAACTAAAGCACAACAACCCAAAGCCATCAACATTAAGTAAATTAAACACTGTGTGGGTTGATTTTTGCAAAAATGTTTAAAATCAGAAAGATTGACTAAGGTCATGGTCTAGAAGTATTTTTGCTCCTTTTACATAAATAGCACATGTTATAGAAAAAGAAAAGAAATTGTTCTTACGCACAGATTGCACAAAATTATAGTTGGCTACAAGTCCTAACCTGACAAATAGAACCCTAAAAAAGAGGAAAAAAACTACTAAAAAACTACTCTCACATAAAGCTGCAAAGCCAAGACACTCCTAAAGTGGTACATTTCAGCTATATTCTTCTTCTTAGTGATACATATTTTCTGTTTCCAAATGAGGCAAATGAAACAGTTTAATAATAGTGTTACAATGTACATTGTTCCTTTCTGCACCCCTTCAAAAATACCCACCTTAAAAAGAAAACGTGTCTTGACACTATGCCTCTACATTTAAGCTATAATTAAGTTACCGGTAATTCCTACTACACAGGAATTCATTACACTTCCGCCCTCCTGTGCCAGACATATGTAGGAGGAAAGCTTTTGGTGTGTGTGTGTGTATATATATATATATATATATATATATATATACGCACCTACACACACACATCCGTCAGCTTGTGAGTTATAAATTGTACACTGACATAGCAGATTTTCAATTTAATCTTTAAACTGAAAAAGAAATGACACTGCCAAAAAAAGGGGAAATGTGTGCACTGATGGGTTACACAAGACAGTCAGCTGAGCTGAGGGTGCAAACAGCGAGTTTTAACCTCTAATAGCAACAACACACAGGCTTCACAGACAATACCAACATGAAGATTATTGTCTGTCCTTTTTTAAATAGGGAATGAGAGTGATGGACTGGAGCCCCAACAGCAGTGTTATTTAATGTATTTAATAAAATCTTAGCAGCATTTACAATACAGTGATGCTCATGGGTTTTATTTCATTATGTTTTTAATAGAAAGAGAAATAGCACTGGATTTCTTTGTACAGAAAAGTGCTCTATAAATACTGATTTAGTGAGCCAAATAACTTGATTTTTAACATTTGCATTAACGGCCACACAAACTACTTAGAATAAGTATAAGCAGAAGTATCATCAGTAATAATTGCTTTAATGCCTGATTGAACACTTCTACTAGAAGTACTGCAGTAAGATCTCTGCTTAATGTCATTATTGAAGGAAATAACAGTGATTTGCTTGTCTGATCGATATCATTAACCTTTGAATAGTTGTCTTATCAAGACCTATGCTTACAACTCTACTCCATGAACTTGCCCTTTGAGGACGAAGTGACAGTATAGTTGAGTTGACTGAGATAGTTGTAATAAAAACAGGGCAGACACGCTGGCTGTGGCTAACAGTTAGCCAACATGGTGTGCAGCTTTCTCTGTGGAGAAGATGAGAATGAAAAACGCTACTAAAACACTTACCAAGCCTGGCCATCCTTTCGTCACGATGACAGCCACCCCATACTTCTCACGATGACCGCTTTCTAGCGAGGCACAATAAGCCCTCTTTGAAATCAACTTCACCTTTCTACGACAAGTGAACCGTTCAAAATGGTCACGTGAGCGTTGAATTCATGACGTCACCACGCAGCATCTTAAGACGTCACTATCCACCTAATTTCAGAAAACTGAAAACATATAACTACTGGACACATTGTAAATTCATACTTTTTTAGAGGAATGGGACACAATAGTTTTTTTTTCTTAAGGTTTCTTTATTGTGGTTAAAAAAAATAGTGGTCTGGTCCATAACATGGTCCGGATCACTGTTATGAGTAATCCCTGCTACTAGGGGGCGACCACATCTATGTACTGTAATGAGTGAAGTCTGCCAGTCACTGGGTGGTTGTCTGATAACAACAGAACTACTTAATAAATAAAGGTGCCAAGGTTTCCTTGGTGCACTGAAAGTTAACTAAAACCAAACATATACTCATCTTATTGCACTAAAAGTGTTTTTAAAAGACACATCAGTGTCATCAGACACAACAGTTTTTCCTCACAAAAACACTCCTTAATATAATTATGCATCCATTGCTGTTCTGGGGAGTTTTTCTGCTTGGAACCTGGTTATACCCTTAAATCTAATTACTTTTTTTACATTGAAAACCAAGCTACCACCAATTAAAAACTAAGTTAAATTGATTAAGAAAAGCAAAATACAAATAAAAATATTTTCTCTTCTTTGATGCTCTAAACATGTATGTCTTTTCTCTATTCTTCTCTTTTCTGATATTTACATTTATGTCCAAAAAATACATTACAAGGACAATGTCTCTTTCATAGGAATTTGCTTCCTTCTAATGCTTATTATTCTAGTATTCCTAAAGTGGATGCATGAAGGGAAAAGTTGTGTAATAATGTATTAAATGAATGTATTAAAAATAGTTTTTTTAAATTTATTTTAATAGGAACGACAATCGACAGTCACCTCACATCCCTGAATCAAGAAATAAGAGTCAAAATCATCACCTTGTTTCATCACAGCTGGTGCTGTGGTCATTCTGTCACAATACTTTCTGTCTAAAAAAGTCCTAATATCAGTATTTACAACAGTCTTCCAGTGTGTGCATCTCAGGCTGCTGAAGTGCTTCTTCTTCAGGGGAAGATCAGACAGGCTGCAGCTGTTCAATTAGACCGTGGTATTGTGAGTTTCTTCCACCCCCTCATCTAAAGTCAAAATAAAAATTCTGATTCGGGGCTTTTCAGAAAACATCTGAAACTTGAGCCCCAGTATATACTGTACATGTCCATTACAGACTTAGTTTGTTGTTCTATTCTTGTTGTGCTCCTGGGTTTGATTGCTGCACTTTTCAGTATTATCAAAAAAGCACTTCATTCCTGACAAGATGCTATAATCTCTTTAGGCAGTTATACTTGTTTTTGTTCAGTCAGAAAGGAAATACTTATTATGAATCTTCATCTTCCTGCTCCAGCCTTAGAGTCTGCCATTGGCTCTTCCACCATCACATCTGACGAGTTGTTCTTAACTATGATTTTCCTTGTGTGACAAATCAAATTGAGCGAGTGGACCTTGTCCACATTGTGACACCAAAACCAGAAGCACTGACAGTGCGGACCTTCATTGTCATTTTTTAATTAATGATTGTCAGCATCAGTTTTAAGTTAGTTCCTTATTTCATTTCTGAGATTTGCGGTAAATTTAGTCAAAATCTGCCCGTAACATTTTGTGTTATGGGGCTAACAGAGAAACCAGTGCAGGTGAAAACATAACCTCTGCCTTGGTGGAAGCAATTCTCTAAAAATAGCAACGTATTTGATACATTTTATCATGGATACTTCAGTATATTTATTGCGATACAAGTTGGAACAGCAGTCAAAACAAGTTTAAATATATGTGTAACCTTCCCACAACGTGTAACTAAGTATCACCAGAATAAATTTAACATCATGCAAGTCTATTGTTTTAACTTTGCACACAAAAAGCAAAAGCGTGGTCAGCACACAAAATATTTAACTTAACAGCTTTTTACAGAACCCCTTTCTTACAACTCTCAGTTTCCTCAGTCTCACACACACAAACACACACACATCCCAGGCATCAATCAAAATCATAAAATGTGCTAATGTAGCAGAAAGTTTAAGGCTGGCTCTTCTCATCCCCCCTTAATCAATTTAGTTAGATGGATGATACAGATGTTCATGAAGCTGCTGCTTTCTTCTCTTTGTAAGTTGCCATCATTTTCTTGATCTCTGCGATGGCCTTTCCGGGGTTGAGACCCTGTAGACCAATGTGCCAAACAGACTGTGAGAAAACTTTCCATTCTGTCAGATATTGAGCATGGTAACTGATATTACCTTGGGGCAGGTTTTGGTACAGTTCATGATAGTGTGGCAGCGATACAGCGAGAACGGGTCCTGAAGTTTAGACAAACGCTCCTCTGTGAATTCGTCCCGGGAGTCAATCATCCATCGGTAGGCCTGAATAATTAACAACAGTGTTCAGCATTATTTTTTTATCATTCGCGGAGTCCCATTGGCTGTGAAAGATCCTCATAATCACCTCTGTCTTTCTGATTAGTTTGATAATGCTGAAACTACTTAAGCTGTGTAATATACCTTAATATATTATTATTTATATTATTGTGTAATAATATGTGATACCTTTAAATATTGTCTCAGCTAAGTTACTTAGTAATTAATGTCCAGCAGTTAATGATTGCATCAAAATAAAAATTCTTATTCTCCTTTTTTCTTCTATGGTATCTGAGGAGACCCAGGACAGGCTGGACCGATTACATCTCACGGCTGGCCTGGGGACGCCTCAGGATCCCCCCATATGAGCTGGTGAATGTGGCTGGGGAGAGGGAAGTCTGGGCTTCCCTCCTTAGGCCCCCACGACCCGACCTCGGATAAGCGGTGGAAAATGGATGGATGGATGGATGGTATCTGAGTCATTGAGAAAATAATCTAATGGCCAAAAATAATGATAATGTTGCTGTGAGTATGTTTTACTTACCTGCATGAGGACAGCAGGTCCAAGGTATTTGTCTCCATTCCACCAGTAGCTGGGACAGCTGGTGCTACAGCAAGCACAGAGGATGCACTCATACAGCCCGTCCTGTTGAGTTTAACACGAGGGAGTATAAGCTTGTGTAAGAACAATAATAATAATAAAACTTTGCTCTCATTCAACCAGATATGGCCTGAAGCAACGCACATCACAAACTATGATGATTTCTTTCATAGTGAAGGGTAAATCTTAAAAAACCAAACCCTTTAATGCAAGACTGCATGGTACTACTCTCAGTGAAAGCATCTGTCACTTGTGGTGGCTAGACATGAAGACTTTCATTATAACGGCTGGAGATGTGCTGGAGGTTGTTGCTGTGCTATGACCCAGTAGCACATTGGATGGTATGTGTTGCTTTTTAACCTATCAGAGGTGTGTGCTGTATGTGTACCTTTCTGAATGCTCAGGTGTGGGCTGGATACTGGACTGGACATGGCGTACCCTTAAACTGGCTCCTGTGTTGACAGGACGACTGTAGCTCAGAAGGAAGAGCATCACAACTGGAAGGTTGGGAGATTGATTCTAGGCTTCCCCTGACTACATGACAAAGTGGGCATTGACACTGAACCCCGACCCCCGATGTGCTTATCGTGTGTGAATAAGTGAATGCGCTGTGTAATGTAAAGCGCTTTGAGTGGTCAATATGACACTACATAAGTACAACTCCATCTACCACCATGTACTATTTGGTTTTGCCTCCTTCAAGCTCATTCCCCCACCCCCACCCCCACAAACCACACCAAGCTCAATTGTGTTATGAGCAATTTCCCTTTGGTTTCATTTTACAGGTACCAGGTGAATTAGCTTTAGATTGATTTGGCATGTTCATCCTGATGATTGATCTACCCATTTGTCTAAAAAAAAGTCCTCATAAGAAGCTGCAGAGACTGGCACTGATGTATCACTGGTCTTCAGTGGAAGTGGGGAAAGAGAGAGAGTCACTTTTTGTGTTGTACGCAGGTAAATCCTCAAGGCCAGGTGTAAAAATCAGATTATTTACCAGTTTCTGCCGGTCCTCCACTGACTGGAAATACTGCTCCTTCCCCTCCTGAGTCTCATCCTTCTTTTTTAGGTATGGCTCAATAGATTTGTACTGTGCATAGAAGTTGCTCATATCCTGGTGGAATCAATGACAGGAATACAGACGTTTAGTAAAGGCATTATATATTTCTTATACTGATTACTTTCATAATTATCACTTTTTTGGTACTGATTTCAACCATAAACATGCACATGTGCTCATAAATTCATAAAGTTTATGCCTTCTTGTAGTACTTACAGGCACCAGATCTTTGACGACGTACATGTGTGGCAGTGGGTAGATCTTCACAGGTTTGCTCGTGTTTGTGTCGATTTTGTTAAGGCATGCCAGTGTGTTGCCTCCATTTATGTTCATGGCACATGAGCCGCAGATACCTGAAGAAAATCAGAACTAATGGTCAATAACATCAGGCAAAACCAGTTCACCTAAAGATCTGTCAGACTTTTCTTTGATTTTATTAATTGAAACAGAAAACTGGTCACATTTGTGCAAATCGAGACCATATGGCATCACCCACACTCACCTTCACGGCAGGAACGTCTGAATGTGAGCGTTGGGTCGATTTCATTCTTAATTTTAATGAGGGCATCCAGAATCATTGGACCACAACTGTTTTAACAAGAACTGGATTTTATTTGTGACACGGGGAAATACTGCACAACAATCTTCTATGATATGATATGCTCCTGACTTACGTGTTGAGATCCACTTCATATGTTTGCATTCGTGGTTTGTCTCCAGGGGTGTCGGGGTCCCAGCGGTAGACCTGGAACTTCTTAATCCTGGGTTCAGGAGCTGGAGCAGCTGCGGTCTGAGCGTGCCGCACCATCTGAGTCACACATAACAACAGTTATAGCAGGTATCAATTCACTTGTGTTATGTAGAAACCATGTAAGAGACCTCTCGTTATTTTCAATAAAAAGTCTCAACAGTTAGGTACAAACACATCATATTATGACATTTTCTTGGTTACTTCAACCGAGGTTAAAATTAAAAGAACTATCCCAAGTTTTATTTAAATAAGATGTAAGACACTCTTATAGTTTAATGCTCTCTTTCTATTAGAGAGCATTGAGTCTCCCCCTAGTGGCAGTCTGGGTGAAGAGACGGGGAAGTGTTACATCACATCAGCCGTAAAATTATCTAACTGTCTTTTTATGGACAATGAAAGACAAACTTAAACACAATCAATCTTTTTTTTTCCTAGAGGGGCCTTACTTTGAGTCGTTCTAACTCTAAGTGCTTCAACAGCTCTGATAGACATTTTAGATTAGGTTTAAAAGAGGATGGAAATAACTAAACAGCTCAGTCTATTCAGTGTTGATGGGTTAAAGTACACCAACACTGTTTTTTCTATACTCTCATTCACATATGACAGTGACAAAGTTACTCCCTGTAAAATTATTAATATAATCAGGTAATTTGATATATTTTGTACATGCTGTAGCATAATTTAAGGTTAAATAACTCAGCTTGTTCATTGATAATGCAACCTGCACACATTCTGTAGTGATACATTGTAGGGTAGCATCAGCTTAACAGTGAATAAACCAACACAAAGTGTCAGATTTACACCCAAATACTGAATAAAGTCAGTGTTTTCATACTTACCACCATTATACCAGCCTTTCTGAAAGCCAAAACATTTCGGCTCAGACAAACCATGGACATCTTGCCGGGTGGATGTGTTAATGAGTAATAATCCCACAGTGAAGGCAGGTTGGCTCACTTTAGTCTGAACTGTGAAGCCAAGGCGCGTCTGCTCTGTTGCTTGCTTTAGGGACACACTGAAAGCTCGGTCATGTGGATGTTTAATGGTAAACATAAGATCTTTTTAAGGTGTCTGCAGTTGAAGAGAAGTGAAAATACAAATGTTGAGTATAATAAGGGAATTTTCATTTTCATGACTTAATTCACTTTATCATTTACTTAATCTAATTTTATTATATTTATTAGTAACGCATATATCCGACATCCCTTGAAGGTAGCCTAGGTATGAGACTTTCACAACTCTCATTGCTGTAAATGAGGTCAGTTACATACTGTATGTCCACACAGTATTATGCATAAATATGCATTTCACTTTAACCAGGAAAGAATAAAATGATGTCTGGAAATGTCATTTCTCTCTTGTTGTTATCTTTTTGTTTTGAAGAACAATCCTTTTGTTTCATAAAAGGAAAAATAATTTTATTTTTATCTTTAGAATCTCAATATTTGCCCATTTTATGGTATTTAATAGTAAAATTTCTCCCATTGCATTGGTTACAATATATATAATTTCTAGTAATCTTGGCAGAGCATGGGAGATGTTGTGTTGAATTCTTTGCATATTGTTACTTAACGCCTAATATGTCCTTGAACCATGTGCTCACAAAATTTTCTTACATATATACTTAAAGCCCTGTTCTTATGAGAATCAACTCTGTCTCCCCAAAAATAAACATGACATTCTTTATCTGTATCCTAGTTTAAGGGAACATGATTTCAACTAAATAATTTGATGTAATTATTATATTTTTTATTTAGGTTTTGCACAGGATGCAAACTCTTTTTATCATGGTTGTAATATAGAAAACGTCAACACTTCAAGGAGAATTGTGAAAAAATGTCACTGCCTGACTTTTAAAATGTAAAATGAACTCAGTGAAAACCTAATAAGGTAAGGAGAGAGATGAGGACACATCATCTAGGAAAGGAGGAGACAGTAGCTGATTCATTCATTTTTATACCACTTAATCCAATTCAGGGTCACAGGAGCTGTCCCAGCAATTAGCAGGCGAGAAGCAGGGAACATCCTGGACAGGTCACTGGTCCAACACAGAGAGAGACAAACAACTGCTCACTCCAAGGGAGAATTTACAGCAACTAGGTAACCAAACACACATCTTTGGACAGTGGGAGGAAGTTCTAATACGTAGAGAAAACCCAGGAATACACATGGAGGAGATCTAAACTCTACAAAGAAAGGCCACTGTTTGGCATCATCCCAGCTGAGTCTCAAACCAGAGACCGGCTGTGAGACCGCAGTGCTACCCATCACTCCACCGAGCAGCAGCTGATAACGAAACTAAAACAAATGGCACTGTTAGACAAGTAAACTGTGAAAAAAGATGAAAGATTAAGATGAAAATGAGACTAAGGATGACAGCAAAGGAGCTTGAAAGAAAACAAAAGAGCTGCTGAAGAAGTGGTTCTACAAGGCCAGCAAGAGGAGGGTGAGATCAAGTTCCTTATCCAGCAAAATACTGCAGGCATTTACCTCGAAACACACCAAAGGGAAAGTTAAGATAAGGAGGAGGAAGAGAAAGAAAAGGAGAATAGAATGGAGACGGACGGAGGAGAACAAAGAAGAACAATGGATGAAGAAGGATAAAAGGAAACATGAAAAGGGAAAGAAATGAGATTGATGAAAATAAGAAGAGACATGAGGAAGGAAAGTGATAAGAAGAGATGAAAGAGACTTCCATCCTCCCAACCCTGTATTTTCCATGCTTTTAACCTTCCTCTCTAAACATACGGTACTCACTATCTTCTGCCTTTTAATCCAACCTTCCACGATCCACCCATCTATCCTCTTTCTCTCACCTCACAGAGCTGGATGGTGGCTTTAGTTTCTTCTCAAAATACAAAACAATTCATCTTCATTTGCCCATTTTAGTGTTTGATTATACAGAAAACATGCAAATGCAGCTCCTGTCATAACAAGTTGAAAAAAGCTTTCAGATCTAAATTTATTTGGAACTTTTTGCAAAATTAAAATGATCCTTTAACAGAACAAAAATAAAATATCACAGATTGTGTCAGGACACAAAATGCCCTCGAATATATAAAGGTGAAGGCTAACCTAAGATCTATTTTATTGAATCCAAAATGAGATGTATTTACTAGTATTTTTGTCTTGGCTGCGTGTCAGCAGAGGGAACTGGTGTGATAATGGTGCTTTATTCCGAGCAGAACAAAAGTGATAGAGCTGGAGGAGGGATTCATGCCTTCATATCTGGGTGGGATAAAATCCCTGCCACTCTAGATCACATCAGACCTGTCATGCTTTGTCTCATGGTCGCCAATGGAGGACTGCAGAGGCTTTTTACAGACACTTCGTATGTGATATCATACATCATGCCTGAAAAAGTGCCTGTCAGACTTGCTCACCATGTTTGCAGCAGAAGTTTCTGTGGCAGAAACATTCAGTCACAGCCCAATCAAAGTCAAATTAATTACAAGTTTGCTAAGGGTGCAGGAGGTGATCCACAAATAATATACATACCTGAATGTGGGGTTGGGATATCATGTGGAAACTTAGAGATAACATACACACAACAGAAAGCAACCAATTAAAGCAACTGTAATATCACCTGGGAGAGGTTATTGTTTATGCAGTGTGGCACTAATGCATGTGTTTAATGTGTGACATCATGTTATTTCAACTAATTTGCACTGCTATGTTTGTTCTGTTTGTCCTGCCAAATAAACCAAATAAAAGCGTCTGCCAAATGATTGCATAGTAAACTAAATCTGGATGACTTGATGACATAAAGTGGTACAAAACTTTTTTCTCCTCAGTGAATAAAACAAACAAATAAAACAGAACATTGACGCCAGCTGGAATCTTCATTTTGTTCATTATCTGTCACATTATAATTCATATTTTGAAAATCTAATTATTAAAAGTTTTTTTGATAGAAAAATCTGCGTGAGCAGCTGTTAAGAGAGAAACCATTTGCTCTAAAATGTTTCATTTAACTTCTCCGTTGTTAGAGAGACATCGTATTCATTATACATGTGTTTTCTGCTTTTCATATCCTGGTGCTCTGGGAACAGTGCTGGTTTCTACCTGTGTGCGCTGGAGGAACTATTCAGGGATGCATGGTGGAGCAGTGGTTAGCGCCGTGGCCTCACAGCTAGAAGGTTGCTGGTTTGAGCCCAGGCTGGGGAGGGTTGTCCAGTGACCTTTCTGTGTGGAGTTTGCATGTTCTCCCCATGTATGCATGGGTTCTCTCCAGGTTCTCCGGCTTCCTCCCACCCACAAGACATGCATGTTAGGATATAATACCTATGGTTAAAATGGTTTAAAATAACATGTACTGGTAAGTCACTTTGGATAAAAGCATCTTCCAAATGACTGTATAGTATATAGTATAGTATGTTGCTCTATTGATGAACAAACATCATTAATAATCTAAGGTTTAATATTTGGTTCACTTGGATTTAGAGTTGGTAAATGCTTAAATGTATTTTTAAGATTTTTTAGCTACTTGATTAGCCACAGTAACATTGCAATATTCTCAACTGGTTTATTTATTTAGTATATCAGAGATTCTGGCACATCATAAAGCTGTTCATCTTCAGTATATTCTGCATTAACCATGCCATCGTGACAGGTGGAGAAGAAGCCCCCATGTGGCTACATGGAGTCTCATGGTGTTTTCCTTTGCTGACAGCAGTATACCAGGGAATAACACTTTAATTTGCCTCATTAACAATCAATGAATTAGCTATTTATTATTGACTCTGAAAGGTCAACAGGGTAAATAAATGTAGTGTTACATGCAGAGCTGCTGTCACTAATACCATTAAAAGAAATGTTGGCTTTAATGTGTCTCATTGCCTGCAGTCTCTTGCTATTTGAGCTAATGGCTCTAGATAAAGCCAAAGTGAGTTTAGTTAAAGTGCGATGTGCATGTTGATCATGCCCTGCTTTTTAATCTGTTATTTGAGTCATGATTATTGCATCACAGGACCTCGGAGCTACCATCAGTGCAAGATTTTACATCATTCACTGTGCATGGCTGGGCATTAAACATGGGTCATCCACATGAATGAAAGAGTCACTGGCCAGATCCAAACAGTTTCACATTTTTCTCCACCGGTAAATTAATCACAACAACATTGATGATTAGTGACTTTATTGATTGAAAAAGGAAGTGTTGCATTATTGCTTTGATGAAGGAGAGATTGGTGTATATTTAAATAAATTAGTGTTGGGTCTGCCTCTGTAGTCAGATGATGAGTATCCCTAAAGTATTTCATTAGTATGCAGGCACTGTTGCTTTGTTGTTAAGTTGATTTACCACCGCAAAGGAAAGAACTCGTCTCAAGAGATGTCTTTGCAAGCTCACGTTGCACAATGGTGTGTATAATGTGTTCAATACCAAAACCAGACAGGTGTCGGAGTAACACTTATTGCTTTTATGAAATGGCATTTCAGTGATCAGGAAGTATTGCACAAGCTGAGTGTTTTGGTCAGTTTAAATTGGTAAATGCAAGCGTTGGTTATAAGAAATGTGGTCCGCTCATAGCATAGCCTAGTATGCTGTAACTCAACAGAGTGGTTTAACTGTTGCTGCAGGGGTGGAGACATGACAGGATGACGTGGGTTTGGCCTGGCAAGTAAACAGAAAACATGCTGACACAAAAATAAATATAATAAAAATCAATAAAAAAAATTGAATAAAATAATACATGTTTAATTACACCAGTATGCTTCCTCACTTTCTATTCTCCCATGAAATTGGTTGAAGGTAAAATTTTCCCCTCCCAAATACAAGGATTTTAAATGCCCACTGAGTCTTTCCAAGGACATAATATATAAACCCCACGTTCCCAAATGTATCACATATTCTGTCAAAGATTTAAACAAATCGTATCAAAAGTAAATAATAAAATCATGGTATCAGTTTTATAAATATTGTACAATATTTATGGTCCCTGAACATTTGAAAGTGTTCAGAGACAGCAACTTTGTATTTTAACTGGGGTAAAACGACATTGCCCATACACTGCAAACAACATAAAACATTGACTGTCATTCAACCTTACGCTGTAGTGTTCTTCCTCTTCCTACTGATGATTGGATGTTTTTGTGAGTGAGTGAGGAACAAAAACTGACTATCCATCCATCCATGCATTTTCTAACAAATCAAATTTTCCCTGAACGGGGTCGCGGGGGGGCTGGAGCCAATCCCAGCTCACAATGGGCAAGAGGCGGGGTACACCCTGGACAGGTCGCTAGTCCATCACAGGGCCAACACATATAGACAAACAACCATACACACACATAATCACTCCTATAGACAATTTAGAGTCTCCAATCAGCCTATCAGAAACTGACTAAATATCATATAAAAGAAGAAAAAACAAACAACATAAACACATGGAAAAATATTTTGCTTTATGTTCAATACATGTGAGTATAAATCTGGCATGAAGAAGCTCCATGTTTCTGGCTCCTCTCCCTGCATCGGTTTCTATCCCATCCTTACATCCTTGCTTTGGAGGAGATGATTTGAGAAGATGCAGAGATGTTAGCATGATAACAAAAAGTGTGTGGGATTGGCAAGGTTAGCATCCTGCTCCCTCTTGAAATAGATATAACAATCACACGACAACCTTCAAGGTTTTATCTTGAGGACATGAGAAACAGGGCTGGGAAAAAAGCTTTCAGGGCAAGCAGAGGCAGCGGAAATGGGCTAACTCATTAAAACAAAACAAAAAATGTCAGTTTAAGCAGCACCAAACCGTTTATTCATCACCAGGAAACTTTCAGTTTTGATAGTTTTCCCCCAAAATTCATAAAACACCAAATGTACAAAAAATTGCATAGTATGGAAAAATGAGTTATTTCTATCAACGTGTAAGAGGTTTGGGAATTAAAGATGCCAAACATAGATCCTTATTAGGTCTTCCTTTGCACACATTTAAAACTGTACAACAATAAAGACAAAGAAGACAATGCCGCAGATTCTTCTGGGGACAGGACAGGTCTTCAGATATCTTTGTTGAAGGTTTTAAACTTATTTTTTTATTTTTGTAAGACAGAAAGTTTTTAAACAACAAAAAAAACCTTTCTATCTTACTTCAGATAGTCCAGTCCATTTCTTCCATATCAGACATTCAGTACTAATGGAGCTGAATGCAGTTCTTGCTTCTACTGTGTGATGGTCATTAGATATGCTGCAAGTTTTGAACACTGTATATATTAAAATAATTCAAACTTTATGTCATAAGGTCTGACAGTATCTTTCAATTCCTTCTGTCGCTTCCTGTTTATAATCCCGTTTCTTCTGAGAAATTACTGCCAGGTTGGTGGGGGATTATTCTTTCCACTCACCTGTGGCTCATCATTTTTTCATCAGTTTGTGTGACTGGTGACTGCTCTTGCCTCTCAATTCTTCCCCAGTTCACAGCAGGCCAACAACCTGTCTTGTGGTTGGTGACGTGTTGTGAACTGTCTCTCTCAGGAAATGCCAGTACTCTCTAGGTTGTGCTGCACAACTCTGCAGCTTTCCTGGACGCTGGAACCACCTGATCTACTTGCCACCATGCCTGGGGAAGCAAGGAAAAACAGCCACACTTACTGCCTCCAGTCAGTAACACTGATTGGATGCCTCTAACAGCTACCTGCACAGTATAAAACAGAAACATCACTTTATGTGTTTGAGTTTAATCATCTTTTTGTCTCTCATCCTCTGAGTTCACCTCAGATTGGAGTTTGCTGTTTCTCCAGGTTTGTTTTTATGTTAAATCTGCTTCACTTGCTTCTGTTTGAGTGTTTACTTCTTGCTGAACACCAAACTTTCTACGTTAATAACTTGAATTTCCTGTGAATGATATTGAGATTGCTTCCATAGCTGAAACAACGTAAACAAGGCCTGAGACCTTACAGTCACTGAAAGCCCAAAGCTATTTACTCCAAAACAAACTGAAACTATAAAATAATGCTCATCTGTTTAGTACATTTTATCTAAAACTTTGCATTTTTGGAGCTCAGTTCATTTTGTGCTTCTTCTCTTTCAAGCGTTTTGACCCAGGGTAATCCTGAGTTACACATATTTCTTGAAGAATACTTAAATAAATTAGACATGTACTTTTAAATGCCCTTGTTGCCCCTGAAACACGTCATTATGTGCCACTGGATCACAGTGGAGCGCTTTTTCTTATATCTACACAGGTATTGTTGGCACCGTCAGGCTACAAGTATTTTTATTCAGCGCTCTTCAACATTTCTGCTGAAATTTCAATAAACCAAAAGGAGGTCGTCTGTGTAACGAGCGCACTGAAATAACGTCTTGCTAGAAGATACGTCCTCGTCACTGTTCATGCGAATGGAATGACACAATCAAACATCAGAGGTCACTGTTGTGCTTCAATGGCACTTTTAATAAAACAGACATTTCATCCTCACAACAGCAATGTCTGGACAGAGAGGGTGAGGGGGGGCCTGGGTGGAGGTTCCCTCTGCTGATAGGCTGGTTGCTTCTGATAAGTGTGAGAGAATTGGATAAAGAAAATTGGACTGGGCTGTGCAGCACAGTGTGGGGAACATAACCGGGTATGTGTGTGTGTGTTTACTGACTCATCTTGGCTGGTATTTATTTCTCTCAGCTTGTCCATTAAATAAAGATAGTTTAGCAAAGAGAACCCCGACCGAAACCATACGCGCTCCCCTCCCCCTCACATATTTACAGGAAAAATTAATACATTCAGTTAATTCACTAAGTAACAAAGCTAATTAATCTGTTTTTTTTCAGCAGAAATCACATAAATTCACATCCATATTTCAAACAGATTTGTCTTTCTGTTCCTTCTCTATAATCTTCACCCAGACAGTCCATTATTCAGTTTTTTGTCGAGGAACGACTCACACAACTCCCCACGCAACCCATTTTCAGACTGTTAAATCCCACTTTCCTTTATTTATAACTATTTACAGAAGCAGCAATCTAACCATCACAAAACCCACCCACCCGCCTGTCTCATCTGCCCCGCCCTATGCCATCAAATATCCCCGTCCCACCCGATAAAGAAAAAACCCATCTTGCCTCCCCATTCCATACACTGCCCACATCTTACCCTGTTCTAAAAGAGCATGCCAAGTTTAACAATGAACACATAAAATGTCTCTATACAGAAAAACACCCTTAAAAATGTTTTTTTTTTTGTTTGTTTATTTTTGTTTTTCTTTCTCCCACAGTGGTGGACATGGACTTAAGACAAGATTTCAGTGGCAACAAATAATCATCCTCTCGCTCCACTCTGGGAATTTTTTTCTAAGTGCTGACAGGGACCAGTTTAGTCATAAGAAAGAGGTTGAAGGGGCCATGTTATGAAGAGTGGGAGGGCAGTTTTCCAGGGTCTCTGAGGCAACTTTTGGCCGAGGGGCAGTTTGGAACGCAAGGGGTGCAGTTGTTTGGTGGGAAGAGGAGATTTTAGGGGGAAAGAGAAATTTAATTTGATCTTTTTCAAAATTTTCTTCTTGTTTTTTTTGTTCCTATTTTTAAATTTTGGAGTTAAAGGTGTCGAGGACTGGGGTGGCCATTGTGGTAGAGCTTCTGCTTGATGTGGACCATGTTGCCGCTGGAGTCTTCCAGCTGTCTGAGCTGAGCTCGACGACGGAGGTCTCGAAGGTTGCAGAACTGCGGCAGCCATGACCAGGACGGAGTATCTAAAGAAAGAAGATGACAAACAACAGAGAATAAAGAGATTGATGTATTAATTAAAACAAAATAAAATGCATTTTTGTGTCAGAAATAGATTTTTGGAGTGTTAAAGGCATTAAACCCATATTTAAAGTCATTTCCCCAAGAAATTAGAGCCTCAAAATGAAATCTTATTACTATTAAATCTTTTAATCTAATTAGTCATGCAATTA
The DNA here is from genome assembly GCA_037177535.1 of Pseudomugil gertrudae. Lineage (NCBI taxonomy): Eukaryota > Metazoa > Chordata > Actinopteri > Atheriniformes > Pseudomugilidae > Pseudomugil > Pseudomugil gertrudae. The sequence goes on from JBAMHV010000014.1 coordinate 19,291,409, forward strand.
AATTACTTAAAATATAATTTATGGAGAGTTTAAATTTTTTAATTGATGTCTTTTTATTTCCACTGCACTACATTTTACAGGGAAATATTAGTATTTTCTATTCCATTACATTTTTTTGATCCCTTTAGTAGCAAAGCAAGATGTTGATTGGGAAATTCTAGGAAGTCAATAATGTCAGACAATAACTTGATAGTTTGATATCTAATACATCCAGCCATCCATTTTCTACCGCTTTTCCCTGAACGGGGTTACGGGGCTGGAGCCAATCCCAGCTTACATCAGGCGTGAGGCGGGGTACACCCTGGACAGGTTGCCACTCCATCACAGGGCCAACACACACAGACAAACAACCATACACACACACACTCACTCCTAAGAGTCTTTAATTAGCCTATCCCCAAGGTGTATGCTAACACGGGGAGAACATGCAAACTCCTCACAGAAAGATTCCCGGTTTGACCCCCGCCCAAATCAAGGCTCAAAGCGGCAACCTCCATGCTGTGAGGCCACAGTGCTAACCAACCGTGCAGCCCTAGACCATTTCTAAAGAAAGAAAAATAACTAACTAAAAATAACTAATAACTAAAAAATAACTAAATTATATGTGTACAAGAATGTTTTATCCTGTTTAATCACGACAAACTTAATGAGAATTCAGGGCTCAAAAGCAAACATAATACTTTTGTGTCCACAGGTTGAAAGACCTGTTTGAAGTCCACAAGCTGAAATCAGCAGGGACCGGCATCAATATAATTTAACTCTATATAGAATGCAAAGATAAATGTTTATAACAACAGTAGATTGTTCAGTGATGAAACCAGTATGTTTCCCACCTTTTAAAAAAAATTCTGAGAAATGTGGTCAAATGTGATGTGTGTGATAATGATTCTGCAAGTAAGTATTCCTTATTTTGTTTTAATAAATCAAATCATCTCTCAAATCATCTCTAGTGTTTTTGTTATTCCCATTGATAATGTCACAAGCCTTCAGTTTTGTTCTCTCTGTGTAAACAATCAGTCAGACAAGCTTTGCCTCCAACCACTACAAAAGTAACATACTTGTTTCTGTATAATGTTATGCTCATGGGATCTTGAATAACAAAACATGATGGCAAGATTTTATGCAAAGCACATTTTTCTGTGTGAAGTGTAAATTCAGTGAGGATGGAATATAAACAATTATCACAACTCATAAAAAATGTCATTCAATTTACCCTAAGGCTCGTGTACTTTTACTCCTACTGAAGTAAAACGTCTCATTTGCTTGTGACTGAGTACTTTTTTTGCCTTTATTTTAATTTTAAACTGGAATAAAGGATCTAAATGCTACTGTTGTCATGGCTACTTTGTAATTGACCCTTAGGTAACACTTAGTTAGCTGAAATCAAAGTTCAGACTCTGCACAGGTGTGTGTTTACGTATGTGCTACAGTATGAAGGGCTGTCAGTTTGATTGATTATTGAGATGAAACTATGACAGGCTTAAGCTCTATAAGGGGTTAGGTGGAAAAAATAACAAAAAGATCAAATTGAAAGGCTTTCTATTTGCATTTTTTTCCATGGATTATTCATTTAATTCTGTGCAACTTCTAGAAGACTTCGGCATCATCTGCAAGCAGCTACTGTATTCCACATCTCAGCTCAGCATAGTTATAACAAACTGCTGCTATGGCCTTATAAAGCATGCAGATACTGATGAGAAACCTCATGGAAGGACAATAAAGAAGATACTTTGCAGCAAATGCTCAGTATCAGGCTGAGGAAGCTGATCACACTGGCTGTGTGTCTTGAACATCCGTATCATTATCACACCAGTCTGAGTACTTTAAACAAGAACATGACGATATGCCGACATTTCAGTTAAACAGTAGTGAAACTAAAGGTGGAACTGTTAAAGTACTCCTGAAAAAGAAGTTTATTGTGACTGTAAAAGCAGCATTCCCACTTTTGTGCCATACAGATAGGAGCAACAAATGAAACAGAGGCTTATGCAGACAATAGCCCAGTAGCTAGAAGACACACTCGTGGGACAGAGACACACACACTGCTGTAAAATCCTTCTTAGAATGGTTATTTCTCTCAAAATCCAGTTAGAGGCAGAGGAGACTTATCATCATCCAGCAATGCAGTAGACTGAACTGTTTTTTTTTCAAAGTGAACGAGTCTAAATGAGATATTTCCCAAATGTGTCCAGCAATATGCATTATTTAGAGCTCTTAAGACAAAATGGTGTTGATAGTAGATTTGCTCTTCTATCCTTTGCTTTGCTCCTGTTTATGCTCCACATTCCCTTTTTGCAACCAGGTGTCCCAAAAATACAAAAAAAAACTATTTAATGTGTATTTCTGCAGGCTATCACATAATCTAATTAAGGATAAAGAATGTGACCTCCTGATGGTTATGAGCACAATAACATGGGAGCTGTGATAGTGGTGATAACCAATAATTATACTGCTGATAAAACCCAATGAGGCCATGACAACAGTGTTTAATGGATGTTATCAGAGGAAAACACATCAGAACTAAAAACTTACATGTCTTATGTTGACTCTAAAAGATGCTTGAATGGTTAATAACACTTGAAAACCGCTCTGATGTGGAAACATTTGTATGAGGTAGGCTATATTTCCCTCATGTCACTTATAGAGGAAATATTTTAGAGTATGGAATTAAGGATTGTAATGAAGTGTATGGTCAAACAACTAATGCGACTTGTTGAATTTAGGGAATACTAAATTTCCTCACAAACCTTTTCTGAGTAGCATCTCAGCAGATTTCTACACAAAAAGAATTTAAGAAAATCTGGCCTGACTACTTGTGGGCTGGACCCAAACAGATGCTTTTTTTCCAGGGTGATAAAATGTTGAGATAAGATAGTAGCATAAACTGCAAGGTCTGAGTCTGACAGCGAATAATCAACCATATAATGATGCACTTAAGCCTTTAACTACTTTTTGGTAAAAGCAAATTTTTTGTCACTATAATGAATCTTATTAAAAATGTGCAGCGGTACACCTTACAGAAGACCTTTGGTTTGGATGGGCTTTATGCACAACTCCACTACTTCCTGAACTTAGGACAGCTCCTTTGTTTCCTGTATTTCTGGATGAGCAGATTGATCACAGGGGGTCTGCAAGGTTTGTGATTTGTAGAGTTAAAGGATATCCATCCACACACAGACGTTTTGAGGGCTTTGGGAGTTTTAGGCTCAAGATCAAATAACAGAGGGTCATCTGAATATGCTATGCACCGATATGTTAAAACATAAATCCAAAAAAGAAACAAACAAAACAATAATTAAGCTTTTTATAGGCCACACCATGTAGATCCATTACTTTTCATCTACATCCAGTTTAGTGGGGTCAGTGGAGCACTGCTAGTGGAGTAATTCATGTCATCTTGAGTTTTCTTCCACCGTTAAATTAACGAAACATGTCTGAAAAATGCCAGAGTGCAGATGATAGATATCTTTTTTTAAGTATGGCTGTATATGTTGTTACCTAAACGTGAGTCTCTGCAAAGGACAGGAGAGGACTCAGGAATGTGATGGGAAGCTAGCCAAGCATTACAAGACTAATGGTTTCAGCATGGGATGGGTGTGGGGGTCCATGGCTTTTGGTAGGTGCATGAAAGAAGTCATAAATAGGTTGGGAACCACTGATCTATATCACTATGTCATATTTGCAAGCACCAAACAAATTAAACACCTGCCAGGAAGCAGTTTTGAAACTGGTGCAAACACCACAGCAGACCTTCAACAGCTCAGTTTGATTAAAGGTGATGCAAAAATATACATTATAAGAAATCTATGCTTTTACAGCAGGGAAGGGCAGCTCCGGTCCTCGAGGGTCACAGTCCTGAAAGTGTCAGGAATTTCCCGCTGCAACACACCTGACTCAAATCAATGGGTAATTAGCAGAGTGTGACGTTAAGCTCTGCACAAGTCCGATCATTAAGTCTGATGTGTGTCAGGTGTGCTGCAGCAGGAGGACGGAGTAAGCCATTGCTGTTTTACAGACAACCAGGCTGTAATTATAAAGCTGTCAATAAATATTAACTATTCAATGTGTTATTTTAAATACCAGTAGGTTGATTAATAAAAGAATAAAAACAACAAAAGATAATAAAAAAAACAATAAGACGCATTTTGGATCTTTTTATCTTTTACAATGAGCTGATATGAGTTATGTGAGTGACTTATGACCCAGTGGAAGGGTGAAGAAGGGCTGATGATTGGTATGTTTTGTCAGTGTGTGCTTTATCACAGCTGTAACTTCTAATTCTGGTAAGTAGAGGTTATTTTAGAGTGAGGGCAGAGTGACAGAGGTGAGATAAAAGATTGGAACGTTGAAATATTGGATGAGGATAGTAAATGGCATCAAGTGCATTGGCAATGGCCTTGACTCTCATTTGTGTTTGAAAGCTGCTTGTGACTCTGCGTTCTGGCTTTATTTCCCACACTCAAAATGAAAAGTAGCCTTCGTTTTTGTGTCATTGACCCTTTAGCCACCACAATACCATCGTAACAGAATGAGCAGGTTTTACTATAGTAAGACAAGACGTGTGGTTGGGAGGTGGATAATGTGAAGAGGGGAATAGCAGAGCATAGATTCATGCTTGTCAGGTTATAAACTGGAACCGGTGAGGCAGAGTGAGGTCCACAGAGACAAAGAGGGGAAAAGCAGAGGACAGCCCCAGACACCAAACCCAGAAGCAAATGGCCGTGCTGGAAGATGAGCAAGAGGACAGGGAGCAGTGGTGCAGCTGGTAAAAGTGGGGGTGAAGTGTTGGGTAGAGGTGAGGAAGAAGAGAGGGGAGAAAAAGAAAGAGACAGAGTGAGTTATTTATAGCAGTGAATGGGTATGCTGTCCACAAGGACTGTTCTGAAGGGTATCCAAAGGAAAAGGGCCAACCAAGACAGGTTTCTCTCATTTAAATAAAAGGATGGAGATGGAGTCAGGAGAAATAAAAATGCAAGACAGAAACTGGAAAGCAAAGATGCCATTGTTATGCTATTTCAGAGCAGAAGGACGCCAGAGGGGTGTTATTGTTGAGCGCCGAGTCATCATTTTCTCCATTTTTGAGATAGTTCTCGTGTTTATCTTTCCCTCAGTGTCTCAACAGAAGAGACTCTGGAATCAGATATTAACGGCAAATTGGCGATAAGAGAGAAAATCTTGCTGCAGCAGGAAGCATCATAAAGGAAATGGCCAGGAGTACCGTAGATTTAATAAATGAGGAGGGAGGGGAAGAAGGAGGAGCGAGAAACTGAATTAGGAGAGAGGAGAAAAAAGCAGGAGGAATCAATGTGCATCTCAATGCACTGCGTGTGTGTGTGTGTGTTTCTCACTTGCCATTCCAGCTGCTCTCTTGTTCTATTTATAGCTTTAGAGGAGAGAGGGTGTGTGTATATGTGTGTTAGTGGGGGTAGAGATGTGACAGCATCTCCATCCTACTCACACACACACACACACACACACCATTCTCCGCTCCATCCGCCTCACCTTCACTCCTCATCTCAGGGAAGCTAAACGAGTCTGACCTAGCACTGACGTCACAGCCTCCACAGTGAAGCACACACACAGAAACGAGGGGCATTCCCTCTGAGTGCAAAAAAAAAGAAAAGAAAAAGAGAAATCTATATACCCAGTCTCTAAATGTTGCTATTGAATATGGATTTTCCCTTCTCTCTGGGTGTTTTCCATGTTTATGATGATGCATTTTACAGGTTTAATGCATTGAAAACATTGTGTCCTCTGTGTCAAGTGCCTTGATTATCTGAGCAGGTAGAAAAGATCACCTATTAGTGGACTTTAAAATGACTTGTATCTAATAGCTGTAATTTCTTTAGCTTGATACTCTCCTTGTACTGCCTGAGGATATTTTCCATGCTGTACTCGGTATCCAGGTCACATATCACCTACTTTATTCTTAAAACTGAAGAACCAGGCCACCTCCACATTGCAAGGATGCTCCAGCACTGTGAGCAGTAAAGCGGAAATCCAGTTTGATCTAATAGCTTTGCTTCGATGTTCAGATTCTTTCACTGTAACTAAACTGTGTCAAAGGCAGGCTAAAGGTTCGTTAGTGTTTTCCCACTGGATTTCTGATTGTGGCAGAAGACCATCGTGACTACGGGACACTAAAACACTTCTATCCAGGATGCTAAAAGTCGGCCAATCAGTGAGAATCTTCTCCGTGCATGGAGAGGAGTCCTGTGTGCTGTCAGGGAGTGAAGGATTTCACGTGTCTAATAGCTCCTCAGCCTTTTATTTCCTTGCTCGTGTCTTCACAGCAACCACATATGCTGAATGGTGCCGGTGAACAGTACACCACATGTTCTGCCTCATTAAATCTACCCCATCCGTTCTATTTTTCCTCTAACACAACATGCATCCTTCATCTGCCAGGAGATGGGGAGAGAAATTATACATTTTCCAGAGACATGAGATAGGAAGTTAGGAAGCAACTTTTATTCTCAACTGGATTTAAACATCATTTTACAATTGGATTACCTGCAGGACATCAGATAGTGGGAATGGAGTATCTCAGATCAGACTTTTGCACCACAGCGCAGTATTCAGCATGAACAGCCCAATGGGAAAATCTTGCAAACACCCTGATTATGCTAATGCAGAGATTGTTCCACTGGCTGTATTTGTTTATTCATCCTTTCATTCCTTCATTAACAATGCTACCCGCAAAGTGTTCGACCAGCAGACCTTTCACTGTCAAACTGCTTGTCAGATAGCAACACTAACATTCAGACTCAGTTTTATTTGCTGGTATTACACCTTTAGTCTTTTTTACATTGTTGGAACCATTTAAATGCATTTACAGATGTTTGCTGTAGCGAAATGAGAAGGAAGTGCTACAGAGATCCATACTTTAAGGGTGGATTCTGTTTGCTTGAGTTGGTCCAACATGATGATCTCTCTGTATCTCACATCCAACCTCCACTAAAATCATTGTTTCTGGCTGTAAATCCAAAATTTAGATTTGGTCATTCAGGGTGTTGCTGGAATGTCAGACTGACAGAAATGAGAAAGACTGAGGAATGGCAGTGTTGATAACAAGACATAGAAGTGAAACTGGCAAAGGAAAGGCTATTTTATTTATTGTGTAGCCGTGGTTACGTTTCTGCAGCAGTACAAGCGAAAGCTTTATGATGATTTCTTCTATCTATAGAATATTAGTGTGAGGATAGTGGCATGGTGGAAGGCTGAAGGTAGTTTGCGGCATATCAGTGAAATGATCACGCGATTCTTTTCCCCATAATCTGCACTAACTTTTGCTGCTGTGTGTTTTCACAAAACACCATCCTGAGTGGTTTCCTGACCAGTTTTATGACTGTCAGATGTCTTGAAAATGTCACAAGCTCTTCATGAACAGATATAGATAGATATCTTTACCCTGTAGCTTTTCTCAGTAATAGCATTCAGGATTCTCTCTGACTGCTATCTAGTTTTCAATATTAAAAAATAAAAACATCCATTACATCCTTCGGCTAATTCAGGCTATGTGAGTATTGAAAATTAAGCACAGGTGAGTCCTGTTAGTCTCTTATGCTGTTTAAAAAATTGATGAGATTAATTTGAGATTAATTAGACATATCCCAAAAATTGTGTCAACTTTATCCCTGCGGTTTTTATTCAGCTTCCTGTTAGCCTTTGTTGCTTAATTCTCACATTTTCATGCTTATTTCAGAGTTGAAAAACATTTTTTCAGCTAGTTTACATCACTGGCTGACATTTTTCTTCAATAAAATGACAGCAACAGGAACAGGTTATGCATGCTAATAGCTGTGTAAAAAGTCTTATTTCAGACGACTCGTCTTGCCTGAACTCGTGCGGAAAAGGTACTGGCACTTGATGGATTAACCAATTGACTGATATTGATTCAACATCATACCGGCCACCTCACATGTTGCCTGCCCTCCCTTTTGAAAAGGTTTGCTGCCCTTGTTAGCAGCTGATAAGCATGTCGATCAAATGGAGGGCTGCCTTTCTTATTCATTTATGGAGTTTTTAACCCTGACCTGAGGTCTATACAGGAATAACCTTTATTATTCCTAATAACCAGCTTAGAAATGTATCATGACATAGTTGTTTTAACTGTACATTTCTTTTCATTTAAGTTCTGTCAGAATGATACAAATAAACATAATTGTGGCATTACATACCCTTTAATCTTTAAGCTTTAATAAAACAAAGTATGTCTTTTCTTTATTTCTAATACATTGTTTACGTAGGTTTCAATTGATTTTTTTGTTGTATTGTATGTTTTTTAACCCCTTCATTCCTAGTGTTGCAAATCCCGCATGATGTTCAAGAGTACTTTTCTTCACTTTCTCCCACTCACTTTACTTTACCTTCCTCTGACTCTCTTACACACAAGGTTTACAAATGTATGTATTACATGCTTTCTGGTATGCAATGTCTTATTTCACTAAATTATAATTTATCAGACTCTAGTTATGTGTGACCATGCGAATTTAACCTTTTCTTTAATGGAAAGATATTAAATAATTTCAGAATGATGGCACACATCCAGGATCGCTCTTCTTTAGCACTGTGGCCTCACAGTAAGAAGGTTGCTGGTTCGAGGCTTGGCTGGGGGTACCAACCAGTGTCTGTGTGGAGTTTGCATATTCTCCCCGTGTTAGTGTGGGTTCTCTCCAGATACTCCTGCTTCCTCCCACAGTCCAAAGACATGCACGTTGGGGATAGGCTGCTTGGAGACTCTAAATTGCAGATAGGAGTGAGTGTGTGTGTGTATGGCTGTTTCTTTATGTGTGTTGGCCCTGTGATGGACTGGTAACCTGTCCAGGGTGTACCTTGCCTCACGCTTGATGTCAGCTGATATATATCCTCACCTGTAT
>JBAMHV010000014.1:19326167-19349463 GCA_037177535.1 Pseudomugil gertrudae
AAAAAACCCTTGTTTATAGATAGATAGATAGATAGATAGATAGATAGATAGATAGATAGATAGATAGATAGATAGATGGCGCCACAACGTCAAGAACTTTTAACGTCACGACGCAATCAAACGTACGGCTCGTTCAAGAAGTTACGCAGGGCGTGCGTGCAGTGGTTGTAAGAGGAAGGAAGATGGCGGACAACAAAGGCGAGGAGGATATGGAACCGTCTGCTAATTTGGATTCTGTGCCTCCAGCACAAGACAACGAGCAGTCGGATCCTAATACCGACAATACTGTAACATTATTAGAGCAAGTTCCAAAGGAAGACGCTGAAAACGAACCTCCCCCGAACGATAATGAGGCGCCTACAACCACCACTGAAGGAGGGGATGTTAGCAGTGGCGGGATTGTTGTTGCGGCAGAGGAAGCCAATGGTAGCGTTAGCAACGCCGTTAGCCCGTCTGAGTCGAGTAGAATCAATACAGAACCAACGGGAACTGAAACTGCCCCAACCGTAGATGCTTCAGTTGGCGGAACCACCACCGAAATGTCCCCCCCTCCTACTGCTTCAGCCGCTACACCGGTCTCAACTACCATTAATTTACTGGATACGTGCGCAGTATGTAAACAGAGTCTTCAGAGCCGAGACTGTGAACCTAAACTTCTCCCTTGTCTGCATACATTTTGCCTAAAATGCATCCCGCAGCCAGACAGGCAGATAAGCGTACAGGTGCCGGGACTACACGGACAAACTGACACGCACATTGGTGAGTGTGTCGTGTAAAAACCTACCTGTTAATCAGGCCTATATTGTGTCATCTGTCAATGGCGAGTGTTATTTTCTGTTTGAAGTTTAGCTTTAGCGATATGAGGTACACGTAATGGTCGAAACTTAACACAGTACTGATGCAGCCAAACAGAGTTTAGTTTCAGACTATTATATTTCAGAGGGTAGCTTTTGCTTGTGAAATTTGTCCATTTGCTTCTTCCACCTGACTGATACGACCAGGCTGCGGTAAAATGTGTAAATCAGTCGTTTTAGTTGATTTTACATCCCAGATCAGGCTGCTAGATATTCAGCTCCGTTTAAAATTGTTTTAATGAAATTGGGACCTCAACAGCCGGATTATAGGAAAACTGATGGATGCTAATCAATTATTGATAAAATGCCACCTAGTGTTCTCTAGCAACAATATATTTTTAAAGGAGATGTGCTTGAATGTTTTTAACTTATTTATACCTGTTAATTTGCAATGAATTTTAAGGCGTGAGAAGCATGGTATACATGTGTGCAAATCAATCAGTTTAACATCTGCAATTACTATATCTTTATGTTGTGCGTCATTTTCTGGTAAGTGGAAGATCCATATTTACCAATTATTGCATGTATATTATAAAGGATAATGCAAGGTATTAGCATTTGTTTCCCATCATTGATTCAATGCAATAATTGTGAAGAAGACATAATTGTTTCATGTTTGTTACCTCAATGCTTTTAATGCACAGATCATGATGCTGGTGCATTTTTGGAGTTTGTTTGACAGTTACATAGCACTAGCCTCAAGAGTCTGTTAACAGCAGGTCAGCGTGTGGACATGGGCTAAAGTTAAAATGTCTACGTAATGAAATGAGCTGAAAAAAATTCTATTTGCTCTGCTGGTTTGAAAGTTTCTTTCTTTTTAATTGTGCTGTTGAATAAAAGATTATTCCCTCCATAATCTTATCTTCTAAAAGCTGATGTGATCAAATAAAGATCAGTCATAAATGTATGTCAACAGTTCACAACATATTGGGGATTGATTTTAATGTCTATGCTTAATATGTATTGATTTTAAAGTTATATTAAGATACTTATGATACAGACTCATTATGGCACTTTAATTAGTTTTTTTCCTGTTTTTAATAATGCATGTATAGTTGCACTTGCCCACAGTCCCTGCCTCTAAGATTTATATCATCTCTTTAAAAATAATTTTCTGGAATAGATTTATTTCTATGTCAGCAGACATTTAGGGTGTCATTATCTTTTATAGAACTGCTCATCAGAGTGTGTAGCTTCTGGGGTAACAATGAAATATTACCATTTATTAGGATAAAATCCTTTTTTGTTTTTAATTTTTTTTAACCTTTTAAAATGTGGATTTTGCAGTTATATGACTAAATATGAGAATTTGAAATAGATCCAGTAAATGTTTTGATCAAATAAATGGCCAAACTTCATTTCAAATTAGCTTTTGGAAGTTTGGGCTAAGAAGTACCCCTGCCTTCTTCAATTACACTGTAGTTTTCTACAATACTCTCCTTTGTGACAGCATTATCAAGAAAGGGTTAATCAATCTCCTTCGATTTGACAGCTAAGTTGTGTAAGTTTTGTGTGTGTAAGTTAGTTAGTTTGTTTGTTTATTGTCCCTTAAGGGAAATTTGTTTTCACAGAACTGTACAGTTCAAGATTTAAAGTTTTTATTCAATTGACTACATAAATGATTACTCATTAGGTCATTTCAGCAGCGTTCAAAACATTAAGCAAGACTTCCTATCAATAAAGTTACTCAGTTTTATTCAGTTAACTTTAATTGTAAACATTTGCAGCACAGTTGGAAAATAAAATCAGCTCAGCTCTGTTATGAAGGCAAAGTGTATAACTTGATACTTGTTCAGTTTAAGGTAAAGACAAATAAAAAACATTTTATAGATACATTTTTTTATAATTAATGTGCCACCAAGAATCACAGTTGTCTTAACAGATTAGTAGAGATATAGTACTTTTTTATGTCTTGCATATATTTTTTTGTCTCTGAAGTCATGTAGAAACAAAGAGCACCAATTCATTGAAGGAAATAGTTTTTCATACTTAAAATATACACTACCAGTCAAAAGTTTGGGCACACCTTTCCATTATATCTAATCGGAAAGTGCGTCCAAACTTTGGACTTGTAGTGTATGTTTTGTTTTGTTTTTGCAACACTGAAAAGATTTTTCTTTTCCACGAAGTACACATTTGTTAGCCCCTGAAAATCCAGAGCTACCTGTTTACATATACTTTCTGGAGCACATTTAAATTTGCTATGATTTATCACAGCCTGTTTTCACACTACAACACTCAATGTTTTGTGTGAAACATTTTCATTACTAAGGTACTGATTGTTTGTAGCAAAGCTAAATTAAAATCTAACAGAATTAAAATAAATAAATAAACTAAGTCCACAAAATAAATAGAGGTAAATTGTGAATATTTGTATTTTATGCAGAGAAGGTTATGGCGTGCTCCAGTTGTACCACTCAGTGACATCTGTGTGCAGTTGTGGGGTGCAGTCCAGTCCAGCTGTTTCCACAACCACACTCACAGTAAGCTGTGCAGATGGCGCTTACACAAACCAGCTGTGTGCTGCTCAAGTCGGTGTAGACCGGCTCAAACTGGCTTATACTGGTTTTTTCCTTGGCTGTCTGGCTTTAGGGGGAATTTATGGGTTTATGAGGTAGAAGAGAAGCAGCATATTATGCTGACTTAATTTAAAATATTTTTTGTAAAGTTTAATTTTGTGACTTAAATTAGAAATTAAATGGAAAAGTTAATGTGTTAAATTAATTATTTGTTGGCGTATGTGATTATTGGAGTAATTTCTGTAATTCCATTAAGAAACCCAAATGAAATGATTAAATAGAGCAGTCATTGTTGTTTGGCCATGTGATTTAATATTCTAATAAAAATGCCAAGGCTGATGAGATTGAATCTTGTGGAGACGAATGTTAAATCAATTAGCCCCAATGAATGAGCATAGATTTCCCACTCTGCCAAGAAATTTTAATCAGAGGAGTTTACCTAAAGGAAATTATGGAAATGAGGCTTCTTAGTGTGTCCTTTTATTTCAGGTATACCATTTTTATAAGAGTGCAGGGGCTTTACAAATAAGTCTCATCATTGATGCTGACTGACCGGTGGTTTGGCTTAGTTTCTGTTTTTCATTCTGATTAAAGGAAAGGCTGTTTTTAAAGCCCAGTCCTTTTGACCCTTTTCTCTCTTTGTGTCTTCATTCCCTCTTTTTCTTTCTAGTAAATGTAATGCGGTGTGCAGTTTGCCACCAGGACTACAAACAAAGTGACATTATTGACAACTACTTTGTTAAAGATACCACAGAGGCCACCAGCACATCTGACGAAAAAGCTGCACAGGTATGTGAAAATGGCTCCCCATGTGAATCAGGTTTGGGGAGCTCCTGGGTCTGAGTTTCATGTTTTCAGTAAAGAAAATTAGATTAGGCCTTCCCTTTAAACTATTTGTCAGAAGAATGAGTTTCATTTTGTTACACAAATAGGATCATACACTCTTGTTATAATTAACTTAAACCACAAGGGCAGGCCATAATGTTATCTTTTATAATGACAAAGAGTCTGTTTGGTAGAGCTTGGCCCACTCAATGTTTTTGCATTGAGACAAGATTCCCTATAGTAGTGTGTTGTGTAGTCTTCATCAGCACTTCCTAAAGGTCCTCATTGGTGTTAGGTCTGGGTCCAGCATTTTTAGGTTGTCTCCTTTGCTACCAATGAAACGGCCCTGTCCACCTCCTGTCCCCTTGCTTTTATACAACACTGAATCTCTCGGTTCATATACATCCATGAATTCTAGACCATCAATGGCCACTTTTTCTAATCATTGTCATAAGCAATTTCTAAATCCCAGAGCCCACAGGACACACAGGAGCCATATCAACGCAGTGGAGAGACGGTGTCTCATTTTGAGGCATTATTACTTTATATGCGCATTGGTTTTATCTTTCCAAGGTTTGCACCAGTTGTGAAGACAATGCTGGGACCATAGGCTTTTGTGTGGAATGTGGAGAATGGCTTTGTAAGACCTGTGTGGAGGCTCACCAAAGAGTCAAAATTACCAAGGACCACAAAATTCGCACAAAGGAAGACACTGAAGCTGCCTCTGGTACGTTCACCCTCAGTGATGGCTTGACTGTTGTATGAATCTAAAATGCCTGACTTAGAAGGTCTTTGAAGGTAATAGATGGGTCATGATTTATAAAAAGCAAGCATCAAGCAATGTCAGTAATGCTATCTGTTTCAAGTTAAGTTGGTAAACTCACAAACAGACAGACAAATGTCTTTCCAGATATCATGGAATGTCTTGTCTTACATGATAAGTAATAATGGAAGAAAAGCTTTCTTCATTTTCCCTTTGTGGGTGTGTGGTAAACTTTATATTTTTAAAAGTTTCTCTCTGGTTAGGACAACTATTTCTTCTACTGAACTTATTTTCTTCAACCCAGTTGGAAATCTGCTATTGAAAAGATCAATTTAGTGCAAACAGGTTTTTTTGTGTTAATGTTTGCTCAAAATATTTAGCTTTTGCAAGTCATATTTATACAAAAAATTAGAAGTGTTCACAAAATTCAGCTTTTAGAACCCTCTTTTAGTCTTTTGACTCTACTACTTTTTTGTTTTACACAAATTGAGTATAATGTAAAAACGTAAACTTTATCTTTCTTCAGATTCTGGAAAATGATTGTACTGTATACAACAGTTTAATGTATGCCACAGAGTCCTGATGCATTGTACCACAGTATGAAATCACAGTTGCCGTTGTCTGCATTGTGATTTCATTTGTCATTTTCACCATTATTTCCAATCAGTTCTGATTTCCTAATTTGTATTTACCAATAAAAGGTTTATGAGTAATTCAGTTGACATAGAATAATATATTAAATTCCGTTCAGCTTTTATTATACAGCGCCACTACACAACAATGTCATCTCATAGGCACTTTACACAGTGTTGTGTTGATGTGTTGATTTAAGCTGCACTCTTATTATTTGTACTGGTTTTGCTGATGTGTACATATAGGAGCACCAGCCCCACTGATGGACAAGTTAAGCCTTGTCATTATCAGCAGGAAGTCTCGTGTGTTGGTTTTGACAAACAAAACACTGATTTTCAAAGTGTTCTTGCTCAACTCGGGCGTCATTTATCATCAAGGGGGACAATTTATTGAGAACTTGTCCCCCTTGAAGACCAGCCATCCTGCTGTGAAATGCACATGTGAAGAGCAGCTGTACAGAAAGTCTGGACCTAATTCTTCACACATTCTCCGGAAATCCTTTAGTGTTCACGTCTAAAGCCGCTCTAATTTATTCAGCTCTTTCTTAAGTAACTTTTTTTCTTGTATTTCTGCATTTAAGTATAATCAATGACTTTTCTCCTGTATTTTGACAGAGTCTGTCACTGCAGCAGGACAGAGGCCGGTTTTTTGTCCCATCCACAAACAGGAGCCACTAAAGCTTTTCTGTGAGACATGTGACACCTTGACCTGTCGGGATTGCCAGCTTCTCGAACATAAGGAGCACAGGTAGATAAGCATGCGCACATCTGGTTTATTATCACCATCAGTTTTTTTTATCTGGTAAAGTAACTTTTAAAAATACATTTTCCCAGCAGATAATATTTTGCCTCAATATTAATAGTATATCAAATATCTCCAGTATTTTAATGATTTATTATTTGATATAAACACAAAAGCTTGTGTAAAGAAAGGCATCCAACTTCAAACGATGCAAAATCACAATGTGAAATTGTTCAGTGTCAGACGAGGCAGATGATTCAATGTGGAGAGCCCTGAAGGGGAAAGCCAAAGGAGAAGTAGCAGCATCAAACATGAGTGGTCTTTTTCCTCCTCTTTTCTTATTTGGAAAAACAGTGGGATTCATTTGTAGTCTTAAATAATCTACATTTGATGGTAGTGATAGTGATTACACTCTTGCAGTGAAGATGTGTGCATACCCAAATGACAGGACATCTTTCTGTCATTGTTAATAAGATGAATTTTTAAGTTTATCTGTAAAAGAGTTTTTCATTTTGACCTCTAGTTATTTCTGTTTACCTGTGGTGTAAGGAAATCTTATCAGTTGAACAAACGGGTTATCTTTCTTTTCCCAGATACCAGTTTCTGGAGGAAGCTTTCCAAAACCATAAAGGATTTATTGAGACCAATATGGCAAAGTTACAAGAAAAAAAGAACTATGTTCATTACTCTGTGTCTCAGGTTCAAAACAGGTAAGTTTGATCTGATTAGATTCCTCTGAAATGCACATGGTAGCTGGTATTTTTAAGTATTTACATGCTCTGTCTTTTTTGTGTTTGTTTTATTCCAGGTTAAAAGAATTAAATGAAACACATAGAAAGGTGGAGCATGAGATTAAAATAGCAGTATTTACCCTTATAAATGAAATAAACAAAAAGGGTAAATCTTTGCTGCAGCAGCTGGAGGTAAGGGAACTCTAATGCTTTTCAAACAGAATATTTTATGAGGTAAACTAATTTGTTAGAACATCTTTCCAACCTTGCCAGCCTGTGTTTGAGATTGTAGCCTGTGCCTGTTAATGAACCGTTACATCGCTTAAACATAGTCATTTCACCCATTATGTTAATGTTGACATCACTACAATTATACAGATGAAATTACAAGGCTGGCAGACAGCTTTTGTGTTTATCTGGACTCTGGTTCATGCATATAGATATGAGGTATCCAACAGCAATTTAATATTGCGTATCTGTACTCTGAAGGATTTATTGTCATCTCACTTTATTTTCCCATATTGCAATAACATAAGCTCTCATGAAGATAGTTACATTTTACTCTTCTGTCTAAGGATTTACTCCAGTGCTATCCATATGCTCATGTTGGATCTCATGTATGGAGATCTGGCTTGGTGGCTTGGCTCTTCAACTCTACCTCTCCTCCTCTCAATTTAGAGTGTGACCAAAGAGCGTAGTATGAGGCTTGTAGCTCAGCATAAGGACACCACCCAGCTGGCCCAACAGATCAACCATGTCCTCAACTTCTGCCAGTGGGCCATCACCTCTGGCAGCAGCACAGCTTTGCTTTACAGCAAGAGACCGGTATGTTTCTAATGAGCACATATGCTTAACTGTTTTAGTATTATTATGAATTTATGTTAGAGTATGCAAGCAGTGTGCAAACATCCATCCATTTTCTACCACTTATCACTGAACGGGGTCACAGGGGGGCTGGAGCCAATCCCAGCTTACATCGGGCGAGAGGCAGGGTACACCCTGGACAGGTTGCTAGTCCATCAAAGGGCCAACACACATAGACAAACAACCATGCACACACACACAGTGTGCAAACATGTTTCTTATTTTCAAGGACACTTAATTGAAAATTAAATAACATTTTATTTATAAAGCAATTTTCATATTTTGACCCTCTTCTGACCACGGTTTGAATTTTGTATTTGTGCAAATGCTTCAGGAGTTAGCTCACGGTAAAAATATGTGACACACTTCTGAATCTAGACTATGATTGGATGTAGTGCGGGGGTCCTGAGGTCTACTGTAATGACAACTAAATGTGTGAAGTCGGCAGCATGGTGGCACAGTGGCCTCACAGCAAGAAGGTCACTGGTTCGAGTCCAGGTTGGGGAGGGTTGTCCAGTGGCCTTTCTGTGTGGAGTTTGCATGTTCTCCTCATGTATGCATGGGTTCTCTCCAGATACTCCGGCTTCCTCCCACCCACAAGACATGCATGTTAGGTTATTAGCTATGGTTAAAATGACTGCTTATGTAAGTCGCTTTAGATAAAAGTGTCTGCCAAATGACTGTATAGTATAGAAGAGGTCTATTTATCTACCTTCTGGTGGTTTTTTAAGATGCGTTTTGTGGTTCAGGGGTTATGATTGTAAGAAGTGCAGATGTAACATCCAGTCTGCAGGTTGGTTTTAAGCGTTAAAAATATAGCACAATGTGTTTTACACATGTCCTCGGGTAAAAACAGGGATTCTAATGTTAAAATTAAAAAAATATTTTGAGTAAATACAAAGAGGATCTTAAAGAATAAGTTTTTCCCCTAAAGTGATTTGCAAAAACCTTCACAAAAGGAATCTGAACAAATGATTTAACTTTGGTTACAATCAGGATTAATTAAAAGGTCCGTAGTGAGAAAAAATATTCTTGGGTCATTTTTATGATCAGGTATTATGTGGGTAAAATAATTGGTTCTTGCATGGCTGAGAGCGTCATTATGTTTTTAATTGCTCACTGTATATTTGATAATGAATTGTTAGTTTATGTTGCCTCCATTTTCATTCAGCTATGCTGCCATTTCTTTTAAATTGTTTATATTTTTATTTCTCCACAGGCTTGTGCGCTTTGGCAGCACCTTTTGTTTTTAGTGGAGCAACAAAATCAATTGTTGATTTGACTTGATGGATAAAATGAGCAGCAATAAAATTACAGAATGCAGTTATCATAGCTAGTGGACATTCACCCAACGTTCCAATAAAATTAGCTGTCACTTCTAGGGTAAAATAATGTTTCCTGACAATTCACTGTCAAGTCAGGTTAACAAGGACACACTGATTGACAGGCCAAAGCTGAGGACTAGATCCAAAGTGTGTTCTCTGTTGTACGTTTACTGTGTGATGTGTTGTGTGAAGACCAAGCAACTAAGTAATTTTTTAAAAACTCTGTAAGTGACATGGATTATTGATAAAAGTTCAGAAAATCGTGTTTCAGTGGTCTGTAGACAGTGATGCAAAGAACTGAAGGATTATTAAAAACAAATTCATGATGTTCAGAGGTGGTGTACTGATCGAATAGTATTTGTCTAATCTTTAGTGAGTTATCAGCTTTTGATGCAGTACCACCACCTTTCTTGCTTGTCAGGTAGAATGTAAAGGTAAAATTTGGTGTCAAGGCCTCAGCAAGAATTGATTCAAGTGTGTGTACACCGCCACGTTTCAGTGAAAAAGGAACAGTCAACAGTTGTCTTTGTGTTAAGAGTCTGAGAGTAGAGCATTTTGTTTGGAGTCTGTTACTGACCTTGAAACACTGTTGCAGATTCAAGTTTCTTTGTCCCCCTTCCACATCTTGTTTCTGTGTTTTGCTATTACATGGGAGAGTTCTACATTGAGGATTTGACCTCTGAACACAAGGCTGTTAGAATATGAGAAATTAGTTTAGACTAGATTATAGTAGCATTGTAAATATGGCTTTTTGACAAGGATTAGGGTTGCCTCAATTATTTTGATATTTGACAAGTCAACTTATTTTTTTAGTCAAGTATTTGGATCATAGGAAAATTGTGGCTTATGGCACTACCATGCAGCTGCTCTTACTTAACCATCTTTAGATAGAAGCTTAAAATCTTATCTCGAAGTATTATGCACCGTCTAAAAAGAGAGGCAATTAGATGATGTCTCACCTAGCAACTTTAAATGAACTTTGTAGCTTGTAGTAATATGGCACTGGGCTTAAGTAAAGAAAAATAGATACTTATCTAGGTTTTTCTTCATTTTATTTGCCTGTGGCATCAAACATAGCTAATGTGTCAAGTATTGAATAGTTCATAGTTATTGTTAATGTTAGCCCCTTGTAGCAATTAGCTTACCAGGACAGCTAGTGTCCCAGTTTTTTAGAAATGTATTCGCCAACAAAGAGCTTCTAAGATGCTCATGCATTGTTGTTTAACTGTCAGGAAAGATTTTGCATTGTATATGCTTCTCTTGAGGTTTTTTATAAAATGCTTCCAAACTCTTGAGCTCTGTTGTCGGCTTACCATGATACTGTTTGGTCATAACTTTTCTGCCGATGTCACTGCTAACCCCGATTGCCACAACTGTGCATATGTGTCAAGGACAGAAAGGCAGACAAGGCAGTAGAAGGTAGGCTGAGGGGGAGGGGGGACTAGTGTAAATTATTAAATTAGTTGTTGACTATTTTATTATTCAACATAATCATGACAGATTGTATCATCTTGGCAGCCATAAAGAGGGTTTCAACAGATAAGTTATTAGTTGCTCTCACATGGCCAGGGTTGGAATAAAAAGGATTTTCTCTTTGCAATTGCATGTAGATTATGTTCCAGTTTCGTCAGCTCTTCAAGGCAAGATTGGAGCCAGCACCACAGTCCAATGGAGTTGTGCGCTTCTTCTGTGATCCCACCTTCTGGGCCAAAAATGTGGTGAATCTAGGTAAGGGAAACTTCTTTCAGTGTCCCTTATCGGGCTGTATTTTACAATATTGTATGTAGAATCTATGCTCCTGTCAAGGGGAGTAAGAAACAAAAGATCTACCTTTTGCAGGGTTTTTTTCACTGTGAAACTCTCGTGCCCATATAAAGACTGAATATATGTTTCAAATCTGTCAACGTGTGCTATTTTATTTATAATTGTTTAATTTATCTCACTGACATTCATCTTTCTCTAATTGCAGGTAATCTTGTAATTGAGAAACCGCCACCACCTCCACAACCTCCTAACATGATGGTCGGTGGACCAGCCATGTCACCAGGACAAGGTCACCCGAGCAAACACCAAGGACAGATTAACCTGGCCCAGCTCCGGTTGCAACACATGCAGCAGGCTTATGCACAGCAGAAACAACAGCAGCAGCAACAGCAACAGATGCGCATTGCCTCTCAAATGTCCCAGCAGCACGCCAGACATTCTGGCCCAGCCATGGTCCAGCAGCAGGTTTGGAATAGATTAATGATCCAGCTAACCAACCTCTGTGGAGTAGAATAAAAATCATATGCACCACTTGATGAATTAACTAAAGCTGAGAGTGGCCATTCCTGGAAACATGTTTTAACAGAAAACAAGGTTTCTTAGACATAGTTGAATAATTTTTCATCTCGAGCAACGCAAAACTGATTTTCTAAAGGTATTTTTTAAACTATGCAAAATTAAGTAACATTTTTTGTTTTAATTGATGAAAGTTATTACCAGGAAAGGAACAGAATGACTCATGCATGTCTGATTGTTATTAATTTGTACCAACTGCAATAAATACCACAACAAACTGCCTGCTAACCACTTATTTTCAAGCTCACCTTGATCATCTTGTGATTTCAAGAGGACAAAGCTTGTTGTCTTGTGATAATTGATGACAGTGGGTGTAACCACCTACTGTTTTCTTTAGAAAAGGCGGATTTTAGCATGAGACTTGCATTAACACATCAAAACCAACTTTTTGATCTTGAGATAAAAGGATGATGAACTAGTCACCTCTAACCACTGATAAAACCACGGATACGTCATGTTTATTTTGACCTAACATAAATAATTTTTTTGCTGATAAAAGTACTAAATTGTTTTCTTGCTATACTATAATTTTATGCTCTGTATAGTTTATCTTTTACAGCTAGATGTATTATTTTTGGCTCCTTTTAATGTCTTGAATTTAGGATAGTAGAGGGCCAGTGTGCTTCTGAGTGTGCATGCTCAGTGTTTAGTAGCTGGAGCAAGACAAGTAGCTACAATTGTTCTGACTGAACTGATTTTTAACAAGGCAATTTTTGGCATCAGCATTAAATAATTGCAGGCATGGCCTTTCAGCTTGCATAGTAATTTACTCCTGGTGGGGGAGGGGTATTTCTCTCATTATTTGTGTGAATACATTTCTTTTTTTTTATTTCACATCTTTATTTAATTATAACTTCAAATGAGGCTTATCTCTTAGTCCTGGGATGTGTATTTAAGATAGGAATTGATTAAAAAAATCTAAAGATTTTTTACCAAACTAAAGTCTGAACTCATACTTCAGATATTTTGTTCACTTTTCTCCAACCGCTGAATGAATTGTTGCAGACAAATTGCTTTCTATTCATAAATTCTTGACTTGATAGACTTTATTAAATTTGTAATAGCTGTGTGGATTTGGTAAAATGTTTTTTCACAGTCTGTATTTTTTTTTTAATCTAGCCTCCAAGACTCATCAGTATGCAGCAGCTTCAAAGAGGGCCTGGAGGGGTAAACGGTGGGCCAGGTCCTTCAATGTATTCCTCACATCATATGCGTATACCTGGTCCACCACCACAAGGCCGAATGCCCACAGCTCAGCCCAGACATAATGGACAGCAGTATTCACCCCTGATGCAGCCTCAATTACAGAGACAGGTCAGTGTAACAGCATTTCTACTGAAATACTGACTTATATTAATACAATATCTCGATTTTAAGATGTACGTCCAAAAATATATATTTTTGTATAGTATTAACACTGTATAGATACAGCAGCTAAGGTGGTCTGTAGCAGAAACAGCCTGCTGAAGAGTCTTCTTTCTGCATCCTGTTTGTTTGGGGTTTTTTTTATAACCAAAGCATGTGACCAATACCATACTGACCAACACTTAAACAATGTTGTATGTCTTTTTTTTCCCTGACACAGTATTGGTCTGTCAGAAGGCAGACACAGGCGGCCTTTGGTAGAGCTTGGCTAAAATATTGTTTGGCTTATGAAGATTTACAGTTTGTTGGCCAATAACTTAAATATTTCAATATAAAAATTACAGTTTTTATTATACAATTTGTCTACTAAAACCTAAAAGTACAAGTGTAACAAATATTTCTTAAAAGATAAATTAATTAAGAAAAAGTTTTTTTTTTCAAGCTACAAAATTGATCAAAACTGTTTATGACCTATCCGCCTTAGTATAAAACTTCCCATTTATAGTTAGCTTAGTGTTTGGCTGGCTTTGATGGTGCTTCCCTCCGTGAAATGTTAAATGCCAAAAAAATCCAGTAAAATTGTCAATTTAAATGTTGTTAGCAATATAACATTTAAGAAATATTAGTTCTAAAATCTACTTTTTAAAAAAGCATTATTATTAAATTGCTCTGTCATATGCGAGTTACTCTTATATCACAGCAACAGTTTGCAGAAATGAAAATGAAATTCAGTGTGAACTGGATTTTTTTCACTGTTTACATTATTTAAACCAGAGATCAGAGGTCTCAAAGACGGCACTGAGAGATTATAAACAAACCCAGCCCACAATCTGATTCTTTGATCTTTTTAGTCTAAATGACTTTTAACACTTCTCCTACAGTGTTTGGCTCTGTGCTTTATCTTCATCTTTACTAGATAACATACCGTACTTGAGTGTCGGGTTGTCAAGATAAAAGTTGCTCCTTGTTACTAATTTTAATA
Organism: Pseudomugil gertrudae; assembly: GCA_037177535.1. Taxonomy (NCBI): domain Eukaryota; kingdom Metazoa; phylum Chordata; class Actinopteri; order Atheriniformes; family Pseudomugilidae; genus Pseudomugil; species Pseudomugil gertrudae. The sequence goes on from JBAMHV010000014.1 coordinate 19,340,110, forward strand.
TTACAGAGAGCAGAAAAAAATAACACAAAAATAACTTTACAACTCATACAAGGAAAAACATTAATACATTTAAGATAAGACGTCAACTGTGGGGAATAAATGCATTATTTCAAAGTGTCATTTTCCTCACATACAGATCAAGTAAGTAGAACAAACCAGCTAAGATGATTAATGTCTTGTTGAATTGGTGATTAGGTGTCTGTATTTCCATTGTTGCTGGGCAGGCAGTGGTGGCAATTCCTGGCCTAGAAAGTAAAATTCCTGTCTGGCAACTGTTCAGACCAGTCACCAAACCAGCTGAATTTAATGATCATAGCCAGTTAAATGAGTCTGAAAACACCTTGGCAGGTAGATCCAAAAACACATTGGAACTTTTTGAAACCTGGATTTGCCACCACTGCTGGCAGGTGGGGTTGCATTTGTGTTTGTTAAGGGATAGCTGTTGGCCCCCTTCTCTTAGTCTCAGCCTGGACTATAAAAGATACATAATGGTTGTAAAATATGAGCAACTGACTCCATTGTGTAAGTCTGGCAGTATGGCTATATTCTGTAGCTATGGATGGTGTGGATCCAATGCAAGTAGAAGGCAGATGTGATGCAGGATCCACAGGATTTAATGACAAACAGAACAGTTGCACACAACAAAGGAAACTAAAGTAAACTAAAGAACCGCAAGGAAGAACTGAACCCCGGGAGTATAAATAGATGAACTGAAACAAGCCACAGGTGGAGTGAATGAGTAAACTGAAACCAGGTGGAACAGGAAACAAGAAAACTAAACAAACACATGACACCAAAACGGGAACAATACCAAAATAAAACAGGAACCAAACAAACCTATAACTCAAACTATGACAATATGCTTCTGTCTGGAGTTGTCAGTGTGCAACACAGGTAATGCATTGCTTCATAGTTCAAACAATAATTTTACTTTTCAGTATTTCTACTGGCACACGTTGCTTTTTGCTGCCATCATGTTGCCTCTCCTGTCTAAATAATAAAAGGTGGTCCTAAGTGAAAACATCTGTAATCACACCTTTTGGCAAATGACTTGCAAAGATTATGTGACTGTATTTATATATAGTACAACCACATTGTCATGGTCACTCTTTAATTCTTTACCATGCTAGAAAACCTATGGCTAGATACTAATAGCTAGCTTTGTTTTCGAAGAAGGCCACAGCTTAATTCTGGATTTGTTTAATAGCTTTTGTTGTTTTTAGCCACTGCTGTTTGCCAGTTTGCTTGCCTGCCCATAGCTAAGGCAGATAAACCTGAGCTTCAAAAAGTAGAGGCCAATCGCAACACACATTCAACAAAGACAGGATAAGTTGTTTAGAACAACCATTTCTGAAGCTGCATTTTCCTCCTTTCTCAATCAGCTGTTTATTAAAACTACAGTTCAACCATTCATGAACAAAAACGCACAAGCAGAAACCTTCCCATCACGCTTTTCCACATTAACACCCACCTCAAATGTCCAACCAATCATACAATACCTCACAGAGCCCCACAAGAACACAGTTCTTCTCGGCTGATGCGTTTAGAGCTGCAAGATGTCCCTAATAACTTCAGCGATGGCAAAAAGGCGTCGTTTGCTCTTGTGGCCTTGAGAACAAGGAAAATGTGTTTGCTTCTTGTGGAGCATCAAACGGACTTAGGACTGCTGAAACGGTTGTTTTTCAAAGAAGAATGCAAATGCCTTATTTCATCTGTACATATAAAGCTAAATGTATGTAAGTTATGTTGACGGAACACTGAAAATGTACCATAACTTTCTGCATGTGAGACTAGTAAGAGAAACCTCCACTATATCTGGCCCCTTTTTCTTTGTGTCCAGATGTCTATAGAATCTGAGATGAGCCACCAAAGGTTTCGTTTCTTACTGCAATCAGGGGTTTGGCACATTTTTCCTTCTTTGTCATTTACGTGTCTTGTGCAGCATGCATGGTCAGTCAACTGCATGACAATGAAGCCATGTTGTCTCTAGGGGTGTAAAAATCCACCGATCGACGTCAATCCATGATCCAACAGCATCAGTCCAATTTGAAATATTGATCAAATCTCAATATAGTGATCATTTGTCAGATGTGCTAAGGAAAACATTGAATTGTTAATTTAAAAACCCACTGTGTCTTAATTTCAGATTTCAATTAATCACTGGTATCAAGCAGACGAAAACTATGAACATGGCTGTATTAGGTCAAATTAGGTGATGAAAAGAAAAATACAACTATAATGTAACTATGAGAAAGTCAGACTGTAGTACCATGCTTTGATACCTATGTTCAAAGTTGTTTTGAGACTGAATAAGAGAGGTTTACACTGTGATCCACATTAATGTCTGACTTTTAGACTGACAATTTAAGATGTCAGCATACAGGATGTGACAGTCTGGTTTTTTTGTAGTGGATTATTTATTATTTAAATGTCTGAGAAATTAATTATTCAGTTCTCTAAGAAATTAAATTAGGATGTTATTTGGCATTTGATATAAATGAAATATAATTGTGTCAGAACAGCTTGTGATATTTTCTTCTCACTCGTAGATTCTGAATAAAATCTCATCAAAATCCTAACTTGGCAACATTTGTGATATTAACAAATATTGTATGATTATCTTTTGAATTGATGTCATATGATATAATGATCAAACTTGTGATTTACACCCCTAGTCGTTGCTGTGGCAAAGATGTTTTTTACTTTCTATATCTACACATCAGGAAAATGACCTCCTTTGTGTTATCTTTTTGCTTTGTGTAGCATTCCAACCCGGGACACGCAGGCCCTTTCCCAGTGGCGTCCTTGCATAATGCCAATCCCACAAGTCCTACCAGTGCCAGTATGGCTGGTGCCCATGCTCACCGTGGTCCTGCCAGCCCTGTAATTGGTCCCATTGAGCTCATCCCTTCAGTCACTAATCCTGAGAACCTGCCATGTCTTCCTGAGATCCCACCCATTCAGGTGTGCATATTTCAGTATTGTTTTGTTGTCTTGTCTGATAAACATGACATTTTGAGTAGTAAAATGTTTTTTCATAAAACATCGCAAATCTGAACTTTTTTTTTTTAGAGAGCAAAAATGTGAGCAAAATTTATGAAAGATAAAACGTGTTGATAACTGAGTAGTTCAGAAAATTTTAACAGTTTGCAAAGTGAAACTTTGTGTTTTCCCAACTTCCTACCCAACAACTACCCACTAATATTATTTTCCTAAACTTCCAGTTGGAGGATGCAGGTTCCAGCAACCTAGGACACCTCCTTTCTCGTTATATCACAGCCAGTGCACAGCATCCGCTTGGCTCCGTGGACATGAACCCCTCACCTGGACTGTCCACCCTCTCTCCGGGATCGTCAGGTACCCATTTAGGTGTTAATTATGCTTTGCTTCCTGTATTTTAATGAAGGTTAAAAGTACATTATTATGGATTATTATATATTATTATATAATGTATAAGCCATTCCTTACCCTGATAAACTATGCTGTTACTATAGTGGGACAAATTAAGGGATTATTATTGTGTTATTGCACAACGGTGATCTGTTGAACAGGGAAGAAGCCCAAGAAGGATGGCTCATTCACACTATTCTGAAAAGCAACCTGCTAACTTGTTAGCTTTTTTTTAAATATATAATAAATCCTGATATTTTTGCCTATTTAATGAAAGGAGAGGTTACTGCACTTTTGTTCATCTGGTAATATATTTTGGATAAAAGTGTTTAATACTTTGAAAATCATGTAGTAAATCACAACTGCAAATGTTAGTAATGGTCAGCACTAGTCATTATAGAGTTATGGAACAGGAAATTTCAAAGATTGACCATATCACTTACACAAAATCACAATGTTTGTTTTGTGTCTGCAGGTCTTTCCAATGCACATACACCAGCACGGCCCTCCAGTGCATCTAGCACAGGTAGCAGAGGCAGGTAAGCATTTGCCTCATTACCTTACTAATTGCACACATTTGCTTCATTACATTTTTAATTTCACCTTTAACATTTGACAAATATTTGCTCTAAAACTTAACATGTTATGAATATTGTAATAACGTGTTTAACTTATGAGTTTTTTTTTTACCATGTGTGCAAATATTAAATATGTATGAAAAACCCGATTTCCTGCATTAAACATAGTTAAAATGTTATTGGAAGTATTTAACATCAGATCAGTCCCTGCCTGCTGTGTCTTCCTAACACTTGTTCAGGTACAGAGCAGATCAGTTTGCATTCAGGTGGGGTTAGTGTAAAGAAAAAATTAAGCTTGACCAAAAGTCATTTCTTTGATCTATTTGGAAAAGCAGATACGTAAATTCACGGGTGAAAGGCACAAACGTGTAAAAGGAAACCAGTTCAATATAGAAACAGCATTTTCTGAACCACTGACTCAAAGCTAGAAACAGGAAAGTGTAGTAGATAAGAAACGGCTTGTTGAGATGGCAGTGCTTGTGTTTGGAGTACCGTAGGCTGGTACTGTATGGGTGCTGCTATTAGTTTTTTTTTATTGAGGACTAGACAGAGTACGGAGGTTTGTGTTTGCTCATTCCTGCATCAGGGAAATGAAGCTCCTTTGCTCACAGTGAAATGTCTGTAAACCATAACCAAAATGATCCCACTAAAAATTTAAATGAAGCTGGAGCATCTTCAACTCTGAAGCTAGCCATTTTCACATCTGTGTGTGTGAGCCTCAACCAGATTCCAGCACCATTGCCTTGCAGGGGCAAGCTTTTCCTGCATGGAAAGGCACACACACTCAGTGGCCTCTGAAGCAGCAAATAAAGCATCACTGCAAAATTTGTTGCAAGAAATAAAACATGGAAGGGCAGATTGTCCTGTGCTCAGCGTACCGATTTATTTGGTATATTACTACAGTCCCCTATTGCATCACTAGTACGTTTCCATGCTTTCACACCTATGGAGTGCATGGTTTGTGTGTACAGACCTCTTAATATTCTACACAGTTTATTTACTGTGGATATAAATCCACATGAATAAAAATGCTCTAATGTCCCATTATTGTTGTATCCATTTTTATTAAATTTCAAATTAATGTACTCCAAATCTCAGTCTAGCCTGCTTCTTTTTATCATGTTACACTGCCTCAAAATAAATCAAACATGATTACAGTCATTCAAAACTTATGAAATATTGACGCAAGTGAGACGTCCCCAAATTTCAGATAATCTGAAACGGGAGGAAATACACAAACGCAGGATACCAATTAAGCCCAGCTAATTGTAAATTTGGACCATTTGTTTTTCTACTGTATGTGTTGAGATATTAAGTGGGTAGTAGTGACAGTATTTTTTATACAACAAATGAGTCTTTCTGGTTTTAATAAATAATTAATCGCTGTATTCTTCCTTATTTGCTTACAAGGGGCATTTTATTATGTAACCCAACCTATAACTAGTGTTTTTTTATCCTAAAAAGTTCTCATTGCAGTAAAACTAACTACAGAGAGTCATTGATCTGTTTTGGATATTACTCGGTGTAAGAGTTGTATTAATGACTTATTTTGTGGTTTGTATGTGTTTCAGCTGCAGTTCTGCAGGGAAGGCTGGGACCGGTGGTGGATCCACGACAGAGCAGGTTAGAGTGAAGAAGGAGCCAGGTACAGAGGAGAGCTACACTTGTACAACTTCTTCTTTAAAGACGGAGCGCAACAAAGATGCTGGGAGGAGTGCTTGCATGGTATTTTTGTTTGTTTGTTTTATAATAAGCCATAAGTTGAGACAATGTGACTGGACAGCCGTTTACATTCAGACAAGATTGCATTTTTAAACATCCTTTAACTTTAACCACAATTATTACATTTATTCTAAAAAATTCTCATTACTGAAAATTTGTTGAAATTTTTTTTTCCTTGTCCCCCCCCCCCCAGTTGAGCAGTCCTGAAAGCAGTCCATTGGGAGTTGTATCAACACTTCACGATGCTCATAAGGTTCTAGGAGACCGCATCAAAACAGAACCAGAGTCTGAGACACCTTGTTCTGGACTAAACGGTGGTAGTGCCACATCATCCTCTATTATGACCTCCACTACCTCTTCTTCCACCCTTAACAGCAGTGGACTCACAAATGGAAACTTTGACAAGGGGGCAGAGAACACAGGGGGTGGGGAAACTGAGGCAACAGGGGGTCTTGGTGGAAAAGAGGATGACCCCAATGAAGACTGGTGTGCAGTTTGCATCAATGGCGGTGACTTACTGTGTTGTGACCGCTGTCCTAAAGTGTTCCACATGAAATGCCATGTGCCCACCATAAAAATATTCCCAAAGTAAGTGGCCGGTGTACATTACTCTTATGGTATGGCAACCTTGTCAAACAGTTGACCCAATTTTTTTGTTTTTGTTTAATCAAATCAGAGATGCATTAATTGGAGAGTAATGCTGTATCTACAGTTGCATAAGTGGATAGTTATGTACATATATCGCCACAACAGCCACACTGTTGCTGCATAGACACGCAAATTAAAGCAAGACAAAGATATACTATTATTATACATGGACATATATCAGTGTGAGCTCATTATGGCTTTGTAATTCACTGTTCTGTGGGATTGTTGTTTCCTAGGGGGGACTTTCTCTGCACATTTTGTCGGAGTCTAACTGATCCTGAAATCGAATACTGTGACGAAAGCAAGAAAATCAGAGGAGAGGGAAGCCTGTGTGCTGAGGACCAGAGGGTCAGTTAAATCAACCCATCTTCAGAAAATCTCTTCATCATTAGCTTGAGTAATTTAATTCTCTCTTCATCTCCAGAGATGTGAACGTCTTCTGTTGTATGTTTTCTGCCATGAGCTCAGCATGGGCTTCAGGGAACCAGTTCCTAACTCTGTAAGTACTTCCATGTGATACACACATCTTTAATCCTGTTACCCTACATGATTACTCATGAACATTGATACATTTACATATGTTTGCTATTTGCCACATACATGATCCTGAAAAAAAGCTCACTTCCCTTAATTCTTTCCATCATGGCTCCAAATCCACTTAAATCTTTTGTTTCTCAACTTAAAAAGACAGCACACAGTACTACAAACATGTTTATTCACTTCAGTTTGATTAAAATCTTAAGATAAATCTCGTGTTATTGCAAAACTATGCTCTGGAAAAACATGGGAGCACTTAATTTGGCTGATGGGGCCCATTGGGTTTGGGACAGCTCAGTGAAAAACAGCTGATTAGGCTATTCATTTTAGCTAGCTGTTTTTATTTATTCACTTATTTGTTTTCCTGCATTTGCCTCTAAGAGGTTCTTGTTTGGTGTATTTTTGTGTGATGCACAGATTTATCATTTCTTTTGTTACATGCTTTTTATGATGAAAATCAGTTATAGGGAATGATTTGATGGAGAAAAGCAAAAACATTTCACTAACTTATTTTTCAGATTAATGAGGGGAACACATGAAGTATCCATAAATCAGTTTTAATAGATGACAGTACTGCAAACAACACAACACCCTCTGGAGAAGAATAGAGAGTGGGAACAACAACCAATGTAGATAAATCAGAATATAGTGTTAGATTGTTCCACACAATCTGTATGTTCTGAGGCAAACCTGAACTCTAATCACAACCTTACAGGATGGTGGCGCTTATTCACATTTATTACCATACCTTAAAGGGATTTTTAGATCACATCGCAGCCATCATGTAGATATGCTCCATCAGTTGAACATTTGGAGGTTCGGTTACTGTTTCATGGTTGTCCCTGAGGCCTTGTGGTTTAGGGTACATGTCATGTGTTCACAAATTAGTGCACGGATATTTATTTTGGCCTGTCTACTTTCTTTCCCTCTCCCCATGGTTGTTGTCTTTCTCTGTATGAAATATATTACCTGTTGATGAGTAATCCGTTTTACCAGGTGCTAAACGTTTCTAAATCTTTACCATTTCTCAAGTTTCCAATAATAAACTCCAGTTGTACTCTGCTGCACAATGCACTGCCTGTTTTGTCCATGCAAAAAGAAATCCTTTCCACTGCAGCAATTAAGTATGAAATCTGAACCACTCTTATTAAACCTAGGTACCCAACTACTACAAGATTATTAAGCAGCCCATGGACTTGAAGAGAGTGAAGAAGAAGCTCCAGTTACGGAGCTCCCAGTTCTACAATTCCATCCAGGATTTTGTGTCTGACATGCGCCTTATCTTCAAAAACTGTGCGAAGTACAATGAGGTGAGCGGCATGAGTTTTCAGCCTGCTTTGTGTGGCATCTCCTTATGAGTGTGCATGCAGACAGGGGTTAGACTGATATTAGGAAGTTTAGTGACACCAGCTGACAGAAAACATTAATGTATTAGCCACATTGTTTAACCACAAAAGAAGAGTGTAACCAGATTTCTATGCATCATTACCTTAGACCTTACATTAGTCTAACCTCGTCAGATGAAAGTGATAGTGCTGCTTAGAGACTGTGATGTGCTTGCAGTTTTGTACAGCTACTAACTCATGGGTGGAGGACAGAGTGTAATGGATCACTGTGCACTTTTTGCACTGGCTGCAGGAACAATGCATCTTAATGTTACACCAAGTGTCTGTCTTGAAATCAAAACAGGGGATCACTTGGTACTTTTATTAACTTATTTTTGGGCATTTTCTTTCTAAAGGTAAAATGTATTTTGAAGTCTAATGAATGCATTTGTTTTTGTTTCCCGTCACCGAAATGCTACTGTGGGTTAAGATTTCTCATCATGTCATGCATCCTCTGTCTGGAACAAACCACAGTTGCATACATTTACTACATATATACTCAAAATTATACTTCAACAACATAAAGGAGGTTGTGACGAGAAGGTCTGAGTCCCCAAAGACATCACATTTCTTGTCCTACTGGTGATTGTTCAGGCTGTGAGTGTGCTCGGCAGATTCTCTATAATATTCTAATGTAACTCAAATTAACAGCAAGTAAAGTTTTCATGTCTAAACATTGTTGGTAATGTTGATTAAAAACATTTACTGAAACACAGTGACACACATTTTAGCTCAGTAATTACCCCGTTATGCAACTGGAGGATGAAACAGTTGGTTTTATACAAATGAGGTTTTTTTTCCCCGCTCGGATTAAAATGTCTGCTTAATTAGTAAAATGTACATTTAATGTGTTGTAAAGTGGAACTCCTCAAATGACAACACACTTATACTTATTTTTTCAATTACAAAGCTACACATCATATTATCTAGATCCACCATTATAATGATAATTTAGCTCAACAGCCAAGAATTTATGTCCTGCGTAGCCCTTTGATAATGTCAGTAACATTAAATGAAAATATCTTGGACTGGATTATTTTTTTCTACTTATATAACATAATGGATCCAGTCATATACATATATATGTGTATATG
>JBAMHV010000014.1:19349526-19365820 GCA_037177535.1 Pseudomugil gertrudae
CTTTAAAATTAGTCTTGTAGGAGCTAACCTTTTTTTTAAAAAAAAACAACAAATTAAATAAGAATTTTTTTCATTTTAAAGAATAAAACAAAAACATGTTTAGTAAGAAGCTTTCTTTGTAGTATGTGTGATCTTTACTCGCTGTTAATTTCTGCATTGACTTGGTGATTCACATCTCCATGTTTTAGCACAGTAGAAACAGATTTCTTATCTGTTATCATTTAACCTGCCTGTGCTGTAAACTCTTCTCTTCCCCCTGCTGCTTCACTTTCTTTGTTGTAATGTTATTGCCCCTTTTTAGATGTCTCGAATAATCCAGGTTTATGATGAGGAGAAAGAGATTAATACGCAGGTAAGCAGTTTCCAAAAGAGCAAAGATGTCCTGTACCCTCCCACTGAGACTCCAAGAAATGTTTTTACTATTCTCAGCAAAGAGCACGATTTGCAGACATTTGCAGTGATGCAGATTTAAACTATAAGCTGCATAAAGATGACTGCTGCTCAAACCGCCTGCCAGTAAGGTGGTCTAATAGATAACAAGGTGTCAGAGGGGCTGAAAAATATCAATTGAAGTCTTCTAGAAGACATTTTTCTTTGATTTTTTTTAAACCACCAATGTATGCTGTTTCAATATTTCCATTGTTTTTTCACTTTCAGGTTTGGTAAGTTGAAATGATGAGTGTAAGATGAGACTGTGGGTGTAACGATGAGAACTGAAAAAGCTGTGGGAGCAGAACAGGAAGATATGCTTCATTATTCTGTGGGATCACTGATATCTTTCATTACAGCACAGATTCACCACAATAGCTTTTTCAACAAGTTTAGGAAAGCTCTCGTTAATTTCTATCCTGAGTTGCCATTTATAGCCCAGATTTCTGTTGATGGTGGGAGAGACTGTAGCCTGAAATGTTTCCAGCAAATCCCAAATATTCTTTGTCACGTTAAAATCTGGACTTGTGGCCATTTCCATCTACATATGGAAACAGTGTCTCATCTACCTCGAACCATACTTTCATAATTACCTGATGAATCCTGGCATTATAGTCCAGGAGTGTATGTGTGGCCTCAGAAGAAATACCAGTGATCAGCTGATGGATAAACCTGCTTATTCATGGTATTCAGGTGATCAGCTGACTTCATATTCTGAGTATGTAATGTTTCTAAACTGTGACCGGTCACAAAGAAGGTAGGTCAGATCAGATTGAGGAATGAGGTGAATCTAAACGATCCCTGTTCGTTACAGAGTCCAGGCTTTACATCTCACTTCAGGTATCTCTGCATTACGAGTGTGGGAATGCTGTGAAGCTGTTAAAGCTTGGTGCGGGCTCTATGATTTTATTGCACCAAACATTTTAAGATGGTCAAGATTATTTTTACTGAACAGTATTTTTTATTTAATAGAAATGGTTTACTAACCTTCCAGGTTTTAAAACTTTACATAGTCATTAACCTAGTTTTAGTATTTCAAGACTTCTTTTTTACAATCACACGTTTGTCCTGGTAGTATAAAAATGTCATGACTCAGCATTTCCATGAAAACACACTAACATTTGAAAAACAAGTGTGTAAGGAAACGTATGGAGGAAACGACTTGAAATTTGAGCTACAGTCGGACAGGAGAAGTGTTTATGTAATAACCAAACATTATAAGCTGTTTGCTAACAAAGATGGCTGCCGAGCCAAAGGTTTTTAACAATCCAGGGTGTGACAAAGCCGGCAACATGTTTCATACATGCGTGATGGAGTAGAGCCACAGCAAAGCTTTTAAATGTATCAGAAAAAATTATTTTATAGGGGAATATAGATTTTAATGTGTATTTTTTGGTGGAAAAGAAAAACAAAAGGTGGAGATTCAAATAGGAGATGTATATGCAAATGAATTGAGCATAATATTAAAAGGTGAAATATTTCAGTTTTTTTTTCATGAATTAATTTCAGATCTAAACCGTTTGGTTATTAGTCTTGTAACTTGTTCCTCTGCAGCTAAAGGGGGATTTGCCTTAGTGAGCATTATTATTCTGAGGTACTTGAGCCTGTTATAATGAAGCAACAACTCTGATGACCCTTTAGCTTCAGCCGTAGCAGAGATGCACATTTAATACATGCTGATTTAGCATCAAGACTTTTTTTTTCCTAACAGGCAGAATTACTGTGTGCATCAGCACAAAAGTGTTGAGCAATCCTGGAAAATTCAGATGAAGGTTTTAAACTCTCATCAGCTGCTGGATTTGGTTAAAATTCTTTGAAGATGGCTTTGATTGTATAAAAATGCTTCATGGAGCCACAGTGGGACAGGAAGGCAGGATATCCCTGCTCTGTACAGCATGGTTGAGCTGGGGCCTCCCTGCCACCAGGAGTCTTAACCAAATCTAATTTGTCTCCTCATTCTCCTCTTCCTCCTCCCTGCCTCAATCCATCATTCTTCCCATTAAATGGTACTCTCACACCTTTTTCCTTACACCCTTATTCTTCGACATCTTCCTCCTGTTCCTCCTCTGACAGGTGGGATCAGAGATGGCGATATCTGGCAAAGCAGTGGGCCTCTACTTTGAGGAGAAGTTACAGGAGATGTTCCCAGGCCAAATCTTTCCTGAAGCACCAGAACCCGAGTCTCCGGAGGAAAAGGAAATGGGGAATGAGACGGACGACTCTGAGGACGACTTCATACAGCCCAGACGCAAACGGTTGAAAACAGAGGAAAAAGTTGTTCACATCAAGTAAGAACAACCATCAGCTGAAACAAGAGGATGGAAACAATGGAGAAACTTTTTTCCTCTTGTCCCACACTTACCTTTCTTTGGAAGCAACAAAGAAGAAGATGGTTTCTATACAAACTCGTATAGCTCATTGTTGCCTTTTCAAGAATTGTCCATGTAGACTTTTCTGAAAACTCTTACGAACTGGAAGATGGATGAACTGCATTCCCTCTGCATTTCATGGACATTCAGCTTGTACAGATATTGAAGTAGGATTTGTTTTCCAGTAGTTTGCAATTGGTTCTTTGTTTTCTATCATCCATTTGCATTTGTAGATTTGTTGTGACAATTTATAAAACATTTAAAGCCCCTGTTCTGTTTGATGTATTATATCTATACTTTGACATGGAGTCAACCAAGTATTTGTTTAACTTTGTGGAAATGATATATGAATAAGAGAGTTTAATCCTCTGAAGGTATTCCTGCAGTATAGATGTTTTGGTGCGTCATCAATAAAAACATGTTCTGGAAATTTTTCATAGTAAATTTGTTTATGGAGTCAGTTTGAGCTTACATAGATTCAGACTACCACATAGAAGGTATGCATCAGGTTTCTTGTTTCATTTAGAAGTGATTTTATATGGGGTCTACTCTAAATACATTAAAATATTGAGTACATTTTCCTCATAGAAACAAATATGAACAATAAAAAAAACAGCTATTTTAAAAAGTAGTGCATGAACTGGAATAGGCTGGTGTTGCATAATGAATGTAGTTTACAACAACCAGTGCAAATAATCCAGATCAGAAAAACGGAACATCTCACATGGTAGTCCAGGTGAGCAAAGCGGGGTCTGTTAACATCTCTCTGTTACAAGTGTCAGCCAAGCTTGTTTTAGTTGAATTTAATGGAACCTGGATATAAAGCTGACTGCAGTAAAAGCTGCTGAGTCATCAGTGTGACGGCGCATCAGCTGATGGTTCAGCGTCGCTTCCGAAATTTCCCACAAGTTCAGCGTCTGGTGTCGGATAAACGTCTGATTCTGGTTGGTTTCTCTGGTGTATGGATGAAGAGGAAGAAGGACGGACTTTTATTTTCTAAATGAAGAAGTTGCATTTGAGAGGTTCACTTGTTTTACTATTGGCACACTCCATATATATAACTAAAAAACCGCATAGTAAATAAAATGGGAGTTGGGTTTTTTGCTATCTAGATTATTTTTTACAGTCGAACAGTTTAATGAACCTAATCGTACAGGTTTGTTTTTCACGACTGTATTCTACAATGCAAAGTTAGGACATACCAGGTCACATGAGGACTAATGACTGAATTACCATGCAGGGGGTCAAATACCGTAATACACTTTAACAGGGTTTATTGATATGTGATGGGGTTGTGTGAAATGTACGTTCCTCTTCTGCAGATACATTAAATTAACATGAAAGCATTAACTTGTACCACAGCTATATACTATAAAGAGCGCTGGGCAGTGATATAATAAATTAAATTTAATTAATCTTTATGAAGGACACAGAGAAATATATGGTCCATATAATTAAAGTACAATAAATGTACAAAAAACATAAAAATAATAACAGCATATCCTAAAGGCAAGATCGCCAGAGACTCCATATTTTTCTGTAAATCTAAAACTAACCAAAGGCGATTATTTGTATTATAGATTAAATTAAACGGGCAAAAAGATTAATTAGTTAAAAAAGGGAGATCCTTTGATAAAGAGCTTAATAAAAATCCTCTGATTTAAGAGCTGCTGTGGATTGTTGTTCTCTCGTGAACTTCATGTCACGTGACGCGGCTTCCAGTGACGTTTTTACAAATTCGACCAATCAGATCACGAGCCTCTGTCTCGCTTGTTTATGACCTGCTTCCGTGTATGTCCTCATTCCCGGAGAAGCTGATGGTCGGTATTGGACTCGGACTCCATCTCCCAGTCAGCGGCCACACAGGCAAGATAAACACGATGTTCTATTCATTTTTCAGCTAATTACTTGGGATATAATTTCTGTTGGAAAGCGACAAACAAGGCCCAATAAATTAATTAGTTTGTAGCTGATGTCGGTGCTAATTTGCTAGGTAGCTAACAAGTCATTTAGCATATTTAAAATTTTATATTTACTTTTCTTTAAATGTTGTTTCCTATCTGTATAATGTAGAAATGCCACTGCACATTCTTCTCACATATTTTATTTAAGCGTATGTGTTGATCTAAACAGCGGACCAGCTCTAAACGGGCTGCTTTTATTTGGATTTTAGGGTTTCAACAACCTTTGACCCCGTTACGACAGCTGTATCTGGAAATACGACTTATTTAGATATTTCTGTCCCTGTGTGATGTTTATATTGATGTTCAACTGGCTGTTTTTAAGTGAACTCCGGAAGACGACTCCCTTTCCACCATATGGTTTATACAAAATTACGCAATAGTGAACATATTTTTTCATTTCAATGTGGTGGGTATATCCTCCATTTTTTACACATTTACGCAATAGTGAACTTAATTTTGAATAATGGTGTAATCATGGTTTATTAATACGTTTTTTTCATTGGAAACTAAGGATTTCTAATGTTTTAGTTCAACCTTTTGTTGGCTAAAAAATAAAATAAACTTTGAGATAAAGGCCTTAATGCACAATGAGGAACTAACTTCTCAAATAAATGCTTTTTTAAAAGGTCTGTCTCCACCAGCAGAATATGTGGACTGACGGAGTCCTCACAAACGGCACCTTTGGATGGACAGCTGAAGGCAACTTTACCTCCTTGTGTCCAAATGGGTCCAAATGGGTTTGGGAAGGGCTCGGAGAATGTGCCCAGGATGGAAGGGACATGGCCAGCATCTACCTAGGCCTCCTGTCTATCCTCTGTTTCGTGGTGTCCTCACTTCCGTGAGTGTTTTGTGTCTGTATTTTAATTTTTACCATGCACATGGATTTGATGGTTCATTTGAATGTTAACAATAAGTGTCTGTTTTCTTTGTAGACAATACTACAGCTCATGTAAAACAGGGAATATGGACCGTGCTCTCTCTGTTTGGTTTTTGCTGCTGTGGTTGGCAGGCGACTCCTGCAATCTGGTTGGCTCCTTTCTGGCTGACCAGCTTCCGCTTCAGGTGATGTATAAAGGAAGTCTGATGCTTTGTTTTCTGTTAAAAAGTTAAGCTTTGAAAGTAATAAATGATCACCTAGTGATTTTAAAAGCATTTCGGTTCAAAACATTTGGCAGCATAGTTTCATTTAACGCACAAATGTTGTTTTTTTAACTGTTCTTTATGGTATGATGCCAGAGCCTAATGGTTTCTTATCAATTCTTTCTGTTTTAATCACCAAAACACTCGATTCAGTTGTGAAAAATAATTCCTACACTGACAGAGTAGAGAACTATCCAAGTCAGGGCTGTGACACTCCAGTGAAGGCCACAGCCCTGCAGGTTTTCCAGCTTGTTCTGCTTCACCACACCTGCCACGTGGGGAGGAGGGAAACATCTAAACCCTGCATAACAGTCGAGTTTCACATTCCTGAATGAAATTATTGGGACTTACCAGTTATGAGTGAGAACAGTGAAAGACTGAGCTTTAACATGAAACCATGCATGCTGTGGAGGAATATAAGCTGATTTTCCTCCTGTTGAATGTTTTTTTTCTTCTTTAGTCTGAGCACCGATGCTGCTCATAAAACCTTCTAATAGAAGTCAGCTGTCTTTTGTCAGTCCTTTAAAACAACAGTGTGGATATATCCCATTTATTTCGGACAGAAAACATTTTTTTATACTGGTAGGATTGAGACATTCTTCTTTTGTAAACATGAATCAAACGCTATGAATCCTTTTTTAAAAAAAAATCTTTTTCAAGGCAAATAAACTAAAGTTTGAAGCGATGTGATGCTGTAGCTACGTGGTGGCTTTTGTGTGACTATAGCATCAGAACTGCCTCCAGTACCCGCCTTAAACCAGCACAGGGACCACTTTGGCCATTTCTTATGATTTCTGGAGATTGATACAAACATTACTGAAGGCTCTACATGTCTGCCTAACGCATGCTTTAGAGCCTCTCCTCATGCTTCCCATCACTAGTTATTTATACAGAGTAACATTTTGAAGCTGCTTTCAGGTTGTTTTCGTTATGCTACAACACACAGATGCCCAGATTGTCCCTGAACATCTTAACACAAACTGTTTTAGCATTACATTTTTAAATGCAAGTTCGATGTCAGTGACTTGGTTTAAATAAAGCAAATCGATATTTTTTTAACACTCTTCTCTTCGTCATCTAGACATATACAGCGATTTATTATGTGATGGCTGACCTGTTGATGCTGAGCATGTACCTGTACTACAAGACCAGGAACAAAATGGCTGAGAGTGAGTGTTTTATTAGTGTTTATTACTCAGTTTTTATATATGCTGTTTTAGCTATTTAGTTGCAAATAACGTACTGTTTATTTGTTTTAAATAGCTTTCTGATAATAAATAAGCACTTTATATCAGTGCTGAGGAGCAATGACTGCATGTCCTGTAAAGATCATCACATGACTTGATAAGGCCAGAGAGAGTCTGTACTCTGTCTGTGATCTTTAGCACAGTAGACCTGATGGAATGTGTTGAGATGATTGTGTATTGATGGTATTGATGGTGTTTCTCCAACAGGAAGGAGGGTTTTGAATGTGGTGGGTATATCCTCCATTCTGGGCCTTGCTGTAACCCTCACCAACTGCCCAGGTGGAGGCTCCGCGCCTGAAATGATTTCCTCTGGGTTCAGAAGTCGATCCTTGCTCTCAACCGCTGATGCCAGCTCCATTCAGGTGAAGCCAGTTTATTTGTTAAGGTATTGATCTTGGTAAAGGGAAATGGACTGGCTGTGTCTGGTTGTTTTGGCTGTTGTAATCTTGTTTTTACATCTGTCACTTTAGGCTTTTACCCCAAAAGAGATAATTGGTTTCTCAATTGGGTCAGTGTCATCAGTCCTCTACCTCCTCTCCAGAGCTCCGCAGATGTACACGAATGTAAGTCTGACAGATTAGGCTCCAGCACAAATGGGGGAATTATGTGTCTTTATTTATCTGATGTACCGGTACCTGGTTTGATGATGATGATAATAATAACTAGAAAAGCACTCTGAGAGCGCAAATCTCTGCCAAGCAGCGCTATAATGTTACTGAACACTTCAAAGTGATCCAGAATTCAGGATCTTTTCCGGATCTCCACCAAAAGTTAATCATTTTTTTCCCAGTAACACAAAACATCTCAATAGCAAACAACAAACTCCAGCGAAAACATCTCCTTGCTGTGCTCTATAGGTGTTAGATTTCACATATCAACCCGCATGCTAATGCTAACAAATGGTAAAAGGTTATTAGAACTAGTATTCTGAACAACATGTGAGATGTTGAAACTGGGACATCTTACGGTTTCATAGAAAAACATGGAATTATTTATTATTATTAAAATTGATGGCAGCAAGACATCTCAAAGAAGCGGAAATGGGCCAACAGACACAGGAAAAGTCACTATTAATATCAATTCAATTCAATTTTATTTATATAGCCCAGTATCACAACAAAGTCGTCTCTAAGGACTTCACACACAGTTAATCACACAACAACAACATAACACACAATAGACACAGTAATAACTACACTAAACAAAGCAGACATCCTGTCCTTAGACCCTCCTTCTCGGTAAGGAAAAACTAAAAAAAAAAAAACCCAGTTGTGGGGATAAAAAAACGAAGAAACCTCGTGGAGCCCACATTGAAGGAGAGATCCTCTCCCAGGACGGACAGGCAACTTGAGGAGCATTTGACAGCTACTGAGGTTAAATGGCAACAGGTCAGGAGTATGACTGGGTAAACAAGGAGCGTTTCAGAGTTACACAGTGATGAACATCACCCCATTCATATTTATTTGAGAAGTGTTGGAAAGGTAATTTTTTCCATTTAAAAGTCTGTTTTTAATGTTTTATTGGGAATAATTTTCTGATGTTTCACTCAGCTTTTTGGAATTGAGCTTGTAAAAGTTTTTCATTGTATGATAATGATGTAGTTTAATTGGCTCAGTGAAATGTAGATCTGTTATATTACTCCTAATTCACTAATTAATACAACAAATACCGTAAAGTTTTGTCTAAAGGTTCAAAAACACATTGACTGTTCGATGAAAGGCTTAATTGATAATCAGGAAAGATGAATTCCCAAGCAGTTAGTTACTGTGGAGAAATAAGTCAGATTAGTGTTGGTAATCAATTTTGAAGATGCAGATTAAATATTAATATGTTATTTAATGCTCTAAGATGTATTATGAGGGAAACAGTCAACAGTATGGAGCATTTCCTCCTTTCAGCTGGAGGTAAGCAGTAAAAGTTTCCAAGTCCTGGATTATACACCCAGGAAACAAATCCCTTTAACTTTTAAAACTGGCAAGCTTTGCCTTTTTATTAAATAAATAACTCTATTATAAAACTGCCCACATTGAGAGTGCACACCTGTGTGTAGGGTTGATCTCTTTGTGACAGCTGTACCTCTTTGTGTAACAGCAGTATTTCAAATCAAACTTTATTTATATAGCACTTTTTATACATGAAATATTCCACAAAGTGCTTCACAAAGGTAAATTACCCTCCCTCTCACCCTCGGATGTAGATCCGCTCACACACTCATGCACATGCACACTTCATGCATACACAGCCCATATTAAAAAGAGTGGTGACATGGCATATGTGAACCTTTTCTCACAAACTCGTTGTCCAGTGAATGCTTTATTGCAACGTTTGCAGGCGATGAAATGAAAGACTGGTTTAGAGGAAGTAAGATTTAGCGTTGCTACCTGATATCTGAGCAAGTGATTGTTATCCAAAGATGACCTCCCCTCTGTTGACTAGGTGCATCATTAGTCTAGATAAACTCATAGCAGCTGTATGAAAGGTCATCCATTTGTTTTATTTGTTTTTCTGTTCCATCTCTACAGTATAAGAGGAAGTCGACAGAAGGGGTTTCTTACTTCCTGTTTGCACTTGTCATCCTGGGAAATACTACATATGGATTGAGTGTCTTACTGAAGAACCCTGAGCAGGGCCAGGCTGAAAAAAGTTACCTAGTTCATCACCTACCATGGCTCATCGGCAGTCTCGGCACCCTCACCTTAGATCTGATTGTATCCTTTTTAAAGAGACAAACATGGCAGCTGGCGTGGTGCCTCACAGCTCTTGGTAATCTCAGGTACATGCAACATTTTAGGCAATGCTTAGCTTGAAGAGAGTGCTGTACGTCAGATGGCTTTAAACCTTGTGACTGTGTGTGTGTGTGTGTGTGTGTGTTTGGATGTGTGTGTATGGAAACAGTATTTAATATCCAAAGTCCAAATGCATGCAGGTTTATGTGCAATTCTGCTGGCTCTAAGAGGCCCCTTTGTGCTTTTGCACTAAGGTGCTAGACTCGTGTATCAAACAGCCTTTTCTCAGAAGTGTACTGTAAATAAAACCTCTGCTTGTGTTTATTTTTACTTTGTTTTAAGTTGATTAATTGGGTTAAAATAAGTTTATCAATGAGCTTAAGAAGTATCGGCTGGTAAATTGTCTCATTTTTTTACTTTAGTGTTTTTATTTATGTTTAACTTTGCAAATTCTGGACTAAAGCTTCACAGTGACTGTAGAAATGTCATTGTTGCCATTTTCTATTCAAATTTTTATAGAATAAAAGAAAGAAACCATAATCTATGATCACGAGGCGTGGGTAGGGTTAGGGTTAGACACATTTACCCCAAATGAGCTGGTAAATGTGTCTTTGTAGAGGGCATCCCTGCTTTGGCTGCTGCCCCTGTAACCCACCGTGGATAAGCAGCAGAAAATGGATGGATGGGGAAAAAACCTTTTACTTTAAGAGCTGAAGAATATATGAAAAGATGGTACAGATGTTAATCAGGACGATGATTCTCTGATTGTTTCACAGTGGTGTTTTACAGCAAACATGGGCAAATTTCTCATGAAGTTGGAACGAAGCAGATTTGCTGGTTTTACTGTTGGCTCACTGTGGCAGAACCGAGACTGGTGAGGTGGTGACACCTGCCCAGTCTACCCTCAGTGAAGATGCAACAGACCAAGAGCTGACATCCACCGGAGGAAAAAGGAAGCAGAAGAATTCCCATTCATCATCCAGTCTGTTTCCTCAGTGAACCATTACACCTGCTGAGCTTAAAATGAGTCATCAACATTTCTATAGATTTGAGTATAGAAGTAATGTGTATTTACATTTTGTGTTGGTTTCCTTAACTCATGGATCAGATCTCAATTCAGTTCCTTATTTACCGCAAGACTCCGGCTCAGAACGTCCACATGAACATCGGGAATGAAGAGACAACGCCTCTGATGGAGAGCTAAACCAGCACAGATTGGTGGGATTCCAGTAAAAACTCCCCTCCAATTAAAAACAAGTTTCCACCATATCAAGTTAAAAAAACTGTAATCTTTGGTTTGATTTTGTAGCTTTATTTATTATGCCTTCTCTCGTTAATGTTTACAATGCGTTTTTATCTTCAGTGGTGCATTGACAGATAAAATTCTTTACTATGGTGGTTTCTAGTGCTCTTAGTTTTACTATTTAAAGGGACAGTTCGGGATTTTGAAGGTCAGACCTTTCTGGGCACCACTCTTAAACTGAACTTGGTGCGATGTCAAACTATGTAAACATATCAGAATATAATTTTTTATTTTGTTGTTGTAATTTTAGTTCTAATGGTGCTTTTAAATGTCGGTTGGCTAACCACTGCATGCAGCCCCGTCTGCTCTCAGTTACGGTGTTTCAGAGTACCTCCCTCCACTATGTGGTATTTTTCCTAATCTGAGCGCTCGGACGTAAAAAGCTGCGATGCGTTTGTATTCGGTCACTTTTAATGAACAGTTGCACCAAGTGCCAAAAAAAGTGTGGGTTAAAAACGAGGAATTTCTGTTTTTGTCCGTTTTATTTTTCTTTTTTTAAACACAGAAACATGACTTGTTTTGATTGTACACAGATTTCTACTTTTTTGTTTGATCCACATGTTTTCTCCCAAAGTGCTGATTTTGTACCTGAGAAATGATAAATGTATTTGTTCGGTCAGTGTACTGTAAAGATTAAACAAATTACTCCAGTCCTTTTAGTTCGGGAAAAGCCTTGATTGAGTTTTTTTGGGATAATCCCACCAAGTCTTTTCTGTTTGACCTTATTCTGATTTATGCATTTAATTATAACCGATCCTGTTGTGAAGAAAATCTCTGTGGGAGCTCCTCTCCCACTTCTTTAAGCCTAGTGGAGGTGAAGGTCTGATCTTGGTCCTAATAGTTGACCTGTGACCCCTCACCTTCACTGACACTCCTCCCAGTGGCTCATTTTTGACCTGCTCATGGGAGGCCTTGACAGCAATGTTGTTTTTCTTCATTAACAGCCATGTTGGCCTCCCAGTTGCACCCACCTCCCCTCATTACACCCACACATACACAAATTCTCCCTGACTATTAAAAATAATGCAGTCACGCACACTGAGGACAGTAAGGGCCCACCCACCGAGGAAATAACGTCCGAACAGATAATATCAAGACTTCAGTAAGTGTGTGTTTGGTTATGAAACAGTGGCAGAAAGATTGTTAAGCGGGTTAAGGAGTCAGCAGGAAGAGCCAGTGATAGAACGCATCCATCCATCACCAGACAACAAGAGAGTGTTTATAAACACTGAGCTGGGAATTTCTTAATGAGATGATTCCAGTTCCTACAAGCAGACAGGGAAGGAGGTCTTTGTGTGTCTCTGGTTCTCAGTTCAAATCACCAGCTTGATCAGAAAAGTTCCCATATGGCAAAATACTAGAAAAATGTTTTATTTGAATCTGTTTTTGTTTAACAGGGTCGTTTTCTCCTTTTTTCCTGTTTGTAATTTTCATTATGTGTCTCTTAGCTTTATTTTTCTTAGACTTACAGGAAAAGACCATCTTTGGTTACGATCCTGCATGTTCAACCAAAATACGCATCTTATTTCAAAGGTTTTGTTTACTCTGCGTGTGTGTGTGAACAGAGGCCATGCTACTGTCAACATGAAAAAGGTGAAAGTTAGGCAAAGTGACAGGAAGCTGAAAGTCAGACTACACAGCAGAGAAGCTCCCGACATCGCCGGTGAGTCCACAGCCTCTTATTTAGCCGAACCAGGCTTTTAAAAAGACGGTTACATGAAAGTGTATGATTTAAGGCTTTACTCATGCAGTAATTATGCCGCACCCTGTGATTTTCTGCCTTTTTCTCACTGATTTAAGGTCAAGGGCATTACTTACATGATGTAAGAAACTCTGATGCTGTTTTTGGGGAACTTAATGGACAATATAACATTTACTCAAGCATGACATTTTTAATAAACCCAGCATGAGAACGGAAAGGGGGGGGGCATCAGTAAAGCACAATATCCTCAGGGGAAGAAAGAAAAATGCTCTTAAGTATATACATTTTTTTCAGCATTTAAAGATTTACATTCCTCCTTATGATAGCTAAATACATCCCCTCCCTGCCCCCATTTCAAACCAGACATAAGCTATGGACTTTACTCAAAAAATCCAGAGGCCACTTTAATGTAAGCGCTGGTTTCCTGTGAGTATCAGTAAACAGAACTGGCTGTTATCAAGCTGCAGCTACCAGCCAGAAGCTGCCTGATAAGAGCATGAGCTGATCACATGGAGAAGATATCCTCAGTGGGATTTATGGAGTGTTGCATTAATCTCTGAGCTTGTGCTGTGAGTGATCGGGGATTAATGAGTTTCATGGTGGGGACGTGCCACCCACTTTTAGTTTTACTGTTTTCTTTTACACACAGATTTCTTCTGTCTGTTAAACTAACTGTGATCTGCATGTAATTTTAAAGTCCTTCACTCTCTTCTTATTGCTACTGCTCTCCCATGGGGACAAGTACTCATAGCTAGGCTTGCATTCAACAATGTGTCCAACGGCGTGACACCTCCAGAAGATCCATGGTGACATTTGCACGCTCCCATCACTTTGAGACTGTGTCATTGGTGTTGCCTGCTCCCTTTTGTCCTTCCATTCATCACAGGTCAGAGACCATGAGAGGATTCATAATTACTGTGACTTGTTTGCCACAGACACACACAGATACACACTGCTTTTCATAGAGAAATAACAATCATCAGCCTCTACTCCTGCACTGGATTCCAGTAAGTAACAATAAGTCAGGATATCAAAAAACTGGTGATAGAAACATTCGTTCTCAAGATGTTTCTTGTCTGCAATTTGTTTCGGATGACATGATGTTCAGTATGAATAGGCTTTGACAAACTGTTTAACTTCTACAAGTCTGCTTATTAAAGGATCCAAAAGCACAGATTTGACTTCATTGATGAGATGGATTTGGTCAGAGATGACATTGTTGATCTAAAACCAGTCTTCTGGTTTTTGGTCCAAGGCCAAAAGAGGCCTTATCTTTATCTAGGCTCTTATCTTTCATCAACTTAGTCATTCTGAGCATCCTGCGAGCCAAAGTTCTACATATGTACTAAGATGTCACGAAAGGAACCAGAAAATAAGGAATAACACTTTCTTTCTTTTAATGGCTCTTTTTGCTGTTTATGTTCTATTTCTGAAAATCTGCAGAACTTCTCAGATGCCATTAAGCTTTGTGGTGTTCTTTGTGACACTGGTAGGTCTTTCTGCACACACACACACGCACACACACACACACACACACTGTAAAACCAGTTTTACAACCAATGTACCTCTTTGCTGGTCCGCCTTGTCAACATGCAGACTCAGACATTGTTCTGTTCTTATTCGTAAGGTTATTTCTGCTCTGTTTCCTCTGAGTTTACATTTTTCCATTTTTCTGCAAAGTTAAGTGAAGAAACACTCTGAATTTTGTCCTTTTGTTCAACTTGATGTGACTTTGAGGCATATGATATAAGATTTACCTGTTTCCATCAATCAACTTTACCTTTGCATGTTCTAACTGGTGAGATCCTTCTTGTTTGTAAAGGTTTATTGCGACCTTATTATTCATATTTTGCTTTCAATTTTGTGTACGGTAAACTTTGTTTAATTCTTTTGCATTTACCAAATGTATGCAGACCTATGCGCAGCATGTTGTTAGGGATGATGCTGTCTTGGCCAGGACACTTATATTTTTGATACTGAGATTTTCTTGGTCTCAATAAGATTTATTCCTGATTAAATAAAGGTTAGAAATAACAATAATCACTGAACGTTTCACAGAGTGGCTGGTGAAGACTCGGTTTGTTAGTCCTGTTGTTTCATTTTTAGATCGTGTAGATGCTTTGAGTGTCCAACAATAAACAGTTATCTTTATAACTTCTGCTCCCTGATGAAGGACAGTGCAGTGTGAAATTTATCTTGTAGCTTTGAAAGGTATTAATTCCAATCATAGAAAATATGAGATCCCATGATAGGTGTTTGCTTTTATTATACAATATATTTGAACACTACCTTCCTTCTCTGACACAAACAGCGGTGCGGGCATGGAAAATGACCCTTTTGTAAGTGTTTACTCAACAGACATGTAAACTTAAACTTTGGCATTTGTAAAAGTTCTCTCTCTTTTTTATCTGTAAGCATTTTTTTTTTTTATCCAGAAACAGTTATTTGACGTCTGACCATAACAGAAAAGATCTAATATTTTCCTTTGTGCTTACTGACTAAATTTAGGCTAATTCAGATTTTTGTCCTACACTAGCTGGAGATATGTGCCATTTTTCTTCTGGTGCAGATATGAAACTTTGACAACAGCAGCTGCAGGATTTACCTGCCAAAGCTCTTCTAAAATTTTGCAAATTGCTCTCTGTATCAGCTGATATTATCTTAAATTTACAGAAAAGTGTGGTTGTGAGTAAATTTAAGGTGATTTCAAACATGAGCACAACGTGACTGGTTTAGTCTAAAGCATGTATTGTAAAGTCTCTTTACAATTTAAGAAGTTTGTTAAAAAAGCAAATCAATAGATAATTCTCCAAAAATTATTACAAAGGGAAGAGAACATATGTAAGAGATATTTAATTGTTTTCTTTGTCTCATTTGTACACCTTTTATATCTGTTTTTCCCTAATGTATTTGGTCATCCCCCATCTTATCGTTAGAGATAGCCTGGCCATCCATTCGTTATGAAGCCATAGAGGCGTACCATGATGTACTTTTCTGCTCCTTTTCCTCCATGTATAAATATATAACAGTATTGACATTGTTGTTCTGCGACACTATACAAATAAAGCTGGACACCCTGTATGTTAAAATCTTCAGTCATTTACTAACAATCTAAATTTGGCATTAGGACACATCAAGCATCAACAACAAAGACAATAATGTTAAACAATGTTTTGTGTCCTATGAGCACGTTTGCATTAATTCTGCTTCTTCACTGTCAAAATCACTAGAATTTTCCATGAGATGTGCTTCTCTTTATGAATACTGTGTGTATTTTTTATGAACTGGTGTGCAGGGTGCACCCCACGTCTCACCCATTGTTTGCTGGATGAAGCGTTATGGAAAATGGATGGATGGATAGATGGATGGATGGATGGATGGGTGGGTGGGTGGGTGGATGGATGGATGGATGGA
>JBAMHV010000014.1:19373151-19389469 GCA_037177535.1 Pseudomugil gertrudae
ATTATCCAAGTCTAAGATGTTATGCTGCCTTAATATGTTACAATAGTGAAAATGGAGAGGCTTCCTGTCCATAATTTCAGTGTTTTTTTAAAGAGAGACTTTACAGTGTGCCCTCTGTTGTGTGAGACCAGGTTGTGTAACAGTAGTTAATGTGAGTAAAAATCATTGCATGCATATAAGCTTCTGCCGTTTGGAGAGTCAGAAAAGGTCTTATATGATAAAAATTTGACAAATTGAATTTGATGGTATCTGAGACTTTACATGCTGCTTGAAAGTTAAATTTGAATCAAAGACCACATCCTGATACTTGAATTGGTCAACCACATCTAGACATTCACCATTGACTAAAACTGATGCTTGTTGGTCTCCTGTCGGCCGCTATGAGAAAAACATACAAACAGTTTTTTTAGTATTAAGATGTAAGCCGGAGTTTTGAAGCCAGGTGGAAATTGGTAAAATTCCTCCAGAAAGTATGGCAGCAGCTTCTTGTTTAGTTTTTGCATGAGCGTACAATACCGTATCATCTGCATATAATTGCATTTTTAATGTTTGGACAGACATTTGGTAAGTTGTTGACATAAACACTGAATAAGATTGGGCCTAGTATTGAGCCTTGTGGAACTCCAGCAGAGCAAGTAAGATAAGATGACTGAGAGTTACCAATTTGTACTGCTTGTTTTCTTTCTGACAAATAAGATTTCATCCAGGAAAGAGCACTTTCAGAAAAGTCATAATAAGTTAGTTTTGCCAACAGCAAATCATGATTAATGGAGTCAAAAGCACGTTTTAAATAAAAAAAACAACATCTACAAATCCACCCTGATCTAAGAGGCTTTTTAGATTTTCCAGAAAGTAACAGGTGGCTGTTTCTGTGGAGTGATTTTTGTGGAAACCAATAATTACTATAATCAGGGAAACTCTCTCTATATATATATGTCTATGTGTGTGTGTGTATAATATGAATATGGTGTGCATCCTTGCAAATGAAGATCAAGAACATGCTAAACATATTGAAATATTATTTTCAAACATGTTGTATTTTTTTCTTATAAATGTCAAATCTTTATGAAATTAATGCATTTTATTTAAAAGCACTTTTCAGGTCACTGTACAAATTAAACAGGATAAACTGGGATACAACAATAATAAATTACAACATAAAAACCATTGGACAGAGAGATTACAGAGAGTTAGCTTTCTTAAACAAATGTAAGCAGTCGATGTAGCTGGTGGGAGGGAATTATTAAAACTTTGATTAAAGGTGACTTATGCTTCATTGTACTTCAGAAAAGCTGCATCATGACCATTGAGTGATGTCCTTTTGTAGTGAAATGAACTCAAACAGAGGGAAAAAATACCTGTACAGGATGGATAATTATTACTGTGAATTCTTAGTTTTTCTATAGTTACTACCATTTAAATGACCTGTTTAAACCACTTTTCATGCTTTTATTCCTATTTTTAAATGTTATCAGGGAAACTGATATCATCCTCTCTTGCAGACATGTTGGCCGACCCTTTGGGATATCCCCTGCAGGACCCTGACTTCCAGCTGCTCCCTTACAGCCAACAACAGTACATCCCTGCCAACCTGCCATTCTCCCTCTATAGCTCTCCACCCTCTTCCACCCCTTCTCCTTCATCCTCCTCTTCTTCCTCTCAGCTTTGCCATCCTCCGTACCAGTATAGCCCATACTGCCTGGAGGCCCCCTGTGATCCCAGCCCTGAGCCGCTCTGTGGGGGCTTGGTGCAGGGGCTGGGAGCGGTAGGCCTTCCTCTTGGGAGGAGGTCGCGGGTGGGGACAGGAGGGAAGGGCAGAGGTCAGGAGGAACTGTGTGTGGTATGTGGAGATAAAGCCTCAGGGTATCACTACAACGCTCTCACCTGTGAGGGATGTAAAGGTATTTATTTAAACACTTTTGTTTCTTCTTCTTTTATATCTGTTGATGTATTTTAATGTTGCAATCCTTTGTTTTTTTCCTCTTGACTGCAGGTTTCTTCAGGCGCAGCGTGACCAAAAAGGCTGTGTATCACTGTAAGAGTGGCGGTGGCTGTGAGATGGACATGTACATGAGGAGGAAGTGCCAAGACTGCCGGCTGAGGAAGTGTCGAGCTGTGGGAATGCTAGCCGAGTGTAAGAAGCATCTAAAGCCACGAAGGGAACATAACTTCTGTGATGACACACTGATGATTGTTTTGCTGCATCTTTTTCTTTGAAGGTCTTCTGACCGAGGTGCAGTGCCAATCCAAACGGCTGAGGAAAGGAGGTAAAGGAAAAGGGCAGGAGGACGAGGAGAACACAGACAACAGGAAAGTCAGCTCTACCAGCAGACTAACTGGGCAGGTAAGCCAGTGCTGGATTGGCTGCTTGGCTGATTTGATGACAGTTCCAGGAAAAGAAATGCCACTTAATGTCGCTATGTGAATTCCCTACATGCATCTGTTTGAACTGAGACACTTGCTCCCTCAGTGTTAGCTTCAATACAAAACAGCTGATGTTCACTGAGCTCCTTTAATATGCTGTAAAAAAACAACAGGTATATGGATCCAACATGAAACATGCTGAGTGGACCAGTCTGTCAGAGGAGACAAGCTCATTTTAGCAGCCAGTTATTTTAGCTTAACAAAAGCATCGGCCCAATTTAAGGCTAAGATGGACCACTGCTATTCTTAAAGCTCCCTCTCTTGTTTTGCCATGAAGAAGGGATTTTATTCATCTGACTCTAGTTTTCCCCAATATCTGTCCCAGGCTCTGTCTGGCAGCTTAACACGAGAACAGAAATTTCTGGTGGACAGGATG
Source organism: Pseudomugil gertrudae (assembly GCA_037177535.1). Lineage (NCBI taxonomy): Eukaryota > Metazoa > Chordata > Actinopteri > Atheriniformes > Pseudomugilidae > Pseudomugil > Pseudomugil gertrudae. The sequence goes on from JBAMHV010000014.1 coordinate 19,375,952, forward strand.
GTGGAGGCTCATCGCCTGTACAGAGATCAGGACAGCAGCAGCTGGGTGGGTTGTACTAAAAGAAGCCACAAATAAATCCGCTTCATCTTGAACAGTTTTTGTATCCTCATGCTTTTGTGAGCAGGTGTTTGAGTGGCCGTGTGCAGACGAAGGGGAACGCCTGTCTGATGTCTTATCCCCGCACCTACACAGGCTGCTGCAGTTTGCCAGGACAGTACCAGGTGAAAATGATAGAAAACCTTCAGCAGTGTTCAAACCAAAAAACAAACATGAATAATAGAAAGTAAATAGTCTTAAATTGAAAGAAACTAAAAGAGATATTTTGCATAGTGTCACTTTACAGTGACATCTCAACTCTCCTTACAGACACGTCAATTCCAGCCAGTTTAATATAAATAGCGTTGCCCCCTTGAAATAAACAACGATGAAGCATCTTCTTTCCTTTGTCTTTATTTAACCTGCAAGTTTAAAATACACAATCCTACATGCAGTCCCACCTCTAATTGTATTGATCTCTGCCTCAGCCTGGCAACTTGAGGAGGCTGTGGGCTTAGTATTTAATACTATGCAAGTTTCTACTTCCTGGCTAGTGACTTCCACCTATTTTACAATGAAATACTATTGCTGTCTAAAAATAGGTCAGTAACAACAGCCTAGTTAGGAAAAACCAACAGATTGCATAATCTATCCAATCTCCCATCCTCAGCATGAATGAGGCGACATTGGGAAGGAAAACTCTTTTAACAGGAAGGAAAAACCTCCGTCAGAACCCGGCTCAGGGAGGGCAGCATCTGCCTCGACTGGCCGAGGTGGAGAGGACAGAAAAGACATTTAAACAACATTAACACTGCAGCTTTTATCCAGGAAGACCTGCAGACAGAGGAAATCCTTGTCAAGAATACCCCCACAGAGTAGTGAGGCCTCTTCCTTGTACACATATGCATCAGCAGTCACTTGTTTACCTCAACTTTGCCAACTTTTTAAAAAAAAATGCCTCACTGACCATTTGGTGGAGATTCAACTCTTAGCACAGCCGCCCCGCATCACTGTACCACCACTGCCATGCTTTACAGATGGGACAGGGTTCTGAAGGTTAGCTGCCATGTAGAATATATTTCCTCCAGCTCATGTGGACGATTTGCAAATTCCTCTGATATCTGGTCCGGAGTTTTGAAGTGATTTCTATTGATAACTGGAGATGTGAGATTACACCTTACAAGATATTTGGATCAGCTGGAGGCGGACATCCAGCTGACACACACATTTTTTTTACCTTTGCTGAAATACAGACCATAAAATCATTTTCAGATCCAGTGGCACTGAAATAAAGTTAAATGTCACCATTTTATACCCTTAACAAACAAAATTAGCTTGCCAAATAAATATTTACACAAATGAGTTTTAACAACTAAAGCTTCTGACAGTCCTGTTGCATTACCTTTACATACAGGTGTAAAAAAAACAGCATTAAATGTATTTTTCATTAAATGTAATTAGAAAATATACAAAAAAGTATGTGGAGAATAAAGGTGTTTTTTTAAAGTGTTATCTATAGTTATGTTCTTATATTACTTAAATTCCTTAATCAGGATTTTACTTAAGATTAAATATAATGGTACACGAATAAAGATTAAAAAATCATCACAGGTTTCGACCTGCTGGATTTCTCAGACCAGAGCGCTCTCCTGTCCGTCTCTTCTCTGGAAGTCATGTTCTTGCTGTCAGCTCAGCAGTTTTCCTTCAATCCAGCAAGCCCCAGTCCAGGTGAATAAACCACAACCAGACAAGCACACACCTCTCAGAACAATGCATTAACATGTTTGAAGCAATCCTTAATTATGATTTATTATCAGTCCTACAGCTTTTTAGCATGCCAACACACAACTGGCTAAGAAATTCAGAGTCAAAGGAATACGTCCAGTGTAGGACACTGATCAGTTCAGGTGAGGTGTTCTGATGAGTCTCATAGCTGCTGGTAATAGTGGTGGAGCATTAATCCAGTATTTTCTTTGTGTAAAAAAAACAGGAAACAGTGAGGATGTCCTTGGACCTGTTTTCAACTTCCTCCAAAGTATGGCAGTGCTGCAAGTGACGGAGCCGGAATACTCTCTGCTTACTGCCACAGCTCTGCTCTGCTCAGGTCAGACCAGAAACCTTCTGTCTAGTAATAATTTAATAAGTTAAGAAGCATTATTAATATTATAAGCGGTTAAAAAGCTATTTGTTTGTTCTGATATAAGCACAAGTAGCACCTCTAATCTACTGCAGCGCTTTCAAACAGTTTCTCTGTGTGGTCCTGATGTGCAGACCGAGTGTCCCTGCAAGCAGCCAGCTGTGTTGAGAAAATGCAGGAGCTGATCCTGGACCTTTTGTCCAGGGTGTGTGGGATCCAGGCTGGAGCACCACGAGGGGGAGCACAGCGATTTGGCCGCTTGCTGGGCAGACTGACAGAGCTACGGACCCTCCATCACAACTACCTCCTCCTGACAAAACAACGGGGCAGACACTGACAGAGAGGAGATACAGGAAGTTATGACGTTACGTCATGTCTGGAGTTTCCCGTCATAACTGCGGTTTCAGGACTTTAACGATGCGGAAGCTCTTCGCCCGTTGTGGATGGGACAGGCTTGCATAAAGGAGGTGGACCGTAGAAAACCTGACATTTTTCTAATCTGACTTCAATCCTGCAGTTATAACACACCAGCTTATAGATTTCTGTAACTCAATTGAGAAGTATTTGGAATTTCTTTTTATACTTGTAGTACACAACAGAGATACACATTTTGAATGCTCTTCACCTTGTGTAACAACGTTAAAATAAAACTGCTGACTGATTCCATGATGGAAAAAGCTTAAAGTCCTGCGTTTTTGCAGAGAAAACGTAAAAAAAGAGAAGAAAATTTAAGGTAAGTACACAAAACCTTTGTTTAATTCAACATTTATTTCCCAACAATGAGGAAATACCTGCTTAGAGACATAATTTAGTGAGAAAGTAAAACAACAGTACAAGCTGATGCTGTACGGTTTCATTGATAAACAGGGCTCTGGGGTAATAAATAAAATCATGAAGGGGGTCAACAACAAAAAAATGATAGTTGGTTTTAAGTAAAAATCTAAATAAAGCAAAACGTGAAGTTGTGCATTAAAATATTGGCTGTTTTAAAAACTTCACTACATTTGTTTTAAATAAGATTTCTCAATTTAACCAATATAGCTTTATTTCTATAGCTCTGTCTTCCATAAATAAATTATTTCTCTCTGTATCAAAAAGAGAATTCAAATATAAAGAACAATGGCTCATTGTGTTGTATGCTGACAATACACATAACACACACACAAAACAATGAAATGACATTAGAGACAAGCTAAATACACTGCAGCAAGTCAGGAATTATTTCAGCTTCACAAGTATACACAGCCTCGCTTCGTCACTTGTGGATTGATTGAGATACGCAATTTAAAACGGCAACATTAAATTAAAATGAGTTTGATGATACACATACATATGTACACAGTGTGCCATTAAAATATACAAGAGTCTTTAGAAAAAGATTAAGCTGTATTAAAAAAAAGGATTGTATAAAAGATGGCAGTGATTCATTCATCAGTCGTCTGCAGTTCATATAAATGTGAAATCTCTTTTCAGACAGTTTGATCCCTTGGCAGTAGCATTATACAAAATAGTGGGAGCTCTTCTACATTTGATCCAGACAGATTTATGACATCCAGCTAAAGTAATCGGACACCTTGATACATCCCTGAATGGGGAAATTTACCTGACTGCCTGCAGCAACATGGGGCTTAAGGTAACTTCATTTACACATCTTGAACAAAGGCAAGCAGCTCTGCTTTGATAATGAACTATAGTTTAGGACTCAGTGCTGCAACCTCGACAGACCCCAGTGTGAATACAAATCCAGCTGGCAGCAGGACTCTGCCCACCTGCCGCTTTCATGAGAGGGAACGTGTAGTGGCTGGCACGCAAGGCCCACAGTCGCCCTCTACAGGTAGCTGGGAGCCACAAAGCAGTGGCTGTGGCTCACTCTGCTTTGATGGATCATCGCCCGGTCGTATGCCACCTGTACAGACTTGCGGATGCTGGACTTGCGGCCCTCCATGATGCGCAGCTTGTCTGCAGTGTCGTCTACACCCAAAGGAGTCACCTTGCTGCGGGGAAGCCACTGCCTACAATACGGGGGACAAACATTTAGATAATTAGAGCATAAAAGTTGATTGCTGTAGACTTGATTGCATTATTTGGTGAAACACATTTGACATTTTAATGCCAACTTAACAAAAAGTACTTGACATGGTACAATGAGCTACATTGTCTGTGACTTACTCTGGTGGTATAACTACTCCCCTGGGAAAAGAAAAACAGTTGGAAAGGTGCATATCTTAGAGGAGTCCAGTTTCAGTCAATAAATAGATATGGGCAGTAATTCAATTTAAATGGCTTTGTGGAGTTTATAACAGTGGAAGCTTTTTGTTGTAATGACTTTCAGACCCTTCACTCCATTATAAAAACACATTTCTCTCTACAGGTTGTAGGGGCTTTTAGTAGCCCTCATTAAACCAAGTCATGAGAGCACAGACACAGCTTGAAGAAAAAAACCTTGTAACCTCATAAAGAAAATCAATGATATCTGTCATAATATCTGTTATCTGTGATTACAGACATGCTGTGTTTAACTTTCTTCTTAGTACAGCTTTGTGGAATGCCTTCAGACAAAATACAAGTCTTTATAGCTGACTCCTTACTACTTTACAGACAAGATTATGCCTTAAACTCACCATGTCCGCTTGTTGTCGAAGAAAAGCACCAGGTAGAGTCTTTCATTGGTCTCCTCCTGCCTCTGCTCCCCCAGATGAAGGACATCTTTGGGTGGGACAGGAATGGGTACTCCGTTGTGCAACACTCCATCCTCAGGCATGTCTGGGTCAATGATCTGGAACAAATAAAATGGTCCATTAAGGGAATATGGAGCTACACATCTTCTAGTGGCTCATACAAAATGGTAGTAATTGGTAAAGCAAGTTATTACCAGAGCAGGATAGGAGGGATATCCCCGGCACTTAGCCCACACCAGGTCTAAAGGTTCCAGCTCCGACTCATCTTCTGATGTCTGGCTACAGGTGCCTGCAAGACACAAAAACCCTCATTTAGTGAATATTAGAAAAACAAACAGTAACAGATATGATGTCGGGTGAATTTAGGTCAAATCCAGATTAAAAAAACAGAAAAAAGTACCAGTGTAATCTGAATCTCCATTAGCGATCTCAAAAAGGGGAACTTTGGAAAGAGATGGTTTTCCGAGGCTTCGTTTGGGAGGAGAGTTACTGTAGGAAAGTACAATTTTAAAAGCAGTCTGTCCTCAGGACAACCAGAGAAGCAAGACCAACAAACATGTCTCACATTTCTTTGTGGAGGACCGGGAATGAACTGGACTCCGAGTCGGACTCGCCGTCTTTGTGCCTGTCACAGCCGTTTGTCAGCCCTAAAAGCAGAACAGAACAATTACTGAACAGTAGTAACCGAGTTATAACAACAGGAAGAACTCTATTACAACACGACCACAGCACAGAGCTTTCTTTGGATTTGTCAGCTAAAATAAATAACACATTTTTTCTGTAGCGCAGAAAGTAGAAAGGCAGTAAACGTACAACTTTGAACATGAATGCAACAAAAAGATCATACTGTTCATTTACTGACATTTTCATTATCAGATTTTAGAGTCAATCTATTGGTACCTTATTTGAGATAGAATTCAACAATCACATGAGGGTTTTGTGTAATAATTTACTAAATATCTGAGCAAAAAAACCTTTAACATTGGTTAGAAAACGTGTTTAACGTATGAAACTTAGTAAAGTTCCTCACCACTTTTCTGTGTATGATTCAGCTTCCGGGACAGATCTGTATCCAGGCACATATTTTGGCTAGCAGTCCATGGATCACTAAGTGTAGGGGGTCCGGGGCTTTTCTGGGGGGTCTTGGATGGAGTGGACAAAGGTGTGGAGGATGGAGTGCTTGATGTAGAATTGGGTGCTGTAGAGTTACTCGTGTTCTCATCTTGCAGACTCTTTCCATTTAACAAAGTGTTGTCCTTCTCTCTGAAAAGCTTAGCTCCATTTTTTGCTTTCTTAAACAATACAGATGTCCGTCGTCCAACTCCTCCAGTGGTGGGCCGTGGGGGGACACTGAGCCCTGGCAGGCCATTGGCCATCACCTGTCCTTCACTGTGCAAAGTGGGAGGCGGTGTTGCTGACCGCTCCTGTGCTTTAGTGCAATTAATGCTCTCTGTGCTGCTGTTTAGGAGGTCATTGTCCATCTTAAGGCGCTTGCAGAGCCAGCTGGGGGACTGGAGCTCCCTTGTGATTGGCCGCAGTGTGGGAGGTTCCAGTGGTGCATCCCCCTGCCGTGGAGGTGGAGCTGGCCCTGTTGGTTCCAGTGTTGGAGGAGAAGTGGATTTAAGGTCTTCTGAAAGAATAAACAGATAAATAAAATTTAATCTTACTCAATAATTAACTTGACCAAACATCTATTTTGTATGTAGTGTGATGTGGTGGTGTATTATTCACACTGGAAAATGGTGTCACTTCATGATTTCTTTTTTATTCTTACACTTTAATAACAGCCCAAAAAGAGTTGAAGTGTTCGGTTAAATATGGAGGACCTTATCAAGACAAGTGGATAAACGGTGCTCTCACAACTGTACACCAGCAACATGGTAGCATGGCACTTGTCTAAAACCACAGGCGTTTTGCCATCGACCTGTATGGTGGCATAAACTGTTCAACTGGACTAGTCTGTAGTCAGAAGTGGGATGGTATGGCATGATTGTACGTGGCCAATGGAGAGTGGTGAGTCCATGAGTGATGTACAGAGGAGGTGCAGACACAGAGTGCACTGGGAGAGAGGAGTTGTGAGGCAGCCATGGCTAACGAGACTCTGTGGGCCCCTACTTACTAGACTGGAGACAGTGGGGTGGTTGGGGTTGGTGCGTGGGGGGGACCCTGGCTCAATTACCTGAGGACAATGTTCCGTTAGCTCATGTTCACAACTGGTCTCATTGCAAAAAAAAAAGTGCCTTTTACAGGTTCATGCATTGGCAATTTTCAGACTGTAGGCACATCAGCGCTTTTCATTACCCACCTTTATCTGAAGAAGAAAGGGCGTCATCTGCCTTAGTTTCTTTGCTGTTGCCTTCCTCGTCATCTTCCTCCTCATCATCTTCTTTAAGATATCCATTGTGGATGCTGTTGCGGTGGTGTTGTCCCTGCCTGTAGCGAATGAAGTTGATCTCGCGACGAAGGAGGCGGATGCGCCGCGTTCGGGCACCACTGCACCGCATGGATGTCACAAAGTCCAGCTTTTCCAGCAGCTCCTTCAGTTGTTCTTCCACCGTCATATGGAGTCGGTTTTCTGGGTCCAGCACACTGTCAACTGAACATGGCAAAGATTTAGATGATCCCTGGTTCCTGTCATCTTCAACGTGTATATAATATGTAATATACATTCATCCATCCATTTTCTACCGCTTTTCCCTGAACGGGGTAATATGTAATATATGTAAAGTAAATTCTGCTGTACACATGGACCATTACTTTTACACGTATCAGTTTACCACAGATAAATTAATGTCTATGTGACAGTTTATCAAGTTTACTCTGATTAAATGAGAACATGACTGAAAACAACATCTTCATTGGGCAGATTCTGTAGCAGTGATACAATAAAATGATACTAGAGTCAGAGAAACAAGGACACTGAAAGAAAAACATAAACACACTGATCCAGACATGAACTCTTTCACTGTAACAGCATAGTGACTTACCATCCTCCCAGGTGCAACTGTAAAAGTCTTTTTTCTGGGGTGATACTGGGAGGTGCATGCCAGAGTCCAGGTCCAGCCCGGTGTTTGTGGCTTGTCGCTGGGCATGACGCAGTATAGCTCCACCTAAGTCCCGAAGACGCAGTGCTGCCCTGTGAAAGACTGTGTCTTTGGCATTGTAGAGAAGGCAGTTGGATATCATGAGATTAAAGTCCACCTCCAGGTCTGCCACTGAGCGGTAGGTATGATTTTCAAGCTTAGAGCGCATAGCTGAGAAGTCCATTGGCTGTTTAATAAACTCCAGGTAGTCTGGAACCTAAAGACAAGACAAAGTGGTCCATGTATAAGCAACTGTATAACCAAACAAAGGCCACTTCATATAAAGAATAAAGTACGAAAAATCAGTCACTCATTGAGATCTTGTGTCCTCTAAAATGTTTTTCTAGCCATTGACATTTCATATTAGCCCCGCTATGACCAACCAGTAACATAACCAGGCTGGAAGCAAAGCTGGTGTATTTCTGGTTTTCATAGTATCTTACTGAGACGTGATTTGGAAACTGATATTTTGGGCAATCTGATTCTGAAGGTCACATTAATCTTTCTAACCTGCCACAGAGATACAAAACGGTAATCACTGTCTGCAACAGCCTTGTTTTCTGTTCTGTCCTTCACTTTGTAAAATGATGTATATACAGAGTTAAAACATAAGAGAAATTAATCTTTATCACACAGTAGCAAATGTATTTCTGCTCACCAGTTTTGAGTTTCCTATGTGTTGTAGTTAATAAGTCATACCTAGTTGTAGACGTGTGTAATATAAAAATATGAGGCTTTTACTTTACATACTGTACACTGATAGCAAGCTTTCAGTGATAGAAGTGAAATCATGGAATAAAATATTAGATATGAAAACAATGTTTTTCAGATCTGGTGGAATGTGGATAGGTTTCCAGTCAAGCTTTGCATTGGACCTATGCTTCATTATATCATAAACACAGGTGTACTGGTACTAAAAACTTCCGTTCTGTACACGTCTCATAATTGGGGGTCTCCTTTCAGTACGATTTCAGTTTGGAAGAACAGAAAAAGCAGGAAAACATTACGTTGCAGTTTATCAACTAAAATTTAAACCAACTATGTTTCATGGGACAAAAATGTTGTTTCAGTGGCTCTTTTAATAAAGCATTTTCATTCATAGTTTATAAGTCTGACAGCAGAACAGATCTATTTAATGGGCTTTGTGTGGTGTATGTTCCATCTAAGTATGAACACGGCAATCTAATGTTTGGGATATACACTGTACATACATCATTATATCCCTCAGTGTCACTTTAATGATATATTGAATAGAAAAAATCAGGAAAGACACATTTTCAGAACCTCACCAATGGAGTAAAACCTGTGTGTAAGTGTCTGTATTGTATTTACCACAAAACAATGAATGTCCCACCTCTTTTATGTCAACAGGCTGAGCAAAAATCTGGGCCGTGTCCTTCTCCTGAAGTTGGTCCAGAGTGGAGCGCAACAGCACAAGCACTGGCGTCAACTGCATCTCCAGAGCTGCCTGGTGAACTTTAACCTGCAAACATATAAAATGCATACATACTTAACAGACCACAAAGGGTTAATGCAAGTTAAGATAATGTGAGCAAATTAAAAAAATCATTAGAATCTCCATGTAAATAGTGTATGACAGGGAACAACAACTCTGGTCTTAAAGGCCCACAGTGTTTCCATGCTTCAACATACCTGACTCAAATTAATGTAGAGAGAGCTTGTGAGTCTTAATTTGAATCAGGTGTGATACAGCAGGGAAAAAATCTAATACCTGGAGGATAATGGGCAGGTCCAGGGTTGTTGTTTGCTATCCCAGTAACTTTAACTTCTTTCTAAAAGGTTAACTTTGAATCAGTTGGACTGAATATGAAGCATCTCAGTCGGTGAGTAAGAAATATCCATGGACTGTGCGTTACCTGCTCTCTTTTGAACTTTTCTCTCTTGCGTATGAGCTCTATCAGCAGTCTGGCTTTTTCCAGATCATGTCGAAGCTTTTGCCAATATCTCAATGCTTCTCTTGCAGCAGAAATCTTCTCATCCACTTCAGGCTACAAAGGAAAACTCAGTTTATAGCTTGCAAAACCATCAATGATGGAAATATTTAAACCAGAAATGGTTTTTCCTGACCTGTTCTGTATTTCTTTGGGATTGGACGTTAGAATGCAAACGCCGGACCAGCGGCACACCATTTCTTGACTGACGCTTAAGTAACCAGTAACTATGCAGCCTCTGCATAAACTGGTTTTTCCTTTGGAGGACGACTCCTTTGCAAATACTATTCAGCCTGTAACACAGAGGAAGACACATGTTTCTCTTACTCTTAATATAACTGACTCAACACAAAATAGAGAATTAACATCTAAGGCTAAATGCAAAGAGGATTTTTATTTAAAAAAAGAAGGAATTTTGCATAAAGGGAAATAACATATCAAGTGTCTCTAACAAGAGAACAAAATTTTGTATCAAATTAAAACCTGAGTTTACCTGCTTGTGGGTATCTGAGGCACTGTCACCTGAGGGGAAGCAGTCTGCTGGGCGGCTGACTCTGTATTCTTCTTCCCTTTCTTCTTATCTGTCTTAGTATCATTTTCAGACTTTCTGCCTTTTTTTGGTGTGGTTGGACCCTCTGTGTAAGCACTCCGACCTCGACTAGCCCTCCCCCTGCTGCCCACTACTCGTCCTTCACTCTCATAGTCTGACGTCTCTTGTCCTGGAGGAGAATGGGCCTCACAGAAAGCGGTTTTCTTAACTGAGAACGTTGTGCCATTTATGTTTGTTTCCCGAACAGGATCAATCTTCATAAACAAACCAGCACGTTGAGCACACGTGACGTGAAAAGCGGTGTAACAGTTGGCCTTGTGGCACTGAATAGATGCACCACGGCCCTTCTGCTTGCACAAGTAGCAAGTCAGTTTCCAGCGTGCTGGGGGAATGTTATTGACCCCTTCCACTGGTTCCAGAAACACAGTATTTGCAAAGCAAACTTCGGGGATCCATATAGCACAGACCACATGTGCCCAGCGGCCATCGCTAGTTTGTTTGAAAGCTCCGCCACGATTTGGACACAGAACACAGTCCACAGGTTTTTGAGGGGACTGGAGGCAACAGCGGCATAACCACTGGCCTTCAGGGACGTAGGGCACTCCGTAACACTCCTGGTGCACAGCTAGATTGCAGGAATCACAGAAAAGAATGACATTGCTGTTGAGACATTCGTCATCCAGGCACACGCAGCAGAAGGCATCGTCGTCAATAGTGCTATGTGAAGGTGCCCGACTGCGAGCTTCTTGGTATGCCTCCTCTTCCAATTGGTCTACCAGCAGCTCAAAAGTGTCTGATGAGACAGCTGAAAAACCCTCAGATGTCCGGTCAGCATTTACCATTTCCAGCCAGGCCGTGTCCTCTTCATCCATGTCATATTCTGCCTCAGTTTCATGCTCCTCAGCTGAACGCTCAATGTAGCGGTAATATGCTGCAGGCAGAGGAGGTGCTTCGACTGGTGAGAACGTTTCCAGGACACAAAACTTGGGTTCAGGGAGACTCGTGTGATGACAGTGTGAGGTGTTAAGTTTTTCAGGTGATCGAGGATGAGAATTTGCCCGATGGTTCTTGGAAGGCTGAGGGGACTTGACAGAAGAGCATTTGGAGTCTTTCCTGCGACCTCTTGGTGTGACAGGTTTACGAGCTGTTTGGGTACTGCTGGTCAGAGAGGATGACTGTTCACTGTTCTCTTTGTTGCTGTTACACTCGCTGATATCTTGCGCCATCATTTCATCTTCTGTAATGACCTCCAAAGGCTCCAGGATGGAAATGCGGTGAAGCCTACCATCCAGTTCCACCTCCACCACCTTCTGAGCCTGGGCATAGCTAAGCGTTTCTCTGGTTGGGGATGCTTTGAGGCTGTAAGGAGATGGAGATCGTTGACGGGCACCTGAACGCCCGCTAATTGTCCCATTGGACTTTTTGACATCTACTCCACCTCCTCCAGCCCCTTGGCCTTTTCGACGTGGCTTCCTCATAGGCCACTAGTCACACTTTCCCTCCTGTTAATGGCAAATAAAACATATGTAAAATCAGGGAATTGTAATGCCAGAGATTCAGTGAAGATGGTGTAAAATAACTTTGTAGCTGGTAATAATGCCACAACACATTCTGTCTCTATGCTGGTATTACATATCCTATTCCTTTTCTGTTTATGTATTTTGGTTTTGCTTGGCTTGAACATAAACATAGGGCAGCTATACTTTTTCTAATCTATTTAAAACAGCAAGCCAAATGTGGAATTACACAACACCCAAATTTTAGGCAACAGAAGCGGACTCTCCTGACATGATGAATCGATTGAAAACTCTTTTTGCTGTAGATTACTGCAGCAGTAAAAGTATCACTTAGCAGTATGACCTGTAACCATTCCTCCACAAGTTACACTTTAGTCAGCCAAAACTGCTTAAAGAATCAAACATTACAGTGACAGCTGCATGACTGTCAAGCGAAAGACAGGAGTAACTGCAAAAGCACAATGAGACTGTAAAACTAAAAGATTAGCCGCTTTGTTTTTATCGCACAAATAAGTTTGCGGTCAGAGTATGTGTTTTCTTCAGAGTCATATCCAATCAGCTTTCAGGAAGAGTTGATTGAGTAACTAGAGCACCAATCAGCTTCACGAATACCAGAGCCTCGGCTCATCACTGCCCTTATTTCAGGGGTAAAATGTCAGCCATATTTACAGTTTTAAAACACTATTAAACGATCAAATGTAGTTAACATATTGCCAGTAGCTCAATGGGGAACAGTAGGTGCTTTTCATGTTAAATCAAGATTAGAATGTCATGGTAATGTGACCGTAATCCAACAAAAAGTGCCGTGAGAAGTAAAAAAAAAAAAAAACTAGCTAGCCTTCTAACTTTGAGATGGGCAGTACTAACATTAGCTAGTTTATTTTATTTAATTACACTGCCAAAATACAACAACACACCTCAAGGTTAAATAGAAATAACAAATCATGGCGGATTAACATTGTAGAAAGGGTAATACCAGCAAGCTTTTAAGCTATCTTACCTATTATGGCAACTGACTGACAGGGGTACTCGACAGCCGGCGGTTTGAAGCCGCTATTACTGTAATGGTTGCCTAGCTAGACGTCTCACTTGCTACACTGTCGAGGCTTATAGCAATCGTTAGCCTGCCATAGTTTGCGATACACCCGTTTACTTCGGTATCCTAAAACGCCTCCGTTTCCTCACATGTCGAAATTTTAGAGACCTGTAAGCAATCTTCAAAACAAAATGAAAGCAAGAATGATCTATCTGGACTAATAACCTGAGAGACAGCTTATGCTATTAGGTTAAAATACTAGCTTCTTTCGGCTAGTTGGCTAGCTGTTTGGAGTTGAGTATATGCTAATGCAATGCTAGCTATAGTAACATACGATTTCCGGTTTGTGATTTCAAAGTATTGTTATTTAACCTTTATATGTGACAATTTAACATCTTGTACTGTTCAAAATGTTTAAGTGCTTCTGAAATTAACCAAATTGACAAGTTTTCAATAAGTTATATAAAAAGAGAAATAAATCATGAATTGTGGATGTGAACTGTTAACAAAGGCACACACACACACTCTG
>JBAMHV010000014.1:19389569-19408940 GCA_037177535.1 Pseudomugil gertrudae
TGATTTGCCTCACTTCTACACCTGGCCACACGCTCGCACGCGACACCGCATGCCCACATATATATATATATATATATATATACACCCACCCTTCCCATCTCCCCTGGGTAGGGTGGGTGGCTGTTCATCTTAAGCTATCCTAAGTTCCCTACCAGTGTTCTGAGAGCTTGAGGGTCCTAGGCAGTATCTTAGCTGTTCCTAGGACTACACTTCTTTTGACGGAGATGTCTGATGTTTCTCCAGGTATCTGTTGGAGCCACGGCTCCCAGTGCTCCAATGACTATGGGTACAGTACTGTTGCTTTCACCCTCCAGGTCTTCTCCAGTTCTTCCTTGAGGCCTTGGTACTTCTCATGCTCCTTTTCATGACATTATCCTGATACTAAATATCTTAAACCAGAGTATACAACATGATACTTTCACTACTACAATTATCCCAATTACTTACTAATATTTTATGACAGTGTTTTAATCGGAAAAACAAGTTTAAAGTTCCATTTCAACATCAAAACTATTTTAATGTCGCTAAAAATACGCACTACCTTTATTTTGATAGCAAAATGGAACACTTCCGTTTGATGGCAGCCTGCAAATTCTGTTGATAACCGATTCGCAAAAGTTCAGTGTAACCCAGAGGTCTAAGCGGAGCCTAATCAAGGGTTTTCGCGCGCAAGTCCTTTGACAGGCTCATTCTACACAAGTGGATCTAAAACAATCTTATCTAATTATGGATAGCTTTATATGCTAACCAAGCCATTTAAAAGAACATAAGAAATATTTAGCTTTACTTCACTCAAGCATAATCATACTTTGAAATGATCTGCATAAATTCAGTGAGGATTAAACGTAGTTGTACAAATGTAAATGTTTTTTAGGGAAATATATGCAGTGCAGAAATACATTTTTAAGCAGATTAACCAGATATTTAGCTTTATTCAATTATAATATTTTACATGATGCAATATGTATTTAAATAAACTAAACCAGATAAACATGCTGAGTTCATTATGCATCCTTCCAGCCATCTATCTTCTTTACCACTTAATCAAATTCAGGGCTGCAAGGTTCCCAGAGCCTATCCCAGCAATTAGCAGACGAGTAGCAGGATACACGCTGGACACGCAGGATACACTCCATCACAGTGCAAAAACCACAAACATTCTCAGTAAAAGATTTTTTTGGGTAAATAACTTTTATAAATTAACATGTGGGTTTCTTCACGGAACCATGCTTTGGTTTCCTCCCACAATAAGACGTGCATGTTTGACTGCTTTGAGTCTGAAGTGTGAGTGATTGAATGATTGTCTTGTGTTGGTTCTTGGATGGATTAGGAAAAGCTCCAGCCCCCTCCTCACCCTTCATTTGAATAACTTCTTTTCTCTGGATAACAAAACAAATGTGTACCAGTTATCTCGAGAAAACATGCAAGCTTTCGTCATTAGTAGATTTCTACCTAAAGCTTGTCATAATTTTACAAAGGTATATGAGCGTGCTTAACAAAATAACACCAAACGCTTTTGATATTTTCTTATTTTTTAATTGGAAACGCAATATAACGACAGATCTTACATTTAACCCCATAGCATTTAATCACAATTACATTGCAACACAGTTTTCACTGATGGGGCATGTGTAACAATCTACATTTAGGAAACAGTTTCACATTACAAAAAAAGAGAAGGGATCACTTTAAAATAAACATTTTTTTTAACACTGATTTAAACTCTAAATACTTCAAAAGGGAAAGAAATAGTGTCCAGGGCTAGAATATACAAGGGCATCGTTGTCTGTATGCTGTGAAGGTTGTGGCATCAGGGGTAACAGATCATGGAGACATAGTCAGAGTGTTTTTCCTCTTGGAATCCCGCCGTGGGAACGGCACAAAGCTTCTCACCTCTTTGAAACATAACCCTGTGATAAAAATAAAATAATAAAGAGAAAACTATTTGGAAAATAAAGCGTTGCACAGCATGATTGAATTACTGTACCACTGTTCAAACCGTCCACTGGAAGATACACACACTTTGGAATAATATTTAATACTCATGTACAAGCCTGATACTTTAAATCATAAATCCTACGAGCTTCATTCTATACCAGATAAAAACTTTGTGAATCCATGCTCTGTTTTTTGCTTTTCTTTACTTACGCTTCCACTCATCCAGGGTCAGTGTTGCGTTATCATGGCTGTCATCATATTGTGCAGGCTCCGGGAAGTCCTCCGGGTCTCGTAAGCTGTCAAAGTAAGGGTGCTCGAGAGCTAGTTCAGCTGTCGGCCTCTCATCTCCATCCAGAACCAGCATCTTTTCCAGCAGGTCAATACCTGCAGATGATCAGAGGTGCAGAAAATGCAGCAGATTGGTCAGAGTATAAATAAAAACATTGCTTCATTCATTAATTAATGCAGATTTGAACATTTTTGTTCATATTTGCTGAATAATAGATCTTGGTACCAAAGAGAAGTAAGCCCACTGTTATTTAAGGTCAGGGACATACAATCATTTTGTTGTATTTGAAACAAGAGAAAAAGCTTTGAACTTAACTGCATAACCGATTTATCTCTATCACAGAAAGCAATAATCTCTTTCTATAGCCTGTAGCAGGGGCCAGTATGTTAGACTAAAGCATTCTATATTTACTCTAAGTGAAAAAGTACGAGCAGGAAGGGTTACAGTTAAACTTACCATTTGCACTAGCTCTAGGAAATAATGTTGAGAAGTCTTTCCTGGGATAGCAAGGAAGGGCTTTGACATAAGTTCTCGCCTGTTTTAGAGACAAAAAGAAATATAAACAATGAGTAGTGAAGTGCATTATATGACACACTTCTGAACTGATTAAAGCACTTATGATGGGAGCATATACAGTATATGTGTGTATACACACACAGACTGATTGGTGGTGAAGTCACTCCAGTGGATGCTGAGAATGAAGTATCGGCAGCAATGATGGAACCACTTAAGTAGTGACCCATGACTTGGAGCCGTATAGGAGGGTGGTCAGAACAATGGCTACACACACATCTTCATGCTTTTCTTCAGATAACTTAAGGTTAAGGAACTGATCCCTTTTCTCTGAGTGAGGTGTCTCACTATGGGACACGCCTTCAGATAGTGTCTCTGAAGCCCTTTTTACATTACATTAAGCTCTGGATGGGACAGAGGTTGCTCCGGAGAGGGAGGGCCTCCTCCCACTATAAGAGCCCAGATGAGATCATCTCTCTAGTCTAAATAAGCACACCTCTTCCTCTATTAATGCAAAGAGGGTGGTCTGCTGAGATACCTCGCTGATGTTTCAGAGAACCTACTTTTTGTCTCAAAGTACACTCGGACATCCCTACAAAATGATTTATAGGGCACTATGTAGGGCATGGGGTGCACATTTGGACACAGCCTGTGTAAAAAGTAATGTACTCAAAATTACCCACAATGCATCTTGAAAAGTAGTGAGCATCCATGGTCACTAGATGGGTTAATATAGACCACAATGCATTGCGGGCCGCTGCTAGCTACACTTGCTGTCTGAGAGGTTGTTTCTGGGAGAGAGAGCCATATCTGGCTTCTACAGTGGGATGAGGCCGTTCCCTGGAGAAAACGTGACCTCTATCTGCCAGTCAGGACTGGCGTAATGTAAAAAGGGCTTCTGGAAACAGCGTCTGGGAGCGTGTCCCATAGCGAGATTCTGAAATGTTGAAAAAAAAAACCAAACCTGCTGTTTTAGACGGTTTTCTACAACATGAGGTTTAGCCAATGTGTTGTCAAATGAGTATATGATGTCACCTAACTAAATAAGCTGTTAGAAGACACTAATTTTTTCTAAAGTCAGAATAAATCATTGTATATCAAGTGATGGCTAAATATCAGATCATGAGTAATTATGGAACCTTAACGTCCTCACATTGTTAAATTAATAACAATAAATTACTCACTAAAATACCCAAATAATTTATGTCAGTTTAATGTTATTTTGTTTAAATTAAAATTAGAACAAAGAATAATTTTAGAAAACTTGTCTGGCAATGTGACAAAACATCACTTTCATCATTAAAAGGAGAAAAAAAGATGAGTAGTATGAATGCTCTTGTCAGGTTAAATCAGCTGTTTGCTGCAACAGGAAGGTTTTCACTGCATGCTGCTGTCAGTCCTGATGCACTGATGCAAATTAAGTGTTTGTCCAGTTTGGACCATTAAGTTCCTCTAAAGTGTTTTAGACGTCTTCCCCAGGACGTCTAAAACGTCTAAGTGTAGGAACAGTGAGATGATTTAACAGTTTTTAACATCAAGCAGTGTTTATTTCATATTTATTACTGACACACATATACGCTTACCTCTGGACTGTCCAGCTTCTGGATGAACTCTGGTCCAGGGATTCCAGTCACCTTCATGATCTGAGTCAGCTGGTCCATATCTGGGAGGAAAATGTTACAGTTAAGGATTTTAAAAATTAAATCTCTATATGGAAGCTGACAGGATCACCAGCGGAAAGGTGGTTAAGGTTTTAGATGCTCTACAGAGCAGTAATGTGGTTCAGGTGCAAAACATAATTATATTACAGTGAAGCATAAGCAGAATTAGATTCTGTCTCAGGGACTGTGTTGCTTTTCCTGCATTTATTTTATAGTAACTACGTTTTTGTTTAATTTAGAACCAAAATTATGGTGTTCATCAAAATGATAGCATTAAGTAATAAAAAGACTTTTAATCTATTTTTATTATTTAAATAAGCTGATTTTAAAAGTGAAACAGTTCATTAAAAAGTGTTTCTATCTTTACACGGCGAAGGTCATTATTTCACATACAGACTTAGAAATGCAAAAGATACAGTCTTTTCCTTTGAAAAGGGTTTTTCCATTGATCATTTCTGCCATGATACAGCCCACAGACCAGATGTCCACTGCAAGAAACAACAAAGCAGAGAAACATGAACACTCCAGAAAAATACACACCAGCATAGTAGAAACAGAGAAGGCAGCATTTAACATGTCTCATCTCAGTTTCTGCTCACGAGTCAGCTCAATCTGTTACTATGATAACATTAAGAAATGTCTTGAAATAACATATACCTGCAGGGTGTAAACCTGCTGTGCTCTAAAGAAGGTGTTCTTCTGAACAAAATGAAAAATACCATCTCCTACAAAACAACCAATCCTGACAGCAATGCACTGACAATTCTGTCTGGATCTGAGCACAATCAGGCTGCTGTCAGACTTTCTGTGTGAACTGCAAACAGATTAAAGAGAAAAATAACACAAGTCTATTTCCAGAATATCATGAATCCTCAAATGTGCTTTAGGAACTGCCAAGAGGTTTATAAAAAGTTGCTGACTCACAAAGTACCATGCAAACGATGCGTTCACATGACAGACATCAAACAAGTTACATCACCGAGAGGCCAACACCAAGGTAAGAATATGTAACAGCTACTATTGTCTTGCCAGTCTGGGTGTAGTGCATCCAGTTGAGAATGACCTCAGGCGCCCTGTACCATCGGGTCACCACGTAGCCTGTCATCTCTGCATCAGTGCTGCGCGCAAGTCCAAAGTCCAGGATCTGCATTAGCACCAAAAAAACCTGATCACAACCTGAATAATCGGCACTGCATGTAATAGATGCTTATTTATACAAGTCTGTCTGTCTGTCTGTCTGTCTGTCTGTCTGTCTGTCTATCTATCTATCTATCTATCTATCTATCTAATCTATCTATCATAAATGCATCATGTAATCCTTAGATGTACAAACCTTCAGTTCACAGTCCTGGTTAACAGCCAAGTTCCCAGGTTTAAGATCCTGTTAAAGAAAATGAGTTGAGTAAAGGTTAATTAACCAGAAATTACAGTAATTAGACCAAAAAAGAACTCTTACAGGAGCCAGGTAGGAATAGAGCTCCTGTTAGCATTGCTTAGCTCTTAGTCTCAGTGTATGAGCACAGTAGGTTTCTTTTCTTCCTTTCATTAATTAGTTCAGTAAAGTCACTCAGTTACAAGCCAGTCATTGAAACACTGCTGCATTTCTGCAAATTCTGCGACACGTGTGATAAGTGTGAAGCTGTCAGTGAGTATTAACACCTTACTGTTTTAAAAAGAAGCGAGTAATAGCAGAGTAACACAATTTTCTACACTATAAACAAACACAAAAATAAAGATGGCAAACAAATGCTTACAGTGCACCAGATTTTAGTTATAATTTGAATCACTCAATGAAAGTAATTATTCAACAAACTGTAACAGAATAAAACAGTGAATATCAATCATAAACATATTTGTTTTATTCTAATAACAAACAGAAAACTGCATCTGCTATTTCCTGCATTAGTTTGCAGTAACTGTTTGCTGATACATGTAAGTCTGATAACTAAAAAAAGCATTAAATGGCTTGAATCTTTTTAAAGAGGTGTCTTTTATTTATCCGATATTTGATCGCAGCGGACACAGAGTCAGTACAATATGCCGAGATAAGTAATCTTCTTTTATCAAAATCAAATTTCAGAAAGCATTAAATATTTGTCTTTTAGATAGTAATAAACTTAAGAGTTTTCATGTTGCTTCCATTCATTAAAAACTAAAAATAAACCATTTGATTTAAGTAGTTTCCACTAGTTAGTTGCAATTTTATAATCCACATTCTTAATTAACCCAGGCTCACTCTGGTTAAACTTTGTAAAAACTACTGAGTAATAAAAATGAGCTTGTTGTTGGCCGAGCTGCTGTGAAAGGACGGTGCAAGTCAAAGACCAAAATTCTTATACTGTGAGTTGATCCTGTGGCCTCATGTGCAGCAATAGCTACACTACAGGTAACTTGTGCATTTTTTCTTCTATTACCTTTTAAGGCATTTTGTTAAAAACCCCACATGGTACCCTAGCACAGCGTTTTTCAAACCTAGTCCTCAGCCAATAGCACCCTGCATGTTTTAGAGGTTACCCTCTTTTACCACACCTGACTCAAATGAATGTCTCATTAGCAGAGTTGCAGAGAACTTAACGTGCAGTTCAATGAACCCGAATCAGGTGTGCTGGAGTTGGAAGGAACCAAAACACGCAGGGCGGTGTTCCCTGAGGACCAGGGTTGAAAAAGCAGATATCAAACAAAGCGGGTACTGCAGTTTTAAAGCTCAGAGAGGGATTTCGCTTCACACCAGCGTTATTTGTCCATGTAGACAGCAAAGAAAAGAAAAAGGTGGCCCTAAATAGCCGTTGCTTTGTATGTGAACCTATGGCAAGTACATTTAAAAGGCTTATTCCAGGAGAATAAAAACATTGCAGTTATTTTACAAAAGTTATTAGATACCACTAGAAACATTTTTATGATATATTTAATTTTCCTTCAGATAAAAGCAAACAGCACACACATCTTGTGAAAATTCTTAGGATGCTGCGCTTAACAATACAATGAAAAAAAGTGAGTTGCACACCATCTCAGGCTCCAGCAAAACAACTTTATTGCTTCATTTCATGCTCCAGGCTTGAAGAAGACCCAATTAGGGTTCGAAATGTTGCAATAAAGCTGTTTTGCTGGAGCCTGAGATGATGTGCGAGCCACCTTCTTTTCCTGATATTTAATTTTCCTGTCATCTACTTTGATTTTGTTACATGTTGTGCATTTAAGTTGTTTTGCAGTGTGCACAGCGATCTAACGTCTGCATTTATTTCTCGACAAGTGTGCACCTCTTTAAGTACATGCATAAAACAGTTCCCAAACAATCATGGAAGACGATCAGCATCAGCACATATCTGATTTTCTGTGTTGGGGTGGGGCTACAATCCACACGGTTGTATGTTCACTTTCACAAAATAAATTCCTTACACACACAACAGGTTCCTATGAAATCTAAACATTGGTTTTATATAAACTTTAAGGACCAATCAGAACACATAAAATATTTTTTTCTAAGGGATTATTTTCCCCCATCCTTTTTTAAACCAGGAAAGAGGTCTGGGAAAGGAATGTGTACTATATAATACCAGACTTTCACAGGGGACAGTTTTCTTCTGTACCTGCTTAAAAAAACTTAGAGGTTTAGTTTAGTCACAAAGATGCAGGACCCAGATGTTTGGGGAAGTCTTAGAGGGTAGGGACAACTGAAACTAAACCAACAGACACGTCGATGTAGCATTATTTTTCTTTTACTGCTCCACACACATTCACAAGGCCTCGTCCTGGAATTAAAGGGTGTGAACTAACATCTCGAGACATGCCCTACATACATGAAAGGAGGCGACTCATCTTACCTGCTGGGGCAGGGTTTGGTCTGACAATGATCAGTTAAATAAACATTCCCAAAGTACAAGAAGAAAAGCTTGTCTGCAATATAAAGAATCATGTTCTCACTTAATTTTAAGATAAAAAATGAAAAGATGTTCCAAAACTGCATATAAATGTGTTTTTAATTCAGCTTGGATGTCAGCTTTCTACAATGACACGTTCATTTGTACTCACCCTGTGGATGATTCCTGCCTTATGAATGTACTGCAAAGAGAGAAGCAGAGCAGTATGGAGACATTTCTATTGCTCAACTAAAATTTATGGCAAGTTGCGTGTTTTTAATACAAGCCTACATACAAGGTTTAATTATGCACATCTGGTTGCACTGAAAACTTACAAGGAGAACTGAGGGGAGTTTCAGTACTTTCCCCCAGAGAATATTATTTGTTAATGCATTTTACTTCCTATATAAGCATCACAAGTCAATCTTTGAAGTGACATGTAATTAATAATACTTTTCTCAAATAACTTTGATGCTTCATTAAAATAAAAGGGGATAAAAGGGAAAAAAATCTCACCCTAAGTCCACAGAGCATCTGGTAGACAAGAAACTGGACTTTATCTTCAGTGAGATGACCTCGCACTTTTGACAGGTCAGTATACATGTAAGGCATCACAAGATAGCTGAGAGGCAGAGCAAGACAACAGTGGAGAGGAGTGAGATGCCATGAAAATGTCTACCCTATCATAATACTGAAATCCAGGGAAAAGCTTAGGGATTGTGTCTATGTTTATGTAACCTTTAGCACATATTGTAGACTCCTTTTGTATGTATTCTTCTAGTACACACACACACACACACACACACACACACACACACACACCCACACACACACAATATAGTCTAAATTGTAAGTTGTCACTGTGTTAATGTAAATAACCTCTAGTGATATTACCCACCATAATTTATACACACTGTCCTATGAATGGGAAAGTGTGTCCAAACTGTATTTCCTTATTAAAATTCAAACTAGTATAATTAAAAAATATAAGTATAATTATGTAATATATGATGCAAAGCTGTTTTGTGAACCTCATGTTGGGTCAGCAAATATCAGGCCTTGAGCGGTTGTGGAACCAGCTCCCAGTTAGAGTTTATGTAGCAGATGTCCTCTCTATCTTTACTTTAGGCTTTAAATGATCCTTTTGAGCCATTCTGTAGGTACAGTTTGGTTAGATATCCCTTTAGTTATGCTGCTAGGCTTAGTTTCCTGGAACTACTGGAAGTTTTTCCTTCCTGCTAAAAGGATTTTTCTTTACTCTTGCCTACCATCATGAGCAGAATCAGAAACAGAAGATTTAATGCAATACGTTGGTATTAGCCAGGCGATTATTTTTGTTTATTGGCTCATAGAAACATGCTTATTATAGTGTTCACTAATGAGGAGCATGTAGTGGATCTGTTTTAAATAAACAATATTTGGACTAAAATTATATGGATTAAACTGAACTGTCTGTAAAACTCCCTCGAGATGACTTAGTTATGAATAAGCCTTATGCAAACGTAACCAACCAACACCTACGGTGCTGTTGTGTGCTTAAAGAAAATCTATCAAAAACATTTTAGGACTTTTACATTGGTGAAGAATTGTTTCTTAACTTTAATTGTGAAAGGATTTAAAATGACCAAAAAGCTACATGTATATGCTGCAACTGTTCTGAACTATCCCAGTCTCTTGTTCCACCTTTTCGCGAATGTGTTGCAGGTTTAAAATAAAATAATAAAGTTGAGCAGTTTGAACATTAAATATCTCTTCATTGCGGTGTAGTAAATTGAACATAGTTAACAATCATTCTCTTCTGTTTTTATTTACGTTTTGCACAATGTCCCATATCAATCAGTGCTGGGTTTATAAGTGATGTACTTATATCTGTCTCTGGTTGTTAAGTCGTTATTTAGACCTCAAATCCAGGTAAAGTGCAGAATACTGCAGGACACAGTCATATCTGAGGAGACTGTTCTTTTAACAACATGTCGATACTTTTGGCATGTTGTTAAAAGATCCCCTTATTTTAACAAAAGACCAAACACCTTGTTCCTGTTATAACATGTCAAACTGAATAATCCAACATAATCCTGCATGGTGAGTAACCACTGAGAGGATGGTTTTTCCCAAGCATATGCTAACAGCATGAATGCAGGTTTCTGCTAAACCTACAGAACTTTTTAAGTGTTAATCTTTTCATTTGTTGGAGGGCTTGATAATATTTTAAACAAACTCACAAATCTTGGAAGTCATCCAGACCGGAGGCCGGTGTAAACACATCCAGAAGACCTATTACCTATATGGAATAAGAGACCAAGGAGACGATCCAGACATGGGAGTAAATTAGCAAAAATAACCACAAAAATAATTAAATCTGTCTTTAATTGTTTCTTGTTTGTAACAGTACTTCCTAGCAATTAATCCTATACTGTTAGAAAGCCTGTTTATTTTATTTTCTAATGGTGGCACACTTGTAAGAGCAATCTGTGGGATGAGCAATGGAGCTGAATATGTGGAGTGCACCCATTAAAAACTTGACAGATCTTATCTGCTAATGCCAAACACCCTATATTGCTAGACATCTTATCTTGGAGGATATATAGTCCCAAACTGTGAGATAATAATATTAGCTGCAGAATCTCATCTCGACATCTCTCTCCTCTGAGATTGCCTCCTGTGATGTCACATCTTGTTTTTTAAGTGAAGAAGCTGCTCCACAGCCTCACACTGCTTATAACGAAGCAATGATCCACTAAACACAAATTCCCTTAATTATTGTGCTAAGTTCTTCTACCATGACTCAGCACTTTCAGAATGAATAAATCTATTCACCCTTCATAAACATGTAAAATCTTATATCTCCTGAAACAGACAGGATATGAATTGGGCTTTAACTACTCACGTTTACATGCTTCATGTGTTTGAGCAGTCGAAGCTCTCGGTATGCCCTCTTTGCAAAGATCTCCGACTGGAAAGGTCTGTGGAGCTTCTTGATAGCCACTTTCTCTTTAATCTTCTCATTTACGGCTGAGCTGTAGGAGGAGATTAAACATGCTGCAACAACTCGTCGTCATATTTAATATGTAACTTCCTGTTCAAGTTAGAATTTCACTCTGATTTTGTCTGAAACTTTGTATGCAACAACAAAGATGCTGGAGATAGTAGACAGGGGGCTCAAACTGAATGGTAATATGTTGTTTCTGAGTCTCAACGTGATTGTTGGATAACTCTTGGTGTGCATGCTTGTGATGATCTGCAGGGCATCAATATGTGGGAGGAAAAGCTTGTTAGACTATTTGGAGGCACATCCACCAACACACATTTTACAAATCACTCGTGTGTAGTGCTGTTGACACTTATGAAGTAGGATGTTTTAGTTGGCTACATGGAGTCGTGTAAAAAATGTTTTAACAATTCTCACTGTAAAGTGATGGACTCTACGTTAATGAAGTACCTCCTAAACTGATGGGCAGCAACAACTGCTTCTCTTATAAAGTTGCAGATGTCTTTCCTCCTGAGCCTTCTGTCAACACACAACCTCACACGAATACTCCAGACCAGTGTCGTGCCTATAAATGGGTTTATAGAGGTGCTCACACATACTGATGATCCATTTTATGAGGTGCATGTGACTAGTTTACCTACTTACCCTCTTCATTCCTATAGAAGCAGTAAGGCGGCGCTGCTGGATTTTTTACTTTGTACTATTACATGTTGTTGTTCATCAGTTTATCTAACATTAGGAGGCTAGTAATAACAATGTAATAAGGTTGTGATTTCATTTTTCATATTACTATTTATAGCAGCTGATAAATACTAAACAGCTGCAAAATCCATAGAACGTGAAACAATTGTCCGTATTTTTGTTCAGTATTTTTATTGTCTTCTTGTTTTCCTCTTTCCAGCATGACAGATTATAAGAGAAGTGCATTCTGGTGACATTATAAAGGTCACCGTCTTCATAAGACGATGCTTCTTTTAAAAGGTCAGCTACTTTAGGCGTATCCAGATCTTTACTGCCACACTATGATGTAAGTATATTTTTTCCTCCATTTTTACCACTTATCAATGTATGCTGATGAAAGTGCTTAATACAAATAGACTCTTGTCTACCAATCAGAGGTCAGGACTGAATGTAGTGTGTGTAGTACACATCCAGCACATCTCAGACAATATTTGTGCAGCTGGCTTTATTTTTCTTTTTAGGAATTTAACAAGAGGAGACGACATGTAAAGTGTACATGCAATGACTACACATCACATGCCGTGTTTCTAAGATTTGTGTTGACATATCTTCCAGCAAAAACTAGTTTTTATACATAATAAAAACATTAGTTGTTGAATCTTAACTTTACTTTTTGTTAGTTTTCTCATTTTTACTGTTTACAAATTGAGAAATAACGTGTGAATTATTTCAAAACACAAAAAAATGCAATAATTACAGTTTAACTTAAGTAAAAGTTTTCAATCCCAGTAAGGTTCCGGGCAACATATAACTGTTATACTGGTATAAAAAGCCAATTCATTCTAAAATCAGTTGTGGGTAAGCTGGAGCCTGTCCCAGTAGCAGGCGAGAAGTGGATGCAAAGTTATACAACTTTTTAAAACATGATTAACATTCCTGTATAATTAATATCTCAATGATGTAAAAGTATATTTCACTTATTACACAAGGCCTCCTAAAGCCTGCATAAAGATGCCTTAAGAAAAACATTGTGTTCTTCCACACACATAAGCCATGAAATATTTAATTTAGGCTAACTTATAAAAAATAATAGGACCAAATTCTCACTGGAAACACATCCCTTTACTGAGTAGCAGCTGATATTCAGCTATGCAAATTAATAAAAGATTAATGATAGACATCAAATCTTTCCATTACAGGCAGCAAAAATAGCATGTCTCCTGCAAAACTTCTAAATATTTTAATCAAAGACATTTTTAGAACAAATCTATATATAATATATATACAGTTCAACTCCTACAGCATAGCCCCCATCTTCTCTCAGTTTGACACACAGTAACTGTGTTATGAAATCTGTTGTCTTCGAGCAGAGCAAGCTGAAACATGGGCAGTAATGGGAGGATGTGGCTGAAGATGAACTAGTTTCAATGATTGTTCCTGGCTGTATCGTTAGTGTTGATTTACAGTTTCACCCAGGCCCACCACAGACTGTCTGCATGATGATTGCTGGGCTCAGACTGAGCACACAGTTCAGTCCTAACCACCACACGCACTCCATGCTGCGTACAGTAAATGAAGAGCCACTCACCACACGGAGCCGTACGCCCCGGTACCTATCTGTCTGAGCCGCGAATATTTCTCCGGGACCTCCCACACCGTGCTGTTGATTTCCTCGCGGGAGAAATGTGCCTGAGCCTCCATGATGCAGAGGAGCAAGCGAAGCTACAAAAAACTTCTCCCCCCTCCCTCCAACTGTTCGCCTGTCACTCGCTAAAGAGGGAGAAGCACAACACCGTTCAAGTGCGCCATGTTGCAGCCTACTTCCGGTATAGGGCTTTTCAAAATATGTTACGGTTATAGAGTTAAAAACAAGTCAAAGATAACATCAACGTATTGATGGAACATTGGCTACCACTCGGCTTTT
The DNA here is from genome assembly GCA_037177535.1 of Pseudomugil gertrudae. Taxonomy (NCBI): domain Eukaryota; kingdom Metazoa; phylum Chordata; class Actinopteri; order Atheriniformes; family Pseudomugilidae; genus Pseudomugil; species Pseudomugil gertrudae. The sequence continues at coordinate 19,403,422 of JBAMHV010000014.1, forward strand.
CCGATCAGTTTTATTACATCTCTTTTAGACATGCTTATAAAACAAATATGTCTCCATATTGCACCGTGTGTACCAAACTTTTACATTTTGTTGACCCTTTTAACGTACTTTTTCATAGAAACACACAACTACTAATACAATCTGTACATTTCTAAAAAAAAAAAGAAGTCTTTTTTAACACATATTTCAATCACATTTACGATGTATTTATTTTGAAGGGAAAATCGCACAGATTCCGGTTTTAATCTTCAGATAGAAATCCTATAGCGCCTCTGGTATCAAATTTCTTACATTACAACATCATATTTATTGTAGTGACCTACTGGCCATGCATGTGATCATCCTTTGCAGAACAGTAAGTAATCAGTAAGTCTCTCATACTGTGTGGAAAATAGCTTATTATAAAGTCGCTGCTCAAATCATGAGCGCTCTCATGTGAATCCTCTCACGGTTTGCTTGCTGAAACATGTCAACATGACTCGATTCTCCCACCCACACATTGGAGGTGTTACTTGTCATGAATAATTACTGTATATTGCCAGAAATGTATGAATCATGGCAGCCTACAGCAGGACATTCACACTTACAGGCATGTACAAAAATATGAGATTCCATTTGTGTGGAAAAAAGTAGATCACATGTACTAATACAACCTGATACTAATGTTTGGTTTATCCTCTAAAATCCTAAATCTACTACTAAAGTTGTTTCAGTGAACATATTTATAAGCCCTAACTTTTGTCTTGAACCCTCACACACAGCACAATGGAATTCTTAGGAATGATGTAAATTGGTTTTAATCTCTTAAATCAAAAACAATGTGAAACAAAAAATGAAATAGATACACAACAAGTGCAAGCTTGTTCATGACGTGTGAGGGTGAGAGTAGGTTGAAACTGAGAGGTGAATGAATACTTTCAAAACAAAACTTTAAGACTTTAGAGACAGCCTGGATGGAATCATGAGAGGTGGTATTAAAGTATCTCCATTCAGACAGAAAAGCATGTAAACACAATGATGCGGACATGATGGAGAAGAAAAACAGTTTTTTTTAAAGTAATTGTTTGGCACACTGATCTGTAATACCTGTTAAGGATGAGTCAGTGCTGCCTTCATCTTTTGGTGGCAGCATTTAAAGATGAAATATGACCATTTAAAAAAGGTTTCTGTTGGATGGTGCAAGGTGACAATATATCGGAGGGTTGAAAGCATCATAGATCAATACCAGTGACTCAGCTTAAAGTACAAGCTTGGCAAGCTGTTGTACTTCAGTGCTTTCAAAAACAACTTTTCAGCCTCTGCAGCTGCTGGAGTGAAAACATAAATGCACTTACAAAACCTCATCCACAATATTCAATTAGTCATCTGCAAACCAAGCTGGTGTTAAAGGTTGTATAAAAACAAAAAGAACCTCTTGAACATGTGTTTTTGTGTCTTTAGAACACAACATCATACAAGAAAGAATACAATAAATCTATTCTGATATCATTTTTCCACTCAGGCTTATGTACCAGACCTGACTTTAACCTGTTATTTTCTGTTAGCTGGTGCCCTCATGTTGTTGAATCGGAAAGTTTGTCCTCCAGGACCCTCAGTTTCACACTTATTTGGTCTCTTTTTGTGGCCATGTCCTTTATATCTACCTTTTAGTGGTTTGTGTAGTCTGTCTACTTTCCAGGGACTCTACAGGGACTCTACAGGTGGCGCACGTAGAGAAAACAGGAAATGCTGCGCACATTTACTTCCCATTATAAAACAGTGCGCCTCTCCACGCCTGTTTCCCTTTATAAATCAAAATCAACGCTAAATTTAGCACATGTGAGGGAGTGCATTTTTCAGCTGTGTTCCGTTGTATTATGCTGGTTGGGAAATACTCAGCCACCATGTTAGTGGATATTCACTATCACCTGCAAAGTGAGAGGCACTGCAGTAGTTTGCAATAGCATTACACATAGGCTTACCTATCAGCCAGCCATCCTGCCCAGCTCCAGCCTCAAGTCTGCGTCCCACACTGTTGTTTCTCAGAATGAACGAGTCATAGACAAAGGCACTGGGCCACTACATTTGTGAGCAACATGTTTGCATCACATATGATTTGGATGTTCAGTGAATAAAAAGGCTTGCGGTTAACAAAAGCAGATTCATTCAAACTTGGTGCCGTTTGCAACATGAGTACAGTCAATAGCACAGATTACATTGGGGAAACCGGACATCACTGCAAATAGCATTTTTCTTTTTGTTGGCCTGTTCACCCACAGAGTTTATATACCTGTAGCCTAGCAGAAGGCCAGCATGCAGGGGCTTCAATGAAGAGGCCTTAACAGTCAGTGTGTCATGCCAATTCATTTTACAACAAAAACCCTAATAAAAGCAGACTGGGAAGAAAAAGATGATAGAATGTCATGCTAGGGCTGAGAAACCAACAACTCACTGTAAGGAGACTGGGGGTATGCTAACTATTAAAAATAAATGTATGCTAATATACTACAAACTAAACCATCACACCAATAAACTGACACCAAACACAGCATCCCAGCATCCTAACCACACAAGACCAGCCGCAGCACTAGAACAGAAAGAGGACAGGACCCTCAAATAAACAACCTATATTAAATAAAATCAACAAGAACTAAGAAAAGCAAGTGTAACCTAAAAATAAACAGTCCGTGTCATGCCTAAAAAACACGACAGTCAAATAAAGCAGACCACATTATGAACAATGATTAAAAACTATTAAGATCCCTTACCAGAGGCACAAAAAGTAAAAAGTCAGTGGAGTGTCCAGCAGGGTTTTATTTAGAGTGACAAACAGTCACACCTGCTGCCAATCAGACCTTCCTCCATGTCTCTGTCATTCGATTGGTTTGCACTTGCTCTGAGACCAACTGCAACATGCCGTTGAGACATATAATACAGTCCAACACCTCTGGTAGAATATCGCTGAAGGTTGGCTGTGACATCGTCGACCTGTAGGCCAATTCCCTCTGTGGTGCCAGTTGCTAGGAAGCCCAGAGTTGTGAGCACCTGGCACAGCATGGTCCCTCCTGGTGTGTTTCTGCAATGCTGGGCCCAAAGCATCACATAGGCCCAACAGCACAGCACTAGTAGGAACCAACTTAGAAGCCAGTCATCGTGATGAGCCTATAGGTTCTGCTGGTCTCTGAATACTCGCTCACTCCAGTGCCATCTATTTGCCACATCCTCCATCGTGCATCCTTATGCATAAGGGTGTTTGTCTTTTATATCCATCCACTTAATTGTCTCAATAGCTACAGGTGGGAAATAATAACTGAAAAGCACCTTTGCCTGCTAGAAATGTGATTGAAATAGTGGGTGTTACGGTGGAACTGCATTTGTACTGCCTAAATGTATGTTTTGTTGCACAGTGACAGAACTGTCACCATTTGTTGATTATACACATCTCTGTTTGCCATTAAGTTTGCCACATGGTTTCTTTGGTTTTATTCTTCTGCTGTTGGTGTGGCCGTTTCCCATTTCTCCAGATTCTGCGCATATGCCTGGTCATAGTTGACGTGGCGATAGGGACATTCTCCCACAAAGTCGTGTTTTTATAAATCCCAAAAGTTGACTATATTTGGCGTATGCCGATTAGTATGACAGCTTTATAAATAAGGCCCCAGGCCTTCATGATTATGTTGCTGAAAGGGTAGACATCTCCCATCTGTCTTTAATCTACACATCCTGTTTTATTTTATTTATAAGCATTGTGCTATATCATTATCTTATAATTAGTGGTGCTTATTTTGTTTGCTTGTTTTCTCTTAAATATTTGTTTCTAATTTGCACCTCCTGAGACAGATGTGAATTTCTGTTATGGTTTTGGTTGTGTTCGTGCCACAATAGATTTGAGATGCCAGGTTTTCAGTGTGTTAAGTTTAGGTTGTGTGTTTATTTCCTCGGTTTGGTTGATTATTGTCAGTCCTGCCTTCTGCTGACTTTACACCTGGATTTAGGTGGCTTACTCTGTTACTAAGCAGCTAGTATAGTCCTCATTTTCTGCTGCTTTGCTCTGAGACACCTTAAAAGTCCACTTTGTATCATCATGGAGCACACACACACACACATGAACACACATAATGCCTCCCTCCAGCGTGGTCTGTTTTAAACAATCAGCAGATGCCTGGGCTCCCGTTTCTGAGAAATCAGATCAGACCTTAGGGGTTATTCTGCTAGAATTAGGAAAAGTCTTGCATATTTTGAAAAGTATAACTCGTTTGAGTCAGTTCCTTTTCATCAACGTGAGCCTCAGTTTCCATGGTATCTGATGCTACAGAACTAGCTTGCTCCAAGGCAGGGTCCACTGTCGGATTTAGTTAGGTGTGAGACAAAGAATGTCTGACGGGCAGAAACAAGACACCCAAAACACAATTCTGCCACTTGGATTTTCATGCCCACGTCACTCGTGTTATGCAATATAATTTTAAAAACTAGTGAAAATCATGTCTCACTGACTGAATTGTCTCCAAGACCAGTTAATGAAGCAAACCTAATCTTTGTAGTAAAAGTCACACATAATTTGCATGATTTAAGATTCAGTAAAAATAACTTTAAGTGAAATTGGGCACCTCAAGCAGGTATTATTTGACATTTGTATGTCTTAATACATCCTGAATTAGAGAGCATGGGTGTGGATGACGCCATGCTTTATGCTCCACTGATCTCTCTCCTTCTTGGACAGTAGAGGGTGTGTGTGAGGCTGATGTTCTTTGACTTTACAAGTGCCTTTTAAACCATCCAGCCTCAGTTACTGAGGAGAAAGCTTAAAAAGTTGGAGGTGGATCCTCTTTTTGTCAAACTGGATCCATTATTACCTTACTCAGAGATCACAGTGTTGGGCTACAAAACGGTGTTTCACAAATGTTAGTAACACCGGAGCACCGCAGGGTATCGTTCTCGCTCCCTTTCTCTTCACACGCTACACTGCTGACTATGATTACAGATCTGCAGCGTGTCATGTTCAGAAGTACTCTGATAACACTGCTGTTGTAGCATGTGTGAAAGGGGGGGAGAGAGTGAGTACAGGGAGCTTAATCCTGGTTTCACCACCTGGATAATGGTCTTATTTTAAACACATTGAAGACCAAGGAGATGATTATTGACTTTGGCAGTAAGCTCTCTCTCCAACCTGTTACCATCAATGGGGAAAACATTGAGGTGGTCAGTTCAAACTGGACTGGTCAGTACAGGTAGCAGTATAACCACAAGGGACAGTAGCCAGCTGGAAAAACTGATGAATGTCTGTGATGGAGAGGAAGGTGGACTCTGTGAAAGCCATGCTGGAGAGGAGGATGATGGCTCTAATGCAGGGCATCCTGAGAAACTATAACCATCCACTGCTTATTACGGTGGCAGAGCAGAGGTGTAACCGTAGCAACATGCTCCTCTCACTGCGCTGTAGAACTGACCAATTCAAAGATTCCTCTCTGCTGACGTCACTTCCAGGTGAGCGTATTCTGCACTGTTGTGATACGGTGATTGAAGCTGCTGCTACTGCTAAG
>JBAMHV010000014.1:19409040-19421495 GCA_037177535.1 Pseudomugil gertrudae
TTTTGCACCTTTGAAAGACGCAAACCCTTTTGCTCACTGTTAGTAGATCAGTTTGTACTTTTTTAGCGTGAGCAACAGGTTTGCACACATTTTAGTACACACAAACCTTTAGTAGATTCGGCCCTCAGTACCTAAAAGCATGCTACATGTGTGAATGGTTTGCACATCCTGTGCCTGGAAACACAGAGTACCTGAATATGCAGTTAATACAGGAGGCAGGTACTACTGGTCAGTTCGCCAGTCCATCACAAAGAGACAAGCAACCAGCCACTCTTACACTCATAGGGACAACAACTTAGAGTGACCAATAAACCTAATACTCATGTCTTTGGACAGTGGGAGGAAGCTGGTGTACCTGCATACACAGGGGGAACATGCATACTCCTCACAGAAAGGCCACTGTTCCAACCTGCACCCCAGCCAAGGCTCGAACTAGCAGCTTTCTTACTGTGAGGCTGCAGTGCTAACCACTCCACTCCTGTGCAGCCCCTGAATTTGATTTAATTAAATGTAACTTGAAATACTAAAATATACTAGGCCATTCTGGACCTACACCAGTCACCGATTTATGTGCAGAAAAAGGTGGATTTTAATGTAGAACTGCTGAACAGTAAAATGCAGAAAAATGAGTACTGATTGATTTAATAAATGGTTTGGGTTAATTCTCAAGTTTAGTTTATTCTGTGTTGGGTTTGTAGACTGTTATGAAAATGGCTTTCCATTTAACAATCTAAAAGTATGTTATCTCAGTTATAAACAATAGTTTTTTATAACAATAATGCCTTTTATAAAAACATCTCTTTTTGTTTTTTTTTTTTAAGTTTGAAAGTCATCTACTCAATAGTGAGTGCACAGAAATTCCTCACAGTATGACCGGGTATTACAGTGATGAGTTTGGTTTAAACCAGTGTTTCTCAATTCCGGTCCTCAGACCCTCCTGCTCTGCATGTTTTAGAGGCAACCCTTCTTTAACACACCTGAATTCAATGAATGACTCGTTAACAAGCTGCAAAGAATGTCATGGGCAGGTTCATGAATTTGAGTCAGGTTTTTTGGATAGGAACATGTGTAAGACATGCAGGTACAGACAGTGTAACTGTATTGTAGCTTTGTTATTGTTTTTATCTGTCTCAAAAGAGAGGCTTGCTATGATTATTGGAAATAAAAATAAAAAAGTGTCTTTGAATTCTGGGACATGTGTGATGGCAGAAATGTTTAGTCGCAACACCACTGGCTTAGCATGTGGGGCCAACTGCATGAATCATTCTTTGCATATGTATGTTAAATAGATTCTCACAGGTTGATAATGCATCTACAGTGAGTTAAAAGTACTTCAATAAATAAATAAACTGATAAATAAATAGACACATAAATTAGCAGCATTAATCTCTCATGTTATCTATAGTAACCCATATACCATTGTTTTCCATCAAGGTTGCAATGTAGCTTTTAATGGAGCAGCAATAAAATGATCAAAACAGGGACTGAACACAAGAGTTTTATTTTTATTATTTTGGGTATTACAGATAAATACTGAATTTAATTTCAATTGTGATAACCCTCACAGCACAGTTAAAGTGTCCTACACCTCAGCTGACATCTACTTTCTAAAGGAATGGTGGTGTTTCTGTCCAGACGCTTGCACCACACTTCCAGATCATACATCATACTCGATCTTAGGATTTATTTTTTTGTGAGGTGTGTTCATAGGACATGCTGATCAGGAATTTTAGATTGTCAAATTAACCAATCACTGCAAACCTCATTTTTGACACACACAGACACACATTCTCCAGCTCCTTAATGCTGAACAATCATCTAAATCTGGAAAAGCAAAACACTGACACACTTTATAAATAAGTAATATTCTTTAATCTTTGATTGCTGAATATCTTATAGTGTGTTGATGTTGTGTTATAAGTTGATGATCTTTAAAACTACTTCCAGGACTTCCTGAGGGCAAAACAAGATTAAATGATATTGATATAAATGTATAGAAAAACAAACCCACATCTTCCCACATGTTACTGGGTGTGGACGTATGAGTCTCACAGGTTTCTGTCAGTTCTGATCCATGTTGAACATCTTTCAATCGTCATAGGAAGTAAGTACTATGTGTTTTATCAGTTTTCTTGCTCTAGCCATTGTGTATACGGCCCTCTGTGTTGCCTCTTTATTGTTCAAAAGAGATTTAACATCACAACTTCCCAAATCTGCACTGAAATGTTGTCATAGTAAGACTATTGCTCATGTTTTACATTTACTTTGTGCCACATTTCCCGGCTTAGTCCTGCCATGTGACCGGTAACAAACATGTCCTCATAAACCTCACCGCTAGCAGAATATTTTCTCCCTCATCTAAAACTTTTCTAGCATTTGTAGTAAGTTAACCATCTGTACATCTTGTTGAAAATGGCGTGATCCAAAAAGATGATCTGGTAATTAAAGTCTAATAGTAGAAAGTTACAAGATGTCCTGCACAGCAAAAAAACAAAAACAACAAATAACCCAAATAAAACATGCTTCTGCTTATATTCCATAATTTAATGCTTTTAGTGCTCTTATTGGGAACTATTTATATTATTTTGTATCCTAAAATTTTACTTCACTGCAGAAATGTGTAGAACATGGATTCAGCTCATTTGTCCCTGACATAATCATCCCACCAATGTTCAGAAATAAAGTGTGGGAGCAGTGTGTTTCAGTGTGAAGTCAGTTAAACAATCTGGATAATTTCAGTTTTATATTTCGCAGCTTTATAGTTTTGGCAGCTCGTCTAAAAATGAAAAAGCTGATTTGCTTGTTTATATTGTCCACTTCTCTTTCTTTGTACCATCATGAATTATTATAATGTGTGGGCTCCAGTAAGGTTTTAGCAATTTAAAGGACATACTCAGAGGAGTATGTCTAAACAAATTTAGCTGTAATCGATCAGCCGATGCTGCAGTATTTAAAGGAATGAATGTAAATTTTGAGCTTCTATTAGCTATTGGAGACATGTCGTTGCATAAAATTGTGAAGAATGTACAAAATTTCATGGTAATGTGTTCAGCGGTCTGACAGCAAGCAGCTGCATCACTAATAGATTATAATAATGTACAAGTGAACCTCCAGCACAAACAAAACACCAAACTTCTCACTGTAAAAAGCAGCTGTTGTGTTGGATAAAACCTCCCCCATAACACACAAGTTACAAACTGCACCAATCACCAGTTTACACTCACATACAGTCCAGGAATGTTATTTTAATGGGAATTAAAATGTTAGCATCTGGCACGGGCTTCGCTTAACTCTAAAATGAATCAAATGAGCTAAAAGTTTTCTTCTCCTTGGCCTTTACTTTGCGCAAAACTTTAAATTATTCTGGCACTCAGACTGTCCCTCTGTCCTTCTGCAGAGTTGTGCATTTGATATATTAGATTTACCTTACTATAGAGATGCATAATACAGTGAGTAAGGCTGCCTACTCTGCATTGCTCTATGCTATTACTTTACTGCCTGCTGGCTAATATATCCAAAATTGAAAAACCCAATTTGACAGACATCTGTTGTCTGTCTGCCACTGCCAGAACTAATCACAAATCCATTTGTTCCTCTCTCTTTATTTGGATTTTGTCAGTGTTTTGGGGTCATTTCCAAAAACAGTTTCCATCATCAGCTCCCAGAGTGCCTCTGTCCCTTCCTGGGTAAATGTCAGTGAAATACCACATTTCAGAGAAATCCTCCAGCTGTCTGGGACATGTACAGAAGATTTGGATTAATCTCTACTGAATAAATACAACTAATTTATCTGGTATAATCACACATAAAAATGTAAATTAGTAAAACTTTCTTTTGTAGTATTGAAAGTGTGATTAACATGTTAATAAGTTGGATTAAAGAATATTAAATGGCCAATACTTCATAATATAAGAATAATAAAGGTATTAAGCAATTTACATTTATAGTGTCCCTGATATTAGACTACATTCAAAGGATCTGATACTGTTTGCACATCAGGCTAAATGGGTCAAACAAAAAAGTTCAACTAAAATAATGAAAAGCAATGGAGATAGATGCAACTGAAAGTGTATTGCATATCTTTAAATGTTTCATATTGTGCTAAATTAGCTTTCTAAGGTACTTCTAACAGTCATGGGTCCCCAGTTCCTGTGTCTGGCAGCCAAAAATGAGAAAATTCTGTCACCTTTCACTTGTTTTCTCCACTTTTTGGTGATGTTTTCTGCATGGCAACGCGTGTATCCATCTGGACTTGCAGCAGTCTGACTGGCACTTACCTATGCTGTTCCATCTTGTTAGATATTTTGCATGTGTTGTTTTTATTTACAGACTTAAGTCGCTTTGGAGAAAAGCCGTTGCTTAATGACTGTAGAGGGAATCTTGCTAGCTGAGCCTGCTCACTAAAATCCCAGAGCAAAATTGGAGCAGATGGAATTAAGGACCAACGCTGAATGTGAGGTGATACACTTTGAAAACAATATTATTGAACCTGTGACACCTATATGAAACAATTGAAAACATGGATAATATGGGACCTTTAAATGATTCATATAGTTTGAAGTAGATTTAAATAATTAAGGCTGTTACCTTCTTTCCTTCTACAAAGCACACCTTTCTGTCAGTGCAGTTCAAGCTGCAAGCTTTGTGATTTATGAAACTGGATGTTGAATTATCAGAAAATGTATTTTCCTCAGTTCAGACACATAGTCCACAAGATGGAGCTAGCGCCAAGCAGTGAGACAGAGGAGGACCTTAGTCTAAGCTGGTGAATTGTGGTGCTTGAGAGTCGGAATCCTGCTGGTTTTCCATGTATCCCTGCTCCAGCACATCTGATTCAGTTCAAATGGATCCAACAGCTTATGATGATTTGTTCATGGAAGACATGGAAAATGTTCAGGACGAAGGCCAAGGTTCCCCATCCCTGGTCTAAGAAACGTAATTCTGTGACCCATTCTGCTTTGTTTTATTCTCACTGGGATTTTCGGTAAACTCAGTTATGCATTGAATAAAATCAAAAGCATATATTTGCTTTTTATTAAGAAGCTTAAATATATAATCTGATCTAAAAGTCTTTTAGCCTATAATCTGACTCTGATGATGCTTGAGCTTCAGAGCAAGCTCATCTTTTCTTTCAGGAACCATGCACTTCTCTGCTGATGCTAATTACCAAGTTCTATTGTTTATTCATGACAAATCTGAAATGCAAGGTGCTCCACTTTCTGAGGAAAGAAAGATTGTTCCTATCTCCCACACAGTTACATTTAGTACAACTAAAAGCTTTTATTACTCTGTTTTAATAACTTGCAAGACATACAAAGTGTGTGAATGAGACAGTAGCAGATTAAACATTTATCTATGTGGACATGTCACTGAGTATTATTTTAAAAATAAAAAGCCTCTGGGTGGTACACTGCATCAGCTTATTTCTCTGAACAAAGATTAGTAGAGAATAAAACAACGTGGCATGTCCTCTGTTTTTGCTTAAGATGCAAATACACTGGCATGACTGGTACATGCGAACAAAACAAAGTTAGACATACACACGCATATACATCACTGCAAACATAAATGCACACGCCACGAGTCATACAGTTATGCACTCATGCTGAGCTTGTTCAGTCCCCATCATGTCCTTCAACGCATCTGCCAAAATCGTCTTAAGCCAAATCTGTCTTGACATTTTTGCAAACCTGAATCAGCAGATAGGCTAGCACGTAAGTGGAACAACATAGAAAGTGTGAGAAGGAGGGAAGCGTCTTGTTCCACAAAAGGCCACGATTGGAGGAAGACATGTATTTGCCCTTAATGCCACCGGAGCACCCCATGCCACTAACCTAATGAGTTTTTACATAGTAATTAAAGGTTTCTCACTGAATCATGCTCTGAGTTGTTCTGTACCAAGTGGGGATTAATTATTAGTATCAATCAATGATGTTATCTGTGGGTGTTACTTGGTTGGGAAGGGAGACAGGCAGACAGTGGCATTTAGCTGTGATTAATGAAGTGACCTTCCCTAAAGCCTTGGCTGAGATCTTGAAAAATCTATTCCATTTCAAAGTGACCTCCGGAGGGGAGGTGGCTGGTTGGAACACCCATACACTCAGCATCCAAATGCAACAAAGCACACACATGCACACACATGACCTTCAGTGTAAGTAGGAGGCAGCAGTGCAGATGCAAACGCTGATGTCAGAAGACATCACATCTGAAGTTCCTCACAGTCCTCGCTCTCATCTTCAGATGACACATGACTGAAGACTATCCTCATTGTAATACTGTGAACTGGTGTCATTTTGTAAAGCCTGAGCTCGCTCTCCACAGCACTGGAAACAGGATTGGGCAAGTAGTAATGATGATGAGGACTTTGATGGGTGCCAACGACCTTAAATAAATTGACATAATGTGTTCAATGGGCTGCGCTAAAACATGAGAAGAATATTTTCTGTCTCTGAACGTGTATTTTATTTGTAGAAAAAAAAAGCACACAAGCAAAACTGAGTTTCTTCATTCAAACCTCTGATTTAGTCATATCAAACTTTTAAGAAGATCTAGATTTTATGATGGGGAATAACAGCCTGACTTTGATCCATTTTAAAAACATTTTAAAAAGATAAATCTCCATCACATATATGTAATATAGGTGATTTAAATATACATGTATAATGCTCCCTGGTATTCACACAGTGATGAAAAATACATGAGATAATGAGGATTGCATTAGGCTTTTACAGCCAAAGTGCTTACTTAGCTGAAAAACCTTTATATTATATTTATTACAGTGCTGAAGCAATTTAGAGAAAAATTTAGGATGTTTTATGTCATTTTATGCTTTTTAAGCTGAACAAAGACACAAAGAGAGCTGAGTAGATAATGAGTGGCTCTGAAACTGCATCCTCCTCAGTTTAAAAAAGCACTGGACCCCCTCCGCCATCACCAAACCTAAGTATAAGCAATTTATTATAAACCCATAAATACAGTGGTACAATACTACCAATGCATTTATTTATTTATGTAACTTTTCCAACTCAAAGCTCTTAGCCATTTAAAAAAACTTAAGGATTTGAACACATTAAATTAAAATTTTATTAATGTTGTGGGTGCAGAGAGAAGCTTTAAAGACAGTACTTATAAAGAGGTGTGCCCAAGCAAAACTGCAGTTTAAGCCACACTTTTTAATCCTACAAAGGTCACTTGCCTGGTTGGCCATTTAATACTAGAACAGAAACAACATTTTAGAGGTTTCTGTCACTTAATTAAGTAGCCATGACCAGTGTATTCATGAGCACATGCTTTTAAAAGGACATTGAGTAAAGTTAGCATCCATTTGTAGTTTTAAGTGTATTACTAGTATATAACAAATCAGAGTCAATATATATCCCTCCTCTTAAATCTACTTTTGATGCCAAATTCTGACAGAAATATGAATAGTTTAACACACATCATTTATTCAGTTGTATAATGCCCACCAGCCAGTAAAAAGTAAACATTTCTCTGCCATTTAGTATTTCTATTTATTTTTTTACTTTTTTTAAACAGGAAAATAACCCGGTATGGTAATACTGAAATGTAGCTTTGGAAAGAAAAGAGTTCCAGACTGGAAAACCAAAGCAAAAGCTTCCAGCTTAAGAAGTCCGATATTATCAGCATACCAATATTATTGGTATTGAAAGGTGATATCGGAAAATAGTGGTTTTTACTTTTTTTTGACTGGCAACTTTTATAAAACATGTCAATGTTATATACCAATTCTTCAACTGAGCCTCCTCAAAATGACAAAAAAAGAGATGCTATGTATAGTTTTCCAGATATGTTTGGCACAACTTGCAATAAATCCTGCAGTTATGATATCTTCAAACTTCTTTATTACTTGCAACATGAGGGGATTGTAAGTGGACTCGTACACGTTTTGGAATTGTTTTAAAGTGTCTACAGACATTAAATTTGCAGCAAAGTGGAGGATATATCAGTATCAGTTGATATAGATATCAGAAATTAAGAGTTGGGCAAAATCAGTGTGTTGGATATCAGTAAGAAAACATAGCCAATATCAAACATCCCTCCTACCCACTGAAAAACAGCCAATTCAGATTTTTAATTCCCTGTGGTTTTGTCATTACATGCGTCCCATTTAGTATTAGATATAAAATAAAACATATATTAGTATGACTTAAGCCCTTTGAATTGTCTTGTACATGGAAGGTGCTATACAAATAAACTTGTCTTGCCTAAGGACTTTAGGATTTAATACATTTCACTTACTTTGGCATAATCACTGAGCATTTTGATACAAGAAATTTGTGTCATTAAATCTGGACTTGGCCACCCAGTCAGCTGTCACAGATGATCAAAAATCAAATCATATTTGACAATCAGGTCCCACATCATGCATGGCTTGCGATCCCAAATGTACCCATTCCATTCGGGCAGCCACCTGGCTCTCCTTCCGTCTGACCCAGCATCGGATCAGCACAGATCACCCACTAATGAGGGTGCAAAGGGAATACATCATGTACAACAACACTTCAAGCCGTGCAGATGTTGCATTTGTTTTTCAACCGATTAACTTTCAGTAGCAGATGGGTAATGCATGTAGACAATGCCATCAACTGCTAACCTGCAAAGCCTTGTGCATTTCCTAAATAATGACAGCTTCTCATGCAGTAGAAGTCCCTGTGGTGCCCCTTTAGAGAGCCTTAGAGGCATGCAACTCATTGTGCCATGTTTAATCTTACCCACACGTTAATGATTCTCACTAGCCAGCAGACTTCAGCTTTACCACAGTTTGTGTTCTGGTTGCATCTTTAACAAAGCCATTTCAAATATTATATATAGGTAATTGAGTGATATCTGGATAGGCTAATGGAGGATTTTGGGTGACCCTTGGTATGTGACCCAACTCAAGCTTCATATAGTATGCACAATGTCGACTTTTCATTCACTACTAGAGTGAAACTGGTGAAAAAGAAATAATAATGAGCATTAAGCAGCTTTCATTTGTAAGAATGACATAAATTGTGACAGAGTGTATGGGGGTGGTGGTGGATATAATAAGGCAGTTATTTTCGTCTGAAAAATATGCCTATGCCATTATTCAACACAGGTTATATGGCCATGTTATTGCAGCAACACTGAAACAATGTGATGTTATTAGGCCTCTTGATAGCAAAAAGAGCAGCAACTGCTAATCAATAGAATTTTACAGTCAATCCAAAATTGTCCTGGTAGCCAATGAAGTGAAGCTAAAGTAGAGTATTACTCTGTCTTTTCCACTTAGTTTCCATCAACAATGTGGCTGCAGAATTCTTGATAAACTGTAATCTTGATATAATCTGTTGGGTTCGACAGCCTTTCAGGGAAGAGTAATTAAGGAGAAGCATGGTTTGCAGTTTTAGGTGAAAGACAGAAAACCTCTTAAAGTTATTGGAAACAACCGCTGCAACCACTTTAGAATGTTTCTCCAAACCCTGCTAATGCTTTTGCATAAACGGTTAGATCATACAGGGATTGTAAAGTGTAAGGAGTCCCCTTTCGTTTTTAAGTTCTCCAGGACTTTCAATTCGCTGCTCATGGAGAGAGTGTGACTCAGTGACCAGCTGGCTGCATAGGTCACCAATTACCTCACTGACAGACCCGTTTGTGAGGCTGCAGGACTGTGTGTCCGGTGTGGTGGTCTGCCGCGCTGGTGCCCCCATTGAAACAGTCCTCTCACATTTCCTCTTCACCCTGTACACATCAGACTTCACATACTCCACAGACAGTTGCCTCCTCCAGAATTTTCTGATGATATTGCCATTGTGGGATGTGTGTCAGAGGGGAACCCCTGTGAGTACATGAAGGTCATCACAGACTTTGTTGACTGGTGTGAGCTGAATCACATTCAAGTCACTGCTGGTAGGACAAAGGAGATGGTGATTGACTTCAGCAGGAAACCCTCATCCAACATTGCACCTGGTGAACATCCAGGAACTTGTCATCAAGAGAGGGAGGATGTACAGGTACCTGGTTGTTCACTTAAATAAACTAGACTGGACTGACAACAGGGACTCGCTCTACAAGAAGGGTCAGAGCTGTCCCTACTTGATGAGGAGGCTGGGATTTTTTTGGGAGGACTTTTTATGACACTGTGGACGTGTCTGTGGACTCCTATGCAGAGGGACAAGCCTTTTCTTGTCCATCACAGAACATGTGCACAACAATTCTGCACTATGATTCTGCTATTGCAACAAACATTTTCATACCTCAGTAGGAATGATGTTTACTGATGTTTCATCTTTGCACAGATTCGTACTGAAGTCCTCGCTATGCACTTTATGGTCTTTAATTCAGTTAATTCATATAATCTATATATATCTTTATTCTCCTGTGTCACCTCACCACCATCATCAAACTGTGTGAGACTGTATCAAAAATCCCTTTTTTCTTTTATTAATATAAATAATTTTTATAATTTATTGTTGCTCTGCATACATCAATTGCAACTTCTTTACTTTGTACTATTTCTTTGTTTCAATAAACTTGTAATAATTTTCACTTTTACAACCAGACTCCTCATTCTTGACAGAGACACATGAATTTTTGTGTCTGTTTTTTAAAAAAAAATTGTATTATTTAATGTTTCTTTACTTTGTGTTTGAGCGACTACAACAATAACATTTTCCCACTGGGAATTGATACAGGATCTTATCCTATCTTACAGGCAAATGTTAACAGGATGTACAGCACAGAAGTTACAATGATTGACAAATTTGGGTTATTTAAAATTGGTATGATATTTTTGTCATTAAATATGGTTGATATAATTAAAAACCTTAAGAGGAGGATAATATAAGAACTGGTACAGACCAGTAAATGTAAATAAACTACTAATGAGAAATGAAGATTGTGCCACAACTACATAAATTCTACACAATTTCAAGCTGTTCCTTTAGTTTTAATATAGATCTTGACTCAGAACAAGAACATGTGTACTGTCAAGAGCTGCTTGTCACTTGGAGGAGGTTTGGTTGTTTTCTGCATTTTCTACAATAGCGCAGGTGCTGAAATGGAATGCAACCCCTGTTAGGACACCTGAGCCTGTCATACTATGTCAAGTCAAAGCCCTATGAAAAAGGCCTTTTGTATCTGCAGTGTTCTGCTGTGTTGCTGTTAGCAGTTCTTCTTGTTTTCTGTTTTTGTATTGTGACATTTTCAGCTTAAAATTAAACTGGTGAGCTGGGGTAATGCAATAAACATGACTCAGAGCTCAGTGTAATGACAGGTGAGAAATAACCAGTTGGCACGTATAATTTCTTTGGATTAGCTTACAGAAAAACTGCAGGATTACGATAGGAGAGAGTAAGGACATTTCATTTAAAAGAATATCTGCGTTTAAAGTTATGGTAATCGCTTCATGGGTTTAGTGGGTTTTATTGCAGCAAAACATGAAAAAGCAACACGTGTTAAGCCCACGTGCACTATCAGGACTTTGCATTATTCCTAATGGACTCATAATGTGTGGATTCATGAAGTTTTACTACTTTACATTCCACAACATTGCACACAGCAGGAAAAGTGTAAGCTGTCATGTTATGTAAATATGATTTGAGTCATGGCTGCAGAAACATTTCTACCGATTATCATGTTATAAAGACAGACAGAACAGAAAGAGGGGAGGGATTACAGTTTGAAGCTCATGGTGGGATCCTGTTAGGTAGTCTGACTAACTCTAGATGCTGAACTATTGGCCATGAGTTTCCACCTTTATTGCCTATGAGAGAGTTAATCTGTGTTTTCTTGGGTAGATATGACACCATGTGACATCAGCTCAGCTGTTGCCAAGCTACAAGCACAACACCTTAATATATCCATAATGGTCTCAACAACACCTCTAGTTTTCCACAGTGGCAGCTAATTTATATATTTAATTATGCTAAAAAATATCATACAGCTATTTTTTTCCTTTTTGAGCATTAAAAAAGCATAATTCAATTAAACTTTTTCAGAGTTACCACCCAGTCCGTTTTGCATCATTCACTATAACTGTTACAAATAAATCTTACATCATACTGATGTTTTCCAATTTCAACCTGGAATTTAATTTTTATCTAATTATTTTCATTTTTATTGTAAAAATATTTTAACCAGATTTTCTAAAAGATATGTATATGTATAAGACTTTATTTAAGAATTATGACAAATATAAAAACAAAAATAGAAATAAAACACAAAACTAAAAAAGAGGAAAACAATATTTTGGGGGGAAGCACAAGCTTATATAATCCCACCCCAGTAATCACAATAATCCTCAGGCATTAAACTATTATCTCAATTACTACAAGGTGTCAGGAATCAGACAGCCGGACCACAATTGCGTCACATTTTTAAGAAGGTTTATTTCAGAAAGATGCAGAATTGATGGGGAAGTGGGAGAAAAAGAGTCCAGGCTTACTCGTTACAAGTCCGGGGCAGAGGAGCAG
>JBAMHV010000014.1:19437804-19451373 GCA_037177535.1 Pseudomugil gertrudae
ACAGCTGGGATCGGCTCCAGCCCCCCCGCGACCCCGCTCTGGGAACAAGCGGAAGAAAATGGATGGATGGATGTTGAAGCATTGGGACTAAGCAAGAAGAACAATGCTGTCATGAGAAGCTACAACATCTAATAAAAACAGCTGAGAGACCCAACAGAGTGCAAGGTCTGAGCTGTGACTTTCAGATTTTGTTGCCATTTTAACTGAATGATTGCTGCTAAATAATTCTATATTGTTAAAAAAAGGTGCAAGATAAACTGTGTCAGTGTGTGCTACTGCTTCTTCCAGACCCTGTTGGTAAATCACAATTAATCTTCTGTAAAGTAATAATGAACAGACCAAACTGTGAAAGTAAATAAAGTTCATTTTAATCATTGATTAGCCATCCACTTTCCCCCAAATGAATGCTAACATAAATATCATTGAACATATGTTGTGTCAGAAACTTGTTATTTCATGTCTGCAGCTCATCTTACAGCAACATTTGCAGTAGGGGAAGGAGGTCACATGAAAGAAGTAGCAGAACAGTCAAAGTGCATGTTGCTTATTACAACTTTAACTCTTCACAGGGCAGTTTCACTTTCATGCTATGTGTCTCACAGGCCTCTATCCTAAAACCCTCCAACCCCACCCTCCTTTGCCAACCGCCTCCTCAAAAGTACCCAGACACCCTGTTGGCTCTGAAGCAGGGAGGAGAGAGAGAGCTGGCATTAGTAAACATTCTCACTGAGATTTCTCCCCACTGATGCGCCACCCACTCCCATGAATGCCAAACAGCTCCTTTATTATCTCTGCATTTACATGGTTTTCAGGAGCAGCTTAAGCTTTATTCCTCCATCATTCTGCCTTTCCCTTTCTGCTCTATTAAAGTGCAGTATCATTACACTTGGGATAGTCCTGATCCCCCCACCCTTCCCCTCTGTCTTGAGCCTCACGCTTCAGATTCTTCTGTTTTACACCGTGTTCAAAGTTGGAAGAGGTGGGGGCGAGGGGGGCATTGAGGGGCATGGATGTCTTTTTCTAGTACTCCTGCAAAATGATGATGAAACCATATGGATGATTGTGGTGGTGAGGTTTGGGGGGAGGGGAATGGGGAGATGGTGGGGATGGAGAGGTGGGGATTTGGGGAGCTACACGGCAGCGTAAATGACTTCTTAGCAGTGCAGCGAGATGTGAAGGACAGACTGACGTGAGACGGTGTGGCGAGCAAACTAATGAGCTACACATTTCATGCCGAGAAAGAAAAGGAAAGAGGAGAGGGAGGGGAGGATGGAGAGAGGGAGGAGAGATGGTGCGGGCGAAGCAAGGTGATGACAGAGATAAAGAGATGAGAGGAAGGAGGAGAAGCAGGAGGGGATGAGAGAGGAACAGAGGAAACATGATTGAGATGACATGAGAGCCTGGCTTTAGCAAAGTTGGAATAAGAAAAAGAAGGATGGATAAAAAAGAAACAGGAAAAGCGTAAGAGAGGGAGCAGGATGGCGAGTGACATGAAAAATGACCTTTCTTTGCCAGCTTTACTCATTTATCCTTGCTTTGACAATCAACAATAAAGTTAGCTTTAATAAAATATTGCACAGTCCCACAGACCTTTCAACTGCAATCATTTACTTTCAAAGATTTCATTTAACCATAAATTAAATAATTATTTGATGCAAAAAAAAAGGTCTAAAGCGATGCTATGCAGCATCACTGTGGTTCTAAAATATGACACCGAGATGGAAGGAAAGACTCCTGGTAAAATCACGAAACCAGTGAAAAAGATGCAGATCGCTTTATGTCTGTTTGCTTAAACAAATGTTAAAAACAGAGCAGAACATGTTTTTCCTATTCTGATGAAACATCCAAACATACCGTAATTACATTTAAATTAAAGTAATAATCCCATGAAACATTATTAAATTGCATTTGTGTTAAAGTAAAGTAAAAGTTACAGAAAATCATGATGGGATGCTATGTTGTGTAGTCATTTTTTCTAATCAATATGTGGCCACTAGTCTCCCTTAATAAGCCGAACCCATTCACACAACAAGCACCATACAAAGCAAAAGCATGCAGCTTGCACATTTTCTATTTTGGATTCACACCAGGGACAAAACTTTACTGTGACCTTCCTTTTCCAGCAGCCTCCTGCAGTGCCAGTCTCCCAGTGCAAGGTCTGTGGTCTTTAACTACAGAATGCAGGCAGAAATCCAGCTCATTTGAGTTACTTCCAGTGCGTTTTATGTGGCTTTAAACCAGTCCAGAGTCCCTCAGTATATCAAAATTTAAAGCACAGAGCCCAGTAAAATGTGATGAAAGAAAACACAGGATTTCTCCTGTGAGATGTCCTCTCACGTGGAACTAACAGTAAACCAAAATTTTACCATCAACAGCAAGAGACAGGAGCACGTTACCTATATATCTATAAGATTTATTTGGCCATTTTTTGGAAAAGTTTGTCCATTTCTTTATTCTGCACATGTGTTCAGAGACAATCCAGCTAATTACAACTCAACAGCTCCAGCTCTGTGCTGGCCACGCTAGCAGCTCTGAAGGGAAGCTTTATTTGGTTGGTCAACACCTTTTCCTTCCAGCACATCACAAACTGTAGATACGGTCACTTGCTCAGAACACATCGTTGCAATTTTCAATGCTCTGGGTGCCCACTTATCATCACTTCAGAGGTTTCCAGGTTTCCAACGCAGCCACAGGATTGAAAGGGAGGCGGAAGATGGTCATGAGATAGTCACAGACCCTACGAACATTGAGGTTGGCACTCGCCATGACTCCTAATTTCCTTTTCCATTTTTTATCACGCAGTCTTCATTTTGACTTCTAACTATTCACTTAGTCTGAAACAATTCTTTTAAACATTAAAAACAGAAGATGAGACATCAATCCATAATTTGGTATTTAATCATACCAAAGTGTTGCATCTCCAACATTTACATTGGAAGCTGAGAAAAATCCTGTTTGTTTAAAAAATATGCTGCATAATGGCAAGTTGTGGGATGGTCATGCTACTAAGGGTTACTAGCAAGGCTGACGTTGCTTGTAAAGCAAAAACTAAATGGATCTTTTTGAGGATGCACAAAAGCACACCCACGTTTCCCTTGACTGACTTAAAGAAAACAAACTATGATGCAATGCGTGATATCGTTGGCATTCCTACTTGTGGTTTTACTTCAATAGAATAACAAACCTTAATGTGGAGGAAAATAACAACCAATGTATTGGAAATCCTCAATATAAAAGTATAGATAACTATATTTAGGAATTCTGCTCAGGGAAAATCTATGATAATATGCAGTATATACTGTTTTAGTCTTTCTCAAGTCACAAAGCTCTTTCTATTGTACATGTACTTCATGACACACATCTTCTAAGTATATTAAAAATCTCTGATGCGTCAAGGGCAAGCTGCAGGATGTCCACAATCATGAACTAAAAGGCTTCATTTTGTTCTCGTGGTCTCAAGAACAAGAAAAACGTTCTCCCTTTATAAAAAGCTGCATATGTAGCAGGTTTAAGGATGTGATGGGTTGACTGGTACCATTGGGTTAAAACTTTTCTCGTTTTGTGGTCCTGGTTCTAAACGTTTTTCATTGTTTTTTGTACAAAGAATACATTGTCTCATATATAAGGCCTACATTTTAATTGTCAGTGCAATAATGAAATGTCATGTAGAGCTTTTTGATTATCCTTGCCTCTGCAGTGTCGTTACCGAAGGTGTTTTTGCAGTATAATTAGTTCATCCTAACTAGAGGTTAAAAGGACTAATGTGTGAATAATCAGCTTTTCCTCTCTCCGTCTCTATTTATCTCCCTTCCCCCTCTGCACTATACTGATATATTATACTATTTAAGTCTCCCTCTTTTCCTCTTTTAGTTGAGATAAGAGTTCATTTCCACTGCCTCTTCTGCTTCTCTCATCATTGTAAAAGTCCTTCTTTTCATGCCAAGGAGCTGAGCAAAGAAGCAAATTGCTTGTCATGTTATTAGAGGCTACTGGTGTGCGCATACTCCCCTAAACTCAGTCAGACTCTGTCATTCTCTCGATCCATCACATGCCCTCCCTTCAGCTCATCCGACTATATGCACACCACTTGTGCTAAAAATGGCAACAAACTCAGGACTAAATGAAACCATGCAACAAAAATGTCTAAGACTGAAATGACACCTTGTCCTTACAGTATAGGACAAGGTGAGGACAGATAATCAGATAATGAAAAGCTTTGTCTTTTTGCTGTGATGCAAATTTGTATGTGACTGGTTTAGCTTTGTAGATTTTGACGCAACTGGGTATTTCTGGAAGAAATGTTTTCATCACTGGTAAATGCTTCACCGGTTCATTGGTAGTCCTACCTTGTAATGAGATGTTTGACGTTTTGCCAGGTATTTGTTGGAGCCACTTTTTCAGATTTGAAAGTCACCAACTCCTGGCTACCTGGATGTAAATTTCCATGTATGCTACCAGTTTCTCACAACCTGCTGTAAGGTGCTAGATTGTCTCTGGGGCCTCTTTTCACAAGCTTCACCTTGGATCTTGCCTGGTTAGACCTGGTCCGTATAAAGTGACATGTTTACCTTTTTCACAGCCCATTCATTTGTATCCTGCGGTGATGATATTACATATTTCATCATTACACATGCAAGACTAATTGGTTGAGTAAAAATGTTTTTCAGCTAAATTGCAATGTTTTATTGATGTTAACAGTACAGTTTGGATTCCTAACCTCAAACTGCAAAAGAAAGTAACAACAAATTACATCTTATTTGCTCATGATTTGAAATTAAGTGACTTATATGCATTTTTTCACCATTTTATAGCTTTATAATTCAATTATAAATTGTCCCTGTAATTCATCAGAGCATCAGTTTTTAGTTACTAAACAGTTTTGTCCAGGTTTCACTAGAGGATCAAACAGCATAACATACAGCCACAGACATTATAAACTACTGCATGTAGTGCAGAGTCATTTTCCATTGCGGTGTAACTTGGAAAATATGATTTTGTAGTTAGATTGCAAACACACACAAACACATTACATATCTTGTGTAGACGAAAGAGCAGAACAATAGGAAGCTTGTCTGAGTCTGGTGGAAGAGGAGGACCTGTCACAACTGCTGGGGGCTCTAACTAGGATATGACAGGGGGAGGTGAAGCAGCTCGTCTAATTGACTATAGGCATCATCTCTGCACTAAGGGCTGCTGCTGTGGTCTCCAAGATGCAGCATTGATCTGATGAAGAAAATTGTCTGCCTCTTACTCACCCTCTTTCCTCATCCATCTGTCCTCCTTTCCACTTGCTTCATTTACTTTCTCCTTCTTTCATCCAGTGCCCCTCCTCTTCTCCTCCCTTCACTCTGGTAATCAATCCTTCCTTCCATCTCCCCTGCTGCTGTTCCTTTTTTCTTCATCAACATATTTTACTTGGAGGGATCTGAGCCAAGCCTTTAAGACAGATGGATGATGATAAATGGTGAGACAAATCAGAGTTCTCTCTGTCGTTCTCTTACTCCCTTTCTTCCATTCTTTCACTTGTTCTGGACTTTGTTTTCTTTGATGCACTTTTGAAGCTGATGAGAATGTGCCTTTGGGAGGGAGATGATGTGCTTTCAAATGATTAGGGCCAAAAGCTACTTCCTTGGCCATTGAACACCAATAGAACAAAGCCAGTCGGGCACAAATAGGCTTGAGATTAAAAAAAGAGAAAAGAAATCTCCACTCAGAAATCGGTTGAGAACCCTCTTGTGGAAAACCAATGAGAGCTGTCGCCAACTTGTTAGAGCTTCCACCCTTCCAGTCTTCTAACTCCCCTATGATAATGATGCGAATCAGCTTGTATCTCTGTTGGACTCATGGGCTGTGGAGGATAAAGATCTGTGAGCAGAGTGACATGTAGCTTAAGCCTTTGAAGAAGTGCACATGAGGCCGTTTGGGAAATCCCCCCCAGGACTTGAGATGGACTCCCCTTGGTCTCAATTATCGAACCTTCCACTTGGCACAGCAGAGCTTTTTCTATATGGTCTCTGGCTGTTTCTGCATGACATCCCTTCCTATCATATAGCGCTACAGGACATCTCTGTCCTTCACCTTTTGATACAGGCCGGATCAAACACCACCTGCTCTTTGATGATAGCAGTGATGGTGGTAGTGCTAAGGCTTTGGATCTCCTTTAGTTTATCAATGGAGAACCCTTACAACCTGTAGCAGCAGGCCTGCGGTAAGGCTGTTCATGGGTCCTAGCAGGAGGCACTATAAATAATGGTTGCCTGGCTACAGTAATGCAAGGTGTGGGTGCAAATTCTGCAGGCTTTTGAGCTTCAAGGAGTGTTTGAGAAGCTACTGTGGTGGGGGTACACTGTGATGTACCAGGTTCAGTGAGGGGAAAGTGTTACCTCCAAGCACACACACATACTCAGCTGATAGAAGTCAATCATTTGTAAATATCAAATATTTTTTGTAGAATTTTTATGCAGGAGGTTATTTATTCATTATGCTTAGTCACTTACCTTTTTTTTATCTATGGTGTTAGAAATGGTAAACATCAGTCAGAAAATCCACTACATTGGTTTAGACTAAAGTGTCTAGTGGCTGGATCCACTCACACTCTGACCAGCATCATCAGCAGACTGAGCCCCTTGTGCTTTTTTGACCAGTCTTTCCAAAACTACAGATAGCATGGCATTTGGTTTAAAATATTAAGATCCTTAGTAAAGGACATTATAAGTTAAGTTGCTGCTACCAAAGTCAACAGGCAGTAGCAATCATCAGTAATATCCACAGGCTAACAAGTTAACAGTCTAATATTTGAATATATCACCTCCATAGAGCCTGGTTGGTCTGTTTGATATTCTGTCACAGTTCAGTATTTATGTAAAGTGTCATGGGCAGCATGCAAAATGAGCAGCAGTGCAGCAGTTAGGACATACAGCTAAAATAAACCCTGAAAGGAAAACATGCGTAAGCCACTTACAACTGCCAAGCTAGACTTTGTCTCTGAGAGTTTGCATCACTACTTGAGGGATCATTTTCATTTTTTAAGTAGGCTTGAATGAACTAGCTACTAATCAGTTGTCACTGTTTGACCTGCAGAAATCAATAGGCAGAGTACTCCCAGTTTGGGTTATTAGGGGAGAACTGTGTTAGAGGAACAAAGCTGTGAGTTACTCAGAATGAGATGTTTTTGTTTTTTGTGATTTGAGTAATAAATATAGAGGATTTTACACAGTACTATTGTTGCATACAACCCTTTTTTTGACTATATTTTTTAGCTGAGTAACACCCATGTTGTTCTGCATCATTGCATACTTAGTGGCTGCCCAAAATATCCTCTGGCTGATCAGCTGTGACCCAAAATTCTCTGATCTATTTCCAAAAAAGGCCTTTTCCATGTTTTCATTTCTGGAAACCTGCTTGTTTAAGAACAATCTTTTAGATCAGGATGCTGGCTCTGATTTAAGATCTGACTACATGTTGTCCACTGACAGAGAGAAAACTGGATGGCTGCAAATAATAAGAAAGGACACATTTGAGAAGAGGGAGAATGCTGAGAAAAGTTATGTTTAGAAATATTTGGATATAACAACTCATTCATCAACTTATTGCCTGAAACTTGTAAAGAGAAATTTGAATGGAGTATCCATATTTTTAGCTTATACAAATAGCATACTGCATATTGGTGTACTTGTAGTCAGCCACTTCACACAATCATGCTATAAAAATAGGTGAGTAAATTTACACCCCTCCCCCCCTCCCAAAATCAAAAACAAAACAAAAAAAACCCCAGATCTTTTACAATAACCATCAAATAATAATAATAAAAAAAGACAGAGCCACATTTTTATTGAATATTTCTGAAGTGGTGTTTTGGTCAAAGCATCTTTGTACAACAAAGTCATAAAGTCTCATGTTTTGTCTTCATTAAGTGTTGCTCTTATTAACGGAGACAGCTAAATGATGTTGATGTCACTTTTTAATTTGTGAAGGCATGGATGGTGAGAGATGAATATATCGAGCTAAACCTTGAGAAAAAATGGCTTATAAGGAAATAACCACTCCTCATGTTTTGCTCAGGTTAACCAATACACAGAACAGTCACTAGAGGGAAATAGCTGCAGAAAATAAAAGATCAGTAATTCCAACATGGGCTGCGTGGTGGTGTAGTTGGTTAGCACTGTGGCCTCACAACAAGAAGGTTGCTGGATCGAACCTCGGCTGAGGGAAGTAACCTTTCTGTGTGGAGTTTGCATGTCTATGGGGATTTACTCTGTATTGGAGCCCCGAGTGGATGAGGGGGGAACTGCCATTTTTGTCACTTCCATATAGGTTTCACTTTCTCCCAACAGATGTTGCCACTTGGGCAAAATGCATCTCATAAAGGTGACGAGTGCATCTTGTACAAGTGACATTTGAACAGTGCTCATATCAGACCATGTCAGACCGTGTGTCATTTGCAAGTTTTTGATTTAAGGAGGAATGAAACAGGCCAGAGGCTTTTGTGTAATATAAATTGGAGAGCATTATTGTTCCACTAGAACACAGAAACACTTTCTCACAACATATGTTCAATTTTCTGTTTAGTTAGTTGGTTAGCACTGTGGCCTCACAGCAAGAAGGTTACTGGTTTGAGCCTCGTCTTGGGGAGGTGACCTTTCTGTGTGGAGTTTACATGTTTCATCTGTATTTATACATACATTCTTTTATAACATGACTATCAGTATCTAATGAGTTATCATAACCATCAGAGATCACAACCATTATTTAAGATATGGACCAAGTTAGATTGTATATTCTGTAATCTGTGGTATAATCCTGTGACTCATTGTATTTTGGCATGAATGATAAAATACCTAAGAATTTAATGACAACTGATTTTCTGGATATATACATAGTATTTAATCCATTTATCTTCTAAATTACAACATTAAACCCATGGATAAATTGAGGAGAAGATTACAATGACCAATAAGACTTTTAAATACAACACATTAAAAGATTTATGACCATAATCATGATGTGTTCAAAGCATTTCCTCACCTCAGCTGCACCTTCTCAAACCTAGACTGATACTGCTTGGGATGGTGATTAAAAAAAAGATTATGGCTGATTTGGAGATATACAGTGCCCACATTCACACACAGAATAGACACAGATACCTGAAGGTCAAGTGGAAGGAGGGGCTATCAGTTTCAAAGAACCTTTTGTCAAGTCCTTATTGAAATTCATCAATAAAAATGGGCCACCGTAAGCCTTTTCAGAAATAAAATTGTCATGCTAATTCATTTTGATTGCCACATTGAAATAGCTAAACAAAATAAGTGGTGGGGGCCAGATGTGCCCAGTGAAGCGTAACTCTGGATATTTCATAGTGAATTACCCTCGATCAACTTGCCCCATGGATTTTGGTGCAAATTCTGATCATATGCTTGCATGTGTGGAATTCCAATTGTCATTTTGCTAACTCATTGATTTGCATGGCAAAGAAGCAGAAATGAAAGAAACCCAGTGAAAAGCAACACTGCTGACGGAGACCTTTTCTTTCATCCCGAGCTAGCACTTTTTCATGTTAAATAAAACAATAATTCAGCCATTTGTGAATTTAATGAGAAAATTTCCCCCATTTAATTGTCCCAGTGTTTCAATACTTCCATGGAGTTATGCTTTTCATTGCATTTTTAGAAGATCAGAGAAATAGTCAAACATCAGATTTCACATAGACACACACACACAACTGGTTTGGTGCACACACTTAATAAACTAACCAACTGATGTAAACTCAGAGCAGAGAACTGAAAGACATAAAATAATGAATTTTTTATTACCTGTCTATTAAAAAGTGCAGACTGTAATGTGTGTATAATATATAACAACTCTGTGCTGTATGAGGGACAGGGCTCTTGTGGATGAAGGGGTAGATACTTTCCAATGAGCCATCTGGACATGTACCTCCCCAGGGGGACATGGAGCAAAACATACTGACTCAGTCTGCCTTTTTCTCCCTCCTGTATTCTCTCTCTCTGTGTGTGTGTATCTACTGGAAATGCACCTGCAGTACACGTTAGGGTGACTTATTTTACACTAGCTTTCATTTTTGAATGAAACACACAACAATTCCCCCATGTGTACAACTGCATATAGATTGATATTCTGAAGTGATTTATAGGAGAGTAGAAGCTACTTGATCGTTCTGGCACAAAAACAGCTAGCTTAGGGTTAGGGAAAAGTTACATTTGAACTGAAGCACTTTTTTTAAAAGGACTCATGCCATGTTCTTTACTGTTTTGTGGCGTTTCTTACAGTGTTAAAACAATGTATGATCAGCTTAAGCAGAGTCCTAAAACTCTCACCTACAAGGCTTTTTTTTCCAGAAACCTGGCAACTGACACACGATGATTTCTATACTTGCTTATCTGACCAAATTCTCCAATCAGTGGACACCAGCTAGAGTGTGCACTTTATAAAAGCCTGCGAGGTAAAACCTTTATCACAAAGTTGGAGTGTTAGGCTATTAAGCATGTTCTATGAGGAAAGGATAAAACGCTAGCACAAGCCAGCGTTTCACCTGAGTGACATCAGAAGCCAATAGCAGTTCTGAATGCAGGGGCTATGAGCAACAGACAGCTGCTGATTCTGAAATAATTATAATAATCTTTATTGTTATGAAGGACACAAAGCTAATTCAGAGAGAGAGAGTTCCATAAGAACAACAACAACAACAACAAAAAATTATATAATCATAGTTTTATTGAATTAATGGTTATGTGCAGTTTTAGGGTGCATAAGTGTGGTGTCATGTGTATTATGTGATGCAACTAAAGGAAAATGTCATCTCATAAAAATAGAAAATTCAGATAAGTATAATTTCAAAGTAGGTGTGGATTTCTTAGTTTTAAAATTTTAATTGCTTTATTCATCTTTATCAAATGCAAACTCTTACTGCAGAGAGAGTGATTTATAGAGAGCCACTAACTTGACTGATAAATGTTTGGTTTGAGTTTTGAATTGATCTTTATTCGTCCAAGTTTTGTCACTAAAGAACAGGTTGCTCAGGCCTACATGCAGCCTGAAAACATGTAATACTTCTTAAACACTGATATTATGAGGATATAGAATTATTAAAATTAAGAAGTGGTTTGTTATAAAGCAACAAGCCCCCACCCCTCTTCACTGGTGATATTATGACTGGTACTAGTCCAGTAGATGATGAATGGCAAATCTGTTGGTAACAACACAAAAAAAAGTTGTAGATTTTGCAGTGGAAATGGAGTATTTCAGGGATTTACGGGCAAACTCAACATAAAATCTAAACCTAATGGTGTTTTGAAGACTAACAAGAGAAAAATAACAATGATGTCATCAGTAATGATATTTAAAAATGACTCTTTCATCAGCACTACTGTACTGCAATCCCTCAAGGCACCACTAAACAGCAAATAAATGAGGAAGTCTGTGTGTTTGTGTGTCATGAATGCAAAATGTTGACTGAGTTTCCACTGTTTCCTGTTTGTGCTGGGTTTTTGGCTTCAAAAGACTAAACTTAATTCATCATGTGTATTTTTGCAAGGTTACGTTGTACAGTGACAGCGGACCAGTTCAGTAAACAGTATTTGTATCTGTGCAGCATTTTCACTAATTGGTAAAAGTAGGATCTCTGGATGGAATTTTCTCTCTGAATTAATTTATTTTTGTCAACAAAACTCCAGAGTTTATTATTGCGGGTAGTTGTGTCAGAGTTATTATTATCACTAATAATGCTATTACGTTGCTGCAGGCATATCTGTGAGGATGTTTGCAGTATGATTTAATTCCACACCAAATCTTGGTTATTGTTATTTTTTTTTATTTTGTATCTCTGAATTGTAATTAGCTCCAAAATTATAAGTGATTTTTAGAATAATGTTTTAGCCTTTACAAGCCAAATACAGAGACACGAATCAGATAAAATGCCCATCAACTACAAAGCAAATCTAAGTTTGGACTGTTATCCATCACGTTATGAGTCATTTCTTCAATAAACTCTCCCCTTCTCAGTCACCCTTTGGGTGTCTGTCTCCGTCATTCAGTCACAAGAGTTGGAGGCCCTCGGGTTATTGATTTGGCTTGTCTTAATACTGTCAGCCTGATGGGAGACATGTGATGCACATCTCGGCCATGTTGCACCCAGCTTCCAACCACAATAGAACAACACTAAATGTGCATTAATTCCCTCTTAAGATACATGCATGCTGGTCACATAAATGAACACTGCAAGATTGAATGAATTGAATGCACAATTTGAATGGGTACGCCACACATGCATCATTACCTCCACAGCCACACAAACATTCACACACATACACACACCCCTGGGAACCCTTTCTGACACCCTCAATTTGTCATGAAAGAATTCCAGAAGACCTCATCTTTGAGTTGGAGAAAGGGGGG
Organism: Pseudomugil gertrudae; assembly: GCA_037177535.1. NCBI lineage: Eukaryota > Metazoa > Chordata > Actinopteri > Atheriniformes > Pseudomugilidae > Pseudomugil > Pseudomugil gertrudae. The sequence continues at coordinate 19,450,216 of JBAMHV010000014.1, forward strand.
GGGGGGTCAAGAGAGTACTCTGAACTCAGCAGTTTGAACTAATCAAGGCTGGTAATGGCAAGCTTGATTTTTGCATTCATATTTCATTTATTATTTCTGTGAAAAGCACAATCATATCAACAAAACAATGCTCCTTTGTTGTATTATATTGTATTCATTACATATTCATTATACACCTATTATGTTTGATTTTATCTAAAGAAATACAACCAAATAATAGCTTTTGTGTATTAAAGAAAGTTATGTTTTTATTCTGCACACTAAATAAAGCCTCGTGCCTGATTTTTGGTCCTATGTTTGCCAATTTACATGAATAAAATGCACATTTGAGTGAGTACCAAACATCCTCTCTGACATCTGGATGTTCTTTTTGTTTAGTTTTCAGGGACGAGTAGCTGCTGTGCAGCACAAAGGCAATAAGCAATGAAATTAACATCCCAGTCCTCTGCAGTATCCCTGTTAATTGTTGTGATGCCGGGCAGAGTATTAGTGAGACAGATGTGGCAGGAAGCAATCATGTGATGAATTGACCCCAGTGTTAAATGGTGTCACTCAACCTTTTAAAATTCAATAAACAAGCCAGTGGACCTGAATGGAGATCCATACGCTCATCAGGGTGAATTTCCTGCTGTGTAAATGGTTTACTGGCCGAATGTGACCCCTGACTTTTGCTTAGCTTGATCCAAGAAGCAAGTCTGACATTTACAGTTTGTCATAAATATTTTATTATGTAGTCCCACAGTATTTTTAGATTGCTATTTTGGACATTAGTGAAGTGGATTAATTTTTAAAAATAAATTAATAAAAATTAATAGATTTCATAGTAAATTGCTATAAACAGAAAGTGGAAAATCTAAATGTTAGCTGTTTTCTTTATCAACTTGCTTGATGATGTACAGCAGGAGTGATTTATACTCTAATACTGAGTTACAATACCTAATAATAATTAATAATAATTATTAATTAATATATGTAAAACAGTCCACCGTACTGAGAATTATGTAATCACTATATATTTCTGGAATTAAAAGGTCATGGTTATACTCTGCAATGTGTGACAGAAAGATATGAGGAACATAAGGTGCTATCTATCTATCTATCTATCTATCTATCTATCTATCTATCTATCTATCTATCTATCTATCTATCTATCTATCT
>JBAMHV010000014.1:19451666-19463822 GCA_037177535.1 Pseudomugil gertrudae
ATCTATCTATCTATCTATCTATCTATCTATCTATCTATCTATCTATCTATCTATCTATCTATCTATCTATCTATAAATAAGTGCTTATGTGTTGCTTTATAAACTGTTGTGCTTAATCTGAAGCTTTTCTGATTGTGCAGAAAACAAACAAAACCTTTCCTGACAATAATACATGCAAACATGTTTTTATGGTGACTTGGCAGAAAAAGCATTACTGAATGACAGTGAAACAGAATATAGCTCATTTCTTGTTAGCAGAGTGATTTTTTTAAACTGAGGGGGTGAAACTGGGGTTTAACATCAGGATGAACGCCTCCAACACCTTTTCTCAACCCACTTCACTGTATACATCACTGTATAGTGTAAGAAACTGATGACTCTCTTGGTTAGATGTGGCTCTGGCTGCTTTCTCCTTGACTCACTAAATGAGCCGAGTGAAGGATGTTGTGCTCTTCTGCATAAATGCTCGCAGCAAAATAGAGTTTATTAAGACCCATAAAAAACAACATTAAAATTCACGACCAAGGGAGCGTCGCCTGACCCCAGGAGAGTGATAAATTAGCTTGTGTTGCTCTAGCAAAACGACCATTTTATACCTTCACCCCCTCTCCTGCAAATGACTCTCTGTGAAAGCACCACGGTGGGTGCTGGACTGTGATTTCTCAGCAATGAGAGAAGGTGCTTTTAAATTAAGATAAACTTATTTTCCTCACAGAAAATAACTCAATGGTGTGAATGACATTTAATTTAGCTGTATGTCTGCATTTCATATTCATCAATATGCACATAAGTGGGTGTAGCGTGATGCTCAGTTGCCCATTCATTCACCCACAGGAAGCAGGTGTGATTTTGATATGAGTTATTTTGTATTTGTTGCTTTTTAAAATGTTTTAATTTCTTGTTTTAAGAGAAAACAAGGCTAAGAACATTAAATTCAGACACTTTAGAGACATATCTTGGAAAACTGTTCAAGACTCATTACACTGATTCATTTAATTTGACTTTTTACCCTCCCTGTGTGGACAGTTTTCTTCAGCCAGCTCTTCTTTGCTTATCTGGGACAAGCTGTAACTGTTGAGTGCAGTCGCCTCCTCTGTGTTAGTTTGAAGGTCGGCTGAACAGATTTTATGAGCCTGTGGCATCCCAATTCCCCATAAGCCAAACATGTAGTTGTCAGAGGAGAAGTTGAGAAAACCTGGAAAAATTACCTGGTTCCAATAAAAAAACTTTATCATACATATATGATGAAGTTAAGACAGAATTGGAGTCTCCTACAGTCCCAGAATTAGTCTCTTTACATGTGTGAAGCTGTTGCCTTCGAAGACCATACCTTTAATGACAATTTGCTTGCTTACCAAAGTCCCTTGCGAGTCATCTCTGGGAACTCATTAGCAGTATGCTAAGCTAATGGATCAGTAAATGGATTTTTATGTGGGCATAAATGCTAATTTGCTACACTGTGGCGCTGTTCAACTATGCTGTGTTTAGCAAGTCAGCTTCAGCCTCAGGGGTGTGTTTGTGTCTCATTAGGTCCAGCGAGGGATTTGTTGTGGATGTGGAGGACTCAGCAGCAAGACAGAGAGAACAGTGACGATGGCCTGTGGCGCTGAAACATGTGTCCATCTTGCACCTGATGGTTTTCTAAAGATGTCCCGCAAGTACAAATACAATTACTTTTGTTGAAAAGAAAACAAGAAGCCTGTGGGACAATAGCCAATCAAATATTGGATATTATTTTATATCTTGAATGTTGTTGCTATGTGAAATTGACACAAGCACTTGGAAGGCATTTTATAGTTATACATAGTTATGCACCAGTTTTTATGTTTCACAGTTGCTCATAAGTGATCACCTGCATCATATATTTGATCATAGCAGCTTCATGAAGACTCGATTTTCATAAAAATGCTTTTATGTTATTCAGGAAACATGTTTACCATAGGCTACCACAAACAACAAAAAGAAACATGGCATAGTTGTACCTTTTGTTGATCCTGAGAGCTGCCCACATCCAAACCCAAAGACAAGAAGCCAGACACTGATGCAGGAAAGAAGCAGCAGCAGGGGCACGCTGAAAGAACATCTCTGACTGAGTGGGAGTTGAGTGGGATCAGTTGGCACTGCAGCAACTGTAGAAATGACACATCTCAGAGTTTTTACAGCCAGCTGGGATACTGTTGGAAATACTGAATGTTACATTTTGACTGTTTTTACAGCGATATTTACTATTTCATTGCACATAACATGTTGCAGAAATTAGTCAGTCAATTTTTTAAACTTTTATTTAGGTTGCAAAATGTTTAAAAAGGTAGTTAAGTCCATCCAGGAAGGATAATGGAGTGATTAAAAAGGGTTCAGTTTAACAGCATTCTTTTAAATTCCTCTCTGATGGGTATGGTCATTTATTAGTCCTGTCATCCTGCAGCCTCATCATACATTGCTGCGTTTTCAGGACCCTTGTGATCACGCTTTGATGGTTTCATACAGCAGCCCCAGCAGCCTATGCATGATGGCAGTGTTGGCTTTTTAAAAATAATGCTGAAGAAATCTTTCTACAGACCTCAGAAACAATTTGCAAAATTGTCTCATTGAATATCCTGGACTGGATGGACTGGCGACCTGTCCAGGGTGTACCCCGCCTTTCGCCCGTTGACAGCTGGGATAGGCTCAAGCCCCCCCACGACCCCGCTCTGGGAACAATCGGTAGAAAATGGATGGACGGATGGATGAATATCCTGGAAATGACACAGGTCAAGTGTGTTGTCAACACTTCGCAACTTTCTCTCTGTACATCTGACCTTCTGTGCTGGCATTACAAAACTGAAGATCTGCAGTAAAGTTAATTGGATTTAGATTGTGAGTAAGGCTGGAATTAATTTATTATTCAGTTAAAAATACATTTTATTTACCCAGTGTGGTTTATTTATTTATTTATACTGATTTCTGCAAAAAGAGCATTATGGAATTCCCTAAATTACAGCCTCAGTAATAATAATAATAATAATAATAATAATAATTTTTAGTTCAGTCATGCTTGGAAACTATTTTAATGGATTTGTGCTTTTATTTAATTCCAGCCCTAAATAATTATTTAAAAAAGGAATGAAAGTAACAAAAATGCATTAGTATTTTCTAGCATATAAAGCTGAATGTATCTTATTTGATACATAAAGCTTCTCAGACATTTGGCATGACTTTATGGTAGAAACTTTATTCAAAATCCTCTTGTGCCCCATATGATAATGGTCTCCTGCCCCCTGGTGAACACCAAAAACCAGAAGAATACACTACAATTATTTTGACCTATCACATAGTAATAAATAGTAAACATGGCAAAAAACAGAATTGCTATGTTTTTTCCATATTCTGGTAAAATGTCATATAAAGGCTTCAGTTATTAAAATTTGGACTTCTCTGTTCTTAGGTCAGGCTTTAAAGAGTTAAACTTCATGGGCAGTTCCTAAAAACTGTCACAGAGTCACGGAGTCACAGTTGGAAAACTGTCAGGTTTTATTTATAAATTATGACCATAACATCTTTCAGTAACTAACCACTAAATAGCCCGAAGACATAAAGCCGTTGATTTGTGAAATTTGGTGGAATTCAGCTTTTTAATGTCTTGTTGGCTGTGATTGCTGCAGCATCCGCATCAACAGAGAGTTGAATCAAAGGGATATTTTACTCATGGTGAGTGCAAATGTAAAAAAAGATGAATAGATGCAGTATTAAATCAAATATATGAGATCAGGTGGAAGTTGGTATTTTCAGCCTACATGGAGCATAGCTGACCTGGAAAACACACACATTTGCACACAGTGACATCAGCCCAAAATGAGTTTTGTTTTCCTATTTTAGTGGGGCTTGACAGTTTTTGACCGACATTTTGCATACATTAGCCTTCTCAATCTGAAGCCATCACCTACCTTTACTACTCAAACCATGTTTTGACCCTCAGGTGACCTTTAAAATGTGTGAGGTCCAACATTTTGATCCCCACAAAGCTTCTGGAAAGCACAGATTTACTAAACTTCATGTCTGGACTTCAGCAAAGTAGTAAAACAAATAAACACACACACACACAAAGCATTCTCTAGAGCTGCTGTGGACACACACTCTCTTTTTAAATGCTCAACTACAAACATCAAAATGGAGATGTGCAGACATTTTTTAATACAAATAAATGAAAAAAGAAAATAGGTACATAAACGTAATAAAGAAAGATGTCTCTGTTCCTCTAGAAATTCTACCACAATAAAAATAAAGTCATTTTGATAAAGCAGCAGAGAAATATTAAGTCATCTAGCAGGATGTTTGATGTGTTTTGCATTGGGATTATACTTTATTATGGGTTATGGGAGTTTCTGTTTCATGTTCTTCTTTTGCAAATCTCACAGAATAGTGTCTGTTGTGCTGCCATTTCCTTATAACAAATAGCAAATATACCCAAAAACATGAAATGCATAAACCAGCTGTATCTGGTCATCTATTTACATTATTTCAAATATCAGACACTATCATCAGAACCAGCAAAACAGCACACGCTGCCAAAAGCTGGCCGAAACAAATCATATCAAAATATAGTCCGTTTAGACAAGGATTCAGAAATACATTTAATCACACATGAATTTAGTTTAATTACAGAATTTAACTTATGTAACATACTGTGAGCTTTTCCCATTTCAACAATATTTTTCCCCAGTATAAATATCTCTACATACTAAAGAAAATGAAAGCAAGAAAAGCAAAGGTAAACCAGGCATCCCGAGGAGATCAAACATCTGTAAACTCCCAAATGCTTCTTTTTGCCAGATGGTAAGCTCTGGCCTGGGCATGTCCCAAAAATATACAAGTGTATGAATAATGCATTGAGTATGACTTATTTCACAGTGTATCTCTGGAATATGCAAACACACTCACATACAGAAAAGCACACACACATGTATTCACTCATGGACAGATGCAAACACACACCCTGACACACACTAACACAAATAGACCATTAAAATGAGCCAGGGGTCCACATCTGCTAATTGCTCCCAGTGGCATGTACAAGATGCGTGAGGTTCATTGACAAAACTGCATTTTTAGTTTATATTGGCACCACATGAAAACCATGAGAAATAAGCTAAGTCACCCAACATGTCCTCATTTTATTGTCTAGAGCCTCCTTAAAGAGGAAAGAGTCATTTCTTTCACTTTCATGCTTCACAATGACAGTCTCATGTATGTATGCAGATAGTTTGGTGATCTCAGCCTTTCAAAGTTTCTTCTGGTCAAAAAAGAAAAAGGTGTTAAGGGCTAGAATCCCGTGGTCTATATGGTCTGGCTCAACCTCAATAAAATCAAACTCTATAGCAGCAAACTGTCATTAAAGAAACTTGGCTGGGTTATAAGCCTGGGTGTCTACGTAGCAGTGATGGTAACGAAGATGTAAGGGCTGACTTTTAAAAGACCTTTTAAAAGAGTCTGAATAAAGTCACAATGGTAAAAAAATCTTCAATGAGCCTTCCCTTACAGATCAGGCCGTGGATGACCAAAACAAAAACACACAAAAAAGCCAAGTGCTTCAGCAGAAATTCCACTGCCTGCTCCGTTCATCCTTCACTTTGACTCTAGCTGTGGTGAAAGTTCAATGCTGATGGTGAAGCACGTCATCCTTGATGCTTCTCACGGGTCTGAGAGGGGACATGTGTTGTCATGATTCCAGTTGATTTTCTTTTCTATTAGTTTTTTGTCTCATGGTTGGTCAGGCTGGGTGTGATGTTTGGGAGCCATGTTGGAGAATGGACGCAAAGTTCAGGTGTAGTGACTGGCCTCAGTTCATTTTGTGAGTTTGAACCTGCATTGGAAGACAACAAGAACATCAGACGGATCAGATAAAAATGATTAAAAGCTTTAAGTATTTCAGACAAGAAACTTGTTATTAAGATGTACTCATACATACACTACTGTTCTGTCCCAGCTGAATGATGTTGCATTGATACAATGTAAAAAAACAAATTTAACTTTACTAACTTGAATTTGTTTCAATAAATATTTTAAAGCACAAATCCAATTGATTATATCGCCTCTCTTACAGAAGCTCATTTTCCAACCTGAACTGGTTCTTCATGCAATTTCATTCCGACTTTCTTTCATATTTTCTTGACATTATACAATAAATCAGCAGAATAAACAATAAAATATTAATGTAACTATTTAAAATAATTGGATGAGAGTCTCCATTTTAACCGCAAATTGCAGGATAAGGAAAAAAAACAAACAACTAAACAAACTGCAGCCACAATAATCATCAACGCGTGACTCCTAAACTGAAGTTCCAGCTTTCACTAGTGCTATTTCACATGGAGCATGTGAGGAAAGCAGGACTCTGCCTGAGGCTAATTTTGCATTGTTAATGGTATTTAATAAACTAATGAAAATTGCATTAGTGGACTTAAAGCTTCCTCACATTTATTATAGACACAAAGGTACAAAGGTAGGACATATTTTAAAAATTGACCACTAATGAAGCAGTTCTTAGTGGCGCTGTTATGACTCTACAAATATGGCACCAGCTTTGTTGCTCTGTTATCATTTTTAATAATGCAGCATATTTCACAGCGACACCTGACAAAAAGAGAGAAATGCTGTACAAAAAAAGCATTTTAATAAAGAATTTTGCTCTAATGTAGAACATAATAATCTAAAGTGAAATCCTGACGTTAATGACTTAATTAAGCCGATCACTCGATCAGGAAAAGCCCTGAATGATAACAGAATTTAGCCATGAATATGTTATGTGGATAAATCTATAAATGTTTATACAGAAATGATTCAGGCCGACAGTGGACAAATGTGACACCCCAGGACTGCCCCTATAAATCATTCAGACACTTAAATATGAGTTGGAAAATCTACACAGAATTGCACAAATTCCAAAGGCTGGCAAATAAATATTTATGACGCCCCCAATTCCCCTTTTTCTCCCTGTCCATGGTAATTGTGCGTGATTCATTTTGTTTTCTCTGCGGAGGAGGGAAAAATCAATCTTAGAATATTGGCTAGGAGACATAGAGCATGCAGATTTCAAATGCCTGTGGTTTTCGCGGAGCATTAAAGCTTCCGAGAAACTCAAAGTTCCAGGGAGAGGGATTCACTTTAATCTTTACTACATTCTCTTGTTTCTGGAGAACAGAAAAAAATTCTCCAAGTGAAACTAATCTGCCAAAAGAGCACGCCTAACATGACCTAGAAACTTTTAAGAAGTGGATACTGACTTGTAGGAATGTTAAGGCAAACTCACTTCACCTGTTATGATGCGATATCTATATATTTATATATTTGTAGTATTTAAAAGACTCTCTTTTCTCAGATAAAGCTTTTGTTTTAAAAACACTCACTCAACATTCAGCCCTGTTTGGTCTTGGAAAAACACAGCCGGTTTTTGCCTTTGATGAACCACAAGGGAGCTTTTGAGTCTCAATTTTTGTGTCTTCTAAAACTGCCAATAACTCCCCCATTTCCCCCCTTTTCCCATATACTGCTACATCAAAGCAGCAGCATACATCCTGAGAAATAGAGGATTCCATTGTGACTTCTTCACATCCTGGATGAACTTTAGCTAACCTCCTCCACTCTAGAAGATCCCTGTTTTGAGTTTAACAGATTGAAGAAGCTGCTTACGACTGCCATGATGAAGGTTACGATGTTGCACCTTGTTTCAGGTGCAACATATTTAGTCAAACCTGGGGTGGATATTTTCATCAGGCTGTTACTCGTTTCCCTAAATGTGAAATAGTCGGTTTATACAGGAGCTCCTCAAATCTGTAGACCTGCAAAAACACCCAGACTAACTGATTTTAAATATGATTAAATGTTCTTGTTTTGAGCAAAAGAAAATCTGCCAATGGGGTAAGCAAAATATGCTTATTCTTAATTCTTAAAACTAGCAATTCATTTCTAAAATAAACGTAATTTTTCTTGTGCAAAACAAGAAAATGATTTAAAAAAATGTCCAGAAACAAGTTTTAATTACTTTCCTGAACACCGATTCTCTGAGTGTCTCAGAGCCAAAGGCTTTTCAGTTCTGACTTCCAGTTGTGAAGCTGTTACAGAATAAATCTGAGAATGTTTTTGAGATCAAGATTTGATAGATAACTGAGAGCCTAAGGAGTTAAGCAAAGCAGTGAATGCGATTGTGGAATATATGTGATGAATAGACAATAATGACGGATTCATTCCAAGTCTGAGCAACAATGAACCTTTGCGCGGTACAACTCTTTGAATTTGAAGCATGCCTTTTCTGCTTGTGGTTTTATTTAAAAGATATTATTTCTGCTTTCTACAAGAGTCAGGGTGTGCTTGCTTTTGTGCTAAAATAACTTCAACCTAGGTTTTACAGTCTCACCATTCAAAGAAACATTAAAAAGTTCAAATGAAAAACATCCATACTTGCTGTTTTCCTCTGCATCCTACGATGGCTCCTTGGGCAAAGGCTGGAAGAGAAAAGCAGAGGGTCCAAAATTAACTTTTATGCAACTTTCTGAGTATACTGGCCTTGGACGCAGAACAGCATATGTCCATTTAAAAGCACAGATGGCACATCTTCCAATTATATCTAAGGAGATACGAAAGAAACTGAAGGTTATTTTGTTCTCTACCAGTTTTTATGACCTCTGAGGATGCTGCCTCTCTCCTCAACCAGAAAATACGAGCAAGTAATGGCCACCTCATCGCCCGCATTAACGAGTGAGGGACCTCTCTTTTCTTCAATCAATGGCACCAAAATTTTATCACATTAGTTGTAAGGCAGGGCGATAAACACTCTACCACTTTGTTTCATTGTGAGCACTTCTTCACTCCCTCCATTCATCTTCAGGAGGACACAACAACATGTAGTTTTCCCCTTGACCAGAGGAAGAAAACTGCTTCCTTGCTTTCTTAATACTGGTGAATGAGCCACTATTGTGTAGATAATGACTCGGCTAATCATAATCACAAAGCTAATGGTGTGTTTAGCCAATCAGAGGAGCCAAAGCGAGACGGCTGCCTGGTTAGCACATTGGCATTCCCAGCAGCCGCTGCTCTCCCATCGGCTGTGCCAGGCTCTTTCTGCAGCATCAAGGCAGACTTGGTATTCCGCTGCCCGCCTGGCCTGTTGTTCTATGATCTGTCGCTCTGTCTGTCCCGCCAGCAGACCGGCTCCGGCGCTCTCGAAGAAATCCAGTCCTCTGAAGAGGCGCTGATCCATCACACCTCTCCAGCAGCATGTCATCTAAATGCTAAGTACTTCCACGGCATCTTTAAATCAAAACAAGAAAAGAAATGAGCACGGGAGGCGAGTGGTTGGAAGGGATAAAAGCTTATAAGGGCACAATAGAATCTGCAGAGCAAACCCTTAGCTTTTTGATTACATTCATTTTCAGGGATATGGGAGAGGGAAACTGAGAGAGGGGAATGTGCACGAGGAACCCACAGAGTCTATTATGCCTTTAAATGTAAAAGGAGGAAAAAAAGAGAAGCGGTGGATAATGTTACATCTACCCCAAAGGCTTCTTTAAAGAAAATATGTTGTTTAATTTGAATAAAAAAATTTCATAACTGCCCCCACCATAAAAGACCCTCCCTTTCCCTTGCCTTCATGTCTCAGTCTTAGCTATTGATTTGTGTCATACTTGAAGTCGGGCAGAGCGCTGAGACGGCAGAAGTGGCCGGCTCTATTAACTGCTCCCACTAATTAAAAGGGTAACAAGGTGAGTTTGGCCCCATGGGGCCAACTGTGCAAGATAGGAAGCCTACTGCTTGCTTGCCACACACACTTGTAAACAGCGCTGATGGCCTATGGTGTTTACACGACAGAAATCCAAGGACATCCAAGACATATTCATCTCCCGCTGGCACAACGGATGAGGGAGATTCTGGGATAAGGAGAGAGAGAGCAAGTGCTTTACTAATTGCTTCTGTTGCAGTGCAACTGAGACATTTGGACCCTGTCTATGAGCTTTGGGTGCCCTCGTTTCATCATCACTTGTAAACACTGAGCGCTGTTCATAAATGATAAAGTTTCACAGTTCAAATGAGGTACACAGCAGGGATCTATGAGAGTGTGCCAGCAAAGATTGGCAAAAAAAAAATCATGGTATCTAATTAATTTCCCTCCTTATCATCAACACAGCATGGTTTAGGATCAAAGTATGTTTATAATACAATATGACTTATACTACACAAAAAACGACCACAACCGAGGCGGAATTACAACTCTCAAAACTCTTTGTAGCTAGAAGGGAAAGCGACTGCAGGTAGAGCAGACAGCTTGTTTGCACTGTGCTCTAGGGAAGCCGACGCTCCAGTTTTGGTAGTACCTCAAGAAAACAAAATTGTCACCAGCCGCCTATCCTACCGCTAAGGAGACAGACACCGAGCCACCAGTGCAGTAACTAAGCATCTCTCCCCAGTGGTCTCTCCTAACAAGTGGGCTCCTGCACAGGATGTGGCTGGTTTCATCAGCTGGTGCTTTGTGGATGTCCCAGTGATTACTGGCCACAAGAACTGTTATTATTTGACTAACAAGCAAAGCTAAGGCCCACTGAACACCCAGAGTGGATGCTTCACACTCAAAGTGTGAACCTGATGTAGAAAAGCATCAAAGCATCAGTTGTCTCTGAGGAACAAAACCATATTAGTAACAAAGCCTCTGGTCATGCTTGCTGCTTTATTTCTGGAGGGTCAGCTACAGAAATGATCTGTTGGCAGATCTGAAATGCTTAACTCAAATGAAAAATAAAAATATTGCAAAATAAGGGTCGACAGTAGCAGGGTGAAAAAAAATGCACGAACAGGTTTTTACTCTTTAAAGATCCATTTATTGACTTTGCTTTAGCTTTTTGAGGCACACGAGACTGATGCCTTATGAAGTGCTTATCGCTGATGTCTTAATAAAAGCTTACATGGTTTACACAAACCAGATACGGAAGATGAGTGCTGGAACACCGGTCATATTTCATTACAAAAATGAATGCAGATTAGTTGTGTAGTGAGGAATAACACAAATCCACCAGTTTTGAGCCTCAATATTGATTTGAAGTAATTCAATGGGACCTGATGTAAGTGTGGATAGGAAGGTTAAACACATTCAGAGTTTTAAAACAAATGAGCATGCACTGCAGAGGTCAGCTGGGATATTAAGAGGTTTGCTAAAAGGAGAAAAAGCACGTATTTTGTCCTTCGACTTCAAGTATAGTCAGCAAAATGTAAGAAAGTGCTCATGCTGACTGATATTTTTTAAGACTGTTAATCTTTACCTGCAAAATAGCTACCATCCATAAAAGTCAAATAATAATAGTAATAATCAGAGCAATAAGAGTAATCTTCACAACTATGCTTCGCTCTAAAACAGCATCTGAGTCTTTGGAAATGCATTTGTTTATGTTTGTAGGGCAACTTGAATTGGATGAATTTAACATTCTGTGAGCTTGCTGGGATCATATGGGGATAGCTGCACTAGGCAGTTGAAACACACTAAGAAAAACTCCAAATCTTCAAAAGCAGTAGAGTTTTATGATGGGATGGGTCCAGTCAATGGCGGGGCTTTCTGCATTAATTATCAGAAAACCGCTGTGCTGACTAGTGGCCTATGGCTCAGACAATTTCACACCAGACAAACATCCGGAGACAAGCAGCATGTAGAATAAAACACAAGTGGCAGTTCAAAGCCTGGCAATGACATAACTTCAAACAGGGGAGTGGGGTACAGTGAGCTGAAAGTGACAGCAGAAGGGGCAACGATCAGTCTGGGTCTCAGACTGATAAGAGAGGGGGGGCAACATATGTCTGGTGAAGCAGCTTTGACAAAAGAACCATTTCAATAGACAGTGGCAGTACAAGAGGAAATAACAAAACAACAATAAAAAGGAGGTAATGTTGTTTTCTTTAAACCATATGAATAAATACCAGAGGAAACAGAAAATGTAATCATGGAACTTCCTGCTGTGTGTTTGGACAGTAACACAACACCTGTGATCATATATATGAAAACTTAAAACGGTATTGTAAGGTTGTGGAAGCGTTTTCTCTCTTTAAAGAACATCTCTATCAATCTAACATACAGGACTGTCTCAGAAAATTAGAATATTGTGAAAAAGTTCTTTATTTCCTGTAATGCAATTAAAAAACATG
>JBAMHV010000014.1:19463922-19487237 GCA_037177535.1 Pseudomugil gertrudae
TTTCATGCATTTTTAATTGCATTACAAGAAATAAAGAACTTTTTCACAATATTCTAATTTTCTGAGACAGTCCTGTATTTCAATATATTTTCTGCATCACTCCACACACTATCTCCTCAAGACTGATGAACATGCCACAGCGTCTGACAAACAGATGAGGAGAAACCAAAGAAGCACATTTTTCTTTTCAGATTGATAAATAGAAGACCTGCAAATGAAATTGGAATAAAGAGTATATTTGCTTATCAAGTGTAACTCCTATGTACAAGGTGTATGCTTGACAGGGCCACGCATGTTGTTTGAACATCAGTCATGTTCAGAGAGTAGGCTTACGTCCAAAGGCAAAGCAGCCCGGCAACAATATGTTATCCCTGAAGACCCAGAGAGTGGCTGTCAGATACAATATGACAAGAGCGATGTCAGTTCACAAGCAGACATGTGTATGAAAGCCTGGAGGTGGGCCAGTGAAACATAAAAGCTGGACCTGCGCGCTGTTGTCTGATGAATGCATCAAAGAGAGGACGGTGCTGCATTCAAGCCATCCGATTATCAGTGAATTAAAAGAAAATGTGATACATTAGTACTTTTTACACTGCTGAAAGAACCAATTTCTAATGAAAATGGCTTTTTTAAGTAAATATACTGAAAAAGATTTTAATAGTCTTGCATGATAGAACAGTATTTATTAATTCCAACAAATGAGTCGGCCAGCAAAACACCGAAAGACATAATGCACGGTATGCATATCTAATATTTGAAAATCTCCTTGTCTGGTTTCTCGCCAAATTTTCAAGATGATAACCTTTCTCCAAAGGCCTACAGTTCTGATTTCCTCACTAATATCCTCCCGCTGTAATAGAAACAAGAGCATTTATTCCACATCCTCTTACTCCGGGCACATTTGTGATGTATGTATCCTTCAGATCCTCTGGTACAGAGAGTTACTATTCAAGGAACAACCTTGTTTACTTCTCTTATCATGCATTTTATTTAGGCTTAATACATGCTGCTAGTCACAGTGCCGCAGCATCTAATGAAAGTGATTTTAACATCATAGACCACATCTATCTTAAGATGGAATCCCACTGGGAATACAAATCTTGTTGCACAAGATTCTGTGGGCGACGAATGCAAGAGCTGCATTGGAGCAAAAAGCCGCAATTTATGTAACCTGAAAAAACAAAAAGGCAATCGCATAACAATACGTTCAAAGCAACGAAACCACATATCAGACTTGAAGCAAATGAGCACAGGAGGAGCTTCTGAAGAAGGTTTAATTTTAGTAATGAACTACTTAGAATAAGGTAAAAAGAAATGACTTAATATGACCCGTCATAGCATTCATGCTTATAGGAATTTTATTGTAGTTTGGCAGATTTAGTAACAATACTCTCATTTATGACAGGCTGATGGTGACACTATTGTAACACCATTTTTGGAAGATTAGCATTAATCATGACATGTTGTCTCTGAAGTCAAATTTTAAAAGAAAAAAAAAGAAAGCCAAAAATAAAGTGCTAGATGTTCAAGTATTCACTAATTTAGCTATGAAACACTAATTCAGCTTTGTTGCAGACAGTTCAGTCACATAATTTGCTTTATGTGACACAATGCACACTAACAATCTAAGTATCACACGATCTTCATGTAAACCACCAAGCAAGTGGCACTGGGAAGATGGAAGATTCAGGAAAGTTTAAACCATCATTATAAAATGCACAGGAGCAAAAAAATTAGTATTAACCAATGACTTACATTGTTTAAATAAATATATTCATATATCTGTACTGTCTCTATTTTATGCAATACATACAAAATGAAAGGAATATGACACAACAACAAACCAGGACATTGACCAAAACTTATAGAAAGCAGGAAGAGTATTAATCAGAGAGGCATTCATACACATTGAACCCTCAAGGAACTACAAAGCACCACGAAGGCTCTCCAAAGATATGGAAGAAGATCTTCTGCTCAGATGAGACTGAAATGTAACTTTTTGGTCTTTGAAAATAACTATATCTGGTCCAAACCCAATGCCCCTCATTGAAGCTAGGTCATGCTATGGGCGTATAGAGGGGGAAGTCTTAAGGAAAATACTATCAGTTAAATGCTTGGACACATTACTCATTCGATATAATAGGAAAGTGTGTCTAAACTTTGTACTGGTTTAAAGTACCTATTTTCGTCTTCCAGAGATTTGAGGCTGGGATGGAGGTTAATCTTCGAGCAGGACAATAATTCAAAGCACGCTGCCAAAGAAATGCTTGAGTGTTTTAAAGGGAAATATTAAAATGTGCTTAAATGACCTAGTTACGGCTAAAACTTCAATCCAACTGAGAATCCATGCCATTGCTTAAAAGATTGTTCTACACCAGCAGAACCTAACTTGAAGGATCTGGAGCAGTTTTACTTTGAAGAATGGGCAACAATCCCAGTGGCTTGTTGTGCCAAATTCATACACAAGAGATGCTCAAAGAGACTTGCAGCGGTAGAAGCTGTAATGGGCCGCCTCATAAAGTACTGACTTTGTACACTGAGGTGTTATCAAGACAAAGATCTAGCCTCACTTAATATTAGGGCACATTAATTACTGGGGCTGTTTATCAGGCCAAAAAGGCCGTGCATTATTATGTCAATGTGTTAGAGTTCTTCACCTAGCAGAGTAGAATATAATATATATAAATGACATGTCAGGACATTTTTGGGGATGCACCTGATATGGTTTATTAATACATGAAAATAATCTTTTCGGTGTCTTTCCACAATTATAATAATTAAAACTAAATGACAGCAAAGCACATCAGAGGTTTGTCGGTGGTCAGGGCTGCCAGCACAGTGGTGACCATGGCAACATGTCTGGATTGCCTTGTTTGTGGACACAGGCACTTTTGACTGTGGCGCTATGAAGTATTACATAACAGCACTATCGAACCCCCTTATAACCCCTCCGTAACTGAACTGGAACAGTCGTATCGATGTGGCAGCATAAATCCAGTCATTTTTGTTTGTTTTGCATATTTGCAACATGTTTGAATCAAACACCTTCTTCCTTATCTTTATTTTTCACAAAGGTACACCTTTTGCTTATCTTTATCTGTACAAACTGAGACTTTTTGTGTCATATGGCTTCCTTTCAAAAAGCCATCAGTGTTAGCTGGTTCTAAGGTTGTTATGTTTAAGGCAAAACTGGCAGGACTGTACACATACCACCCGCTTTCTGCCCTGACTGATGCTGGAACAAAGAGCACATAGCTGGAGGAGGGCCACCACAGTAGAAAAGAGGAAAATGCAAAAAATTAAAATAAATAAATAAAAAAAATAATGATGCAAGCATCTCTGCCCTACTGGGTCGCACAATGTGTGTGTCTGAGTGTAAGCAGTATACTCTGCAACTCTAGTTCATTTGGCAAAAATGGCCAACTACAACAGTTTGTTTCCCTTCAGGCCACACACTAGCTTGCACTCGCATTTGTTGTGTAGGTGTAGGAAGGTTTTTTTTTGGAGCTACTGTTGTAGCTGGTCTGTGGGATGATACAGATGAAAATACTCTCTGATTGGGATCAAATCAAGGTTTCTAACATCGAGAATACATAATTAAAACCCACCAAATATAACATATTGTAAAGTATGTTTTATATCAGCAAAAGGACTTTTGATGTTCATAGTTTCAATTAAAGCTCATCACTTTGCAAAGCAATACAAAGCTGATACAGAGTACTGCTCTCGACAGAGCTCTCATCAATCAGAGAGCAAAGCAATGCAATCTCACAACCGTACTGCTCGCTTAAACGGAAAGACATTATTTTAATTTAAAAAAATTCTGCTTGCATGCCATGTCCAATTCCCATTTGATGACCATGTCTTTTTAATGTACGTTCAAACACATTTGTTGTGGATTGTAAGGTTCCACACAGCTTGTGCAACTAATTCCCATCCAAATCCCAGTATGAAGTAGACAGCACCAGTCTCATAACACCCCTCCCCAGTCTTCCTAGATTGCACTACCCACCTTAGAGAGTTTCATTTGTGTATTTCAGCAGCTCACTAGTGAAGACAAATCATGGAGGAGGTGGAGCGGGGTGTCCAGAGAATGATTCATATTAATGGCTATCTGGCAGTGGGGAGCACGCTGCATATGCAAACTCCATTAGCAGGTTAGACATAAGTGTGTGACCTGGCAGTGCCACTGTGAGCCCACACATGAGGGCGAGTGGCGAGGAAGAGGTTGAGTGCACTGAAAGAGTTGCAGGTGCAGGGAATAATAAGAGTGTGTAATGCAGTTATATATTGATATGTTGACTTTCTGTCAATATATCATGTTGATGATCATGTTTTTAATAAACAGTTTTAATCATTTTAACCAGAATTGACTAGCATATGAATGAAGCTTTTAGCCCAAACTGACTGAGACATAAATTTGTATTAAATCAGAGCATCCGAAGGCTCATCTCCTTGTTTGAGTGCGACAAAGAATACAGCTAATTTTCCTTCTGTTTCCCAAAATCTGTTACATGTACATGGAAAATGGAGGGCAACATCCTTGTCAGAGTAAACTGAGACAGCTTCTCTCCAGGGTACCAGCACAATGTAGAAACACACTTGTTAAAAATGCACAGAGAAAAACTCGTTTAAAAGAGGAAATGCCTAAATGGAATAAAGTCCAGTTCCATGAAGGTCAAATTTATTTGTATAGCACATTTCAAATGGCTGCATCAATGCTGATATCAAAACTTGCTTTATGCTTCTCGCTAGATTTGCGTAGATTCTTGAATGTTACTTTGCTACAGTTAGTCCAAACATGCTAACTTTTATTTATCTCTTTGTGTCCACTACGGACACCAATTTAAAGGCTGTTTTCTACTATATGTACTACTATATGTACAGCGACTCATCCAATACACTGCCAAACACGGACGAATAAATACATCTAATATACATTATAATTACCAGGTTTGCTTCAGTGACATGAAAGGACAAAAAAATTATCCAGCTATATTTCAGGAGAATTTTTTATCAGGCTACATATATATGACAACATAGTTAAATATTGTTTTATATGCTTTAATAGACAACATAATAATAACAAACTCATTAAAAAAGTCAACTCAGCTCAAAAGTAAGATCTACATGTCTGTAGAAGTAAAATATTGTATTTGAGAAAATGTGGCACTTTGTTCTTAATAACTCCATCACAGGCTTATGACACCAGAGAAAAGGTCACAAGGTTGTCAATTTCAGAGCAATTTATCCTCACAGAAGCGTGTCTTTGTTCACCTGGCTGCTTGATAAAAGCAGTTTGTGTGTTGACTTGTATGTAGATAATGTGCACTTTCTTTTGTCTTTTGAACTGTCTTACACTTGTGGCTGGTAAAGCGCTGTCCAGGGTGGGAAAATAAAAAGAACTCATTTTAAAAGGACCACAAAGAAGATCTGTAGAAAGAATTCAGCAAAAAAGGTAATTAGTTCTAACCAGGTGCAGAGAAAGCAGTGTCAAAATGAAAGGTGAAGGGCATCCCTGTGTATAAGTGCTGTGAAAGTTGCATTATGCTTTATGAGATGTATGTTTTCTGCACAACGTGCCACCATCAGGTACATTTGTCACATTGTTTTATATTTTAACTCCACCTCTAGCAAACTTGTCCAACACAGCATGACTAATGAGCAAAGCTATTATCATCTCTCAGAAAACCACAGCCTCACTGAACACGATGTAAAATGATCATGACCACGAGAACACAGATTCTATCGCAATTAAAACTCCTCGTCTGCACTTTCCTTCTCTCACACTTGCACACAGAAGTGAACCAACAAAGCTGTCTCTCCTGTTTTTAACTTCATTCTTTCCTCCAAGAGCCATTCAGATCAATCATCTTCAGAGATTTCTCATTTTTATTTATCTTCCAGATAGCGCATCAAACCTCTGGATAGCTCTGCGCCTCTGCGGGGAAATCTTCCTTAGCTCTGCCTCTTCAAAATCACTTGTGATTCACTTGGACAACAAAACTGCTCAGCAGCAGCTCATTAAGTACAATCAGTGAGACACATAAGATGGATTTTTGTTAATGTCTGTACAAACTTAAATGTGTTGTCAGAGTGCATCATGCAGCATAGCAAACAGCAGCCCAAAGCAGTCAGAAGAAAAGGGCTGAAAGAGTGATGAAGATGAACCAGAATATAAAACAGCTGACCCGGTCGTAAGCTGACCTCTGGCATCTTGTGTCGGACTATGAGGACAAGTGTCTCTGCTGCTTCATCAATCTCATCCCCGCTTGCTGACATCAACAAGTTGCATTTTGCTTTAACTCGCACTGTCTCTGCATATTACATACTTTGCTTCTGTCTTTGGTCATCTTTTCATTTGGGGATATTTACACCTAAAGTGGAGTCAAACTATGGCTGGTGGTTTACATTGTCTCATGGTATTTAGGATCTTTGATTATTTCAAATGTATTTGTCTTTATTTGGGCGTCTGTAGGGATTTAATGCATATTAGAGGAAGAATGTTGCTCAACATACCTTGGATGCCTTTCAGACCCTGGAGTTGCTCGTTTCATTGAATCAAACACTATTATAAGTTGGTGAAGTGACTCTGGTCACTTCAGTTCTACACCTTTACAATGTCTTCAAATCAACGGACAGCTGTATGGGCTTTGTTACTAGTAAACTAGTTATCAACTAGTTTATGAAGTAGAGCCTTCAGCTCAAGAACTGATATTTCACTTATCAGTGAGAATTAAATTAACAGAAGATGAATGACTTAATTTAGGTTATTTGTTATATTAAAATAAGAAAAAACACATAATTAATTTAAATATATCATAGTACAGCGATAGGTTGCATAAATCTCTGAGCAAGAATTTGGTGAATGTGGAAGGAAAAAACTCTCTTTTAGCAGGAAGAAAATCACCAAAGCAGGTTTCAAGGAGAGCAGCTATCTGGTTAAACCTTTACAGTAAAGAGAATAAAAATTTACACACAATTTAGCACTATCAGCCAATGTGCAATGACGTCAGGTTTTTAAGGCTTAATTTTTCTGCCTGAAATAGCTTCATGGTTTTATATCATTTTAGCATTTTGCAAACCAGCAGCTGGGATTTTATTCCTGAATGAGGAAGTAATTAGACATAATTAAGGGTGAATTTAAAATATAATAAGCGACATAAAAACACAATTTCTTAAATCTCTATAGCATCTTACTTTATTTTGGGGAGAACTTTGTGAGCTTTTGTGAAGGCTACTTCAGCTTACATAGTGCATCCTGTCTCCACTCTGAGTTCTCCATCAGCCAGTAAAAGTCAGTCCATTACCGAGTCCTCGTATCTCTTGCTTTGCCATATTCTCCCTTTTTTTCTCACATTTTACAAAAATGTTTTTTTTCGTCTTTTTTGTTTTGATGAATCAGCCTCAGCTAATGTGTTGATTTGTTATTTTTGAAACACTACACCATGATGCAAAACAGAGCTTTCATGTAATGCTACAGGCCAGAAAAAAAGGAAAAAGGCTGTGAAAAGCACTTTCAAAGCCTTAGGTTGCTGGTTGGATAATGATGGCTCCAGAAATATGCATAATGAATATCAGTGTGCCATCAGAATGTCGATTAAGGTAGGGAAATATTTGGAAAGAAAAAAGGCTATCAATATTACAAATTCAATTCTCTTACCAAGGACATGTTTCTGTGCAAGGTCAGATTACTGGTGGTTTATACCAACACTTAAGTGCAAACATAAGATAGATGCTACTCACAAAATAGTGACAGAGATTGCTCAACTTTTTTCAGACATTCTGTTTTATTCTACAGTCATTTAGCAGATGCATTTCTCCAAAGCAACGTACATCAGAGAATAAGAACAACACAAGCAAGAAATCAAACAATAGGGGACAGCACCGATAAGTGACAGATGATGATGATTCACAAAGTATAACTGAAAAAACAAAGCATTTAATATGTTAGAGAGCTGGATTTCACTATTAAACACAAAGATGAAGTCAGTATTAATGTACACGTTGACCAGGGCTAGTCTCGACTTTGGTGGAGTTACTGAAGGATTATTAGATCTTCATGACATTGATGGATGATCTATTGTCTACAGAGTATTAAAAATACATAGCTAAAAATCAGCTGTGAGAGAACAAGTCTTCTTTATTCACTGATCTGTCTCAGCTGAGCATAAAGCAACACACTGTGAAATTTCCAAGTGGCATAGTGAGAGCCTCACAGGGACAGTGAGTCCTGTAGCCATGGCGACTGCCACTGGCGAGGCAAGCAGCGAGCCTGGAGAGCAATTATTGTTTTTTCCTGAGTTTTTTTTTAAAACTCAGCTATCATTTGCTTATTTTCTACTGTTACAAAAATTAGAACGTATCAACAGAAGCAGACGAAGTTGCAGTGGCTTTGTACTTGTTGTTTTCCTCCCTACAGACGAGATTCAGTGCTCAGTCAGTGCAGCATCACTGGCAGCTTTGAGGCATTGGATGCATGTCGCGCTGTTATGGAGCCCACAGAGGACCAGATGACACCATATTGGTGGTTTTAAAAATGTAACATGTTTATTCATTTACATCTCTAGCAAAGTCAGCAAGAGGTCGTCAGTTGTGCTCGTTTTTTCCAGCACTACATAGATATTTTAAGGCTTTCATATTTAGGTTGCCTTGCTTAGAAGGCAACACACTAAATCCATTTATGTCACGTTTAAAGTTTTAAAACACGCTCCATTCATAGACATGTGCATACGGTATATGTTATGTTTGTCGTTTGCTTTTTATGTTTACGTTCTCTTCGTGGGATCTTCAAAAACCTAGACACATTATAAAACACTGCTGGGGTCTTACATGTCAACAAATCACATTTTCAATGTGTCTCTTGTGCCATGTGTCTCACTATGATAAACAATGAACTGCCAATTCTTGTTTGGACAAAACATTGATTATGAATCATTTATATTTACCCAGGTGGCAATTTGTGGACCTTCTAATGTCCTTTATATACTCGAGGTTATCAGATCGGAGAATTTATGCAAATAAAATCCAGCTAAAAGGGAAGTGAAATATTCCTCTTATGTGTGTTGTAAAAATTTCTGTTGCATAAGCAATTTAACAACATTTGACAACTATCTCTGTGTTGTGTTGGGTATTTTGGTCCCATATGATGTATCATACAATGCTATTGTTGGGGCTATTTGTCTCTTTGGTAAACAAGAAAAGCTGCATTTGTGCTAAGATTAATACAGAATGTATGGTACAGAATACAGAATGAGTGACTTTCACCAAAGTGAGCATTTACATCTGCAGTATGCACATTAATAATGGCGGGGTTTCTGCTCTAATGCTTTAAACAATGGCAACTGATAAAAGGCTGCTTCTTTGTGTACATAGAGAGCTAATAAAAAGTTGGAAGAGTCAACTTTTACAGCAGGCTTTTATTAAAATCACAGCAACATGACAAACTGGGAAGATGGTAAGAGTTGATAGTATGTATAACCACTGAACCCAGCTTTTAAATGGGCCGGCAGGACTTTACAAAAGAGAAATGGCTGCAGGCAGATTGTTGTGTTAGCATTATGAGAAAATCATTTATGGCCTGTTTCATTTTTCATTCGTGTTCTGAATAGTTGAGCAAAGTAGCACAGCATGTACGATATTATAAGTAAATCTAAAGCTGAAGCAGGAATTTGACTGAACTGTAGACACATGGTGAAATGTCTTTTTTTCCCTAAAATGGTGCCTAGACCGAGTTAAACACAAATGATTCTAATAGAGTCACCCCTTTAGTCAGTGCTGTGCCATCCAATTCTATGAATTTACCTTACAAAACATAATGATAAATGTACAAACAGGGTTTGAACACATTGTGATTTATTATTTGTAGTTTCTTGCCTGCGTTGACATTAGATCTGGTGTTTAATCTTTATAATCTGATGGCTTCTTTTGATAACTAATAAAATGTGCACAATAGGGTTTCAAGCCTTTTGACTTATAAGATTTTTTTTGTAAAACATGTTTATTATATTTATTATTTATTAACATATTATATGAGCACATTTTAGTGCATAATTTTATCATTACTGTATTTCTTAATGAGCTGAAGATAACTAATAAAATGTGCACAATAGGGTTCCAAGCCACATTTTTTCCCATAAAATGCTGCAAAAAGTCTCAGAAATAGCATGAGTATGATATATAAGCAGCAGCATGAGAGGGATTTCCTATGACTTTCTGTAAATTGCATGTAAATTGCCTGTAAATTGCATGCTTCTGTAAAATGCATGGTGGTTAGCGCTGTGGCCTCACAGCAAGAAGGTTACTGGTTTGAGCCCAGGCTGGGGAGGGTTGTCCAGTGACGTTTCTGTGTGGAGTTTGCATGTTCTCCCCATGTATGCGTGGGTTCTCTCCGGGTTCTCCGGCTTCCTCTCACCCACAAGACATGCATGTTAGGTTAATAGCTATGGTTAAAATGGTTTAAAATAACATGTAAGTTGCTTTGGATAAAAGCGTCTGCCAAATGACTGTATAGTATAGTAGTAAATTTCATTTGCTCAACAAAACTATGAGCGAGTTAGAGATAGTGGCTTAAGCTTTTATAAAAAAGGGCAAATAGTTAATGGTGCAAATAGTGCAACATTAAAGGGCAGATTGTGTCATAAAACCTGGGTACTAACTTGCTGCTTGACTGAAAACCTGCTCTCTGTTTCTCACGGCTGAAAGTTTGCATGACAGATAACCTGGCTCACAGGGGTGACTCATGCTGATAATGAAACCGTGACGCTGTAAGTGCATATGGCGTGTATTAATGTCACGTCATGTAAATTACCGTGACGGTCTTGATGCGACCACTGCCCTTGGTGCAGGTCCAACCGGATCTGTTGAACAAGAGGCTGCAGACCTCCCCTTCCAGGCAGGGAGCCATCTCACACCACTGACGGCTCCGCACGATTCGCGCTGTGAGGGTGAAAGACAAGAGGACAAAGAGGCAAATTAGACAGATTGACAGAGCCAGAGAAAAACTTCCAAATGTCAACTTTTCCTGGAACAAACCAAACTGTCCTTTCTGCGCTCGGCAGACAGAAAAGCTTCCACATGCTGATGTGTCTCTAATGAAGTTCTCACTGAAGTATTATGTCTGAATTGCCTGTGGTAGTAACCTTTACGGACCAGATGGCGGTCCATAAATTACCCTGTTGCTAATGTTAAATATGTTTGCAGCTGCACAGAAACATGACTTTCTCCCACTGACTTTATGCCTCAATTTCTTTTAGGTAAATCAAGAAAAAGTTATTTTTATAGCACAAAACTATTGAGTTAAATTACAAGATCAACTCTAAAATACTTTTCTGAAGCTACCACACATGTATTTATGGACATCATAAACATTTTACTAACTTTATTATGAACATCTGAGTAACTATAGGTTTATACATAATTATAGAAACTATAAAAGAAGCATTTAAGGTTGAAGTGAATGAGGTGAGATGACTGCTAATGCATGTTAATGTGATTCACAACATTTTTGTATGATTGAAGGGATTAACTTATGGAGTATGGTAAATGGACTTATATAGCACTTTTCCAGTCTTTTCAACCACTCAAAGCACTTTACACTATAGTACATTCACTCATTCACACACACTCACATATACAGTATTTCACTCATATATATCATATATAAAAATGCCCCACATACATCTGGAGCCCATACAGATGATATTTTTTAATAATTGTGCATAAATTAGGTCCACCCATCTATAAAGCCTTTTTGGTTTGTTTGATCAGCTTAGGGTAACTCAGTCAGTAGCCTTCCAACTTCTGTCCTCTCACCAGACTGACACTCCACCATGATGCTGAATCAGAGCATAGATGTTGAAACATTTTGCAATCTAATTCTATTCTTCAGTGTGTAAATTTAGCATTTTCATTGCTACTCATCAGACGAGTCCCCACTTTCTATATCTGCTTTTTCCTTCTCCAAACGTGTAGTCTATAGCCCAAAGTAACACGGACTAAAATAAAACTACTTGAGCATATTCACGAGATTTCACTTCATGAAATTCTCTCTTACATATGCAGCTTTGCTCCTCGCACCAATAAATGCACTAGTGCAAACATAGGTCATTCAGAGGAAACCACCCCTTTCTGGAGAGCTAGCAAATGTATCTTTTGCATATTACGTCATCTTTTCACAGCAGTCCAGCAGTTGCTGTTGGAATAAATACTTTTCCTTATTTCATGCAGTGGTGATACTGCCTTTGACAGCTGCGGGGTAAAACTAAAATAAATTTCCGGTGCTATTCTAAAACATAGATTAGAGGTAGAGGATTGCAGAACAGTGAGGGAATATTAAGCTTTTTTACAGTCGTCTTGAAGTTATTTGTCGGCAGTAGGTGACAGGCTGCCAGAGACTGAGCTGAGATCTTCTCATTCTCCCACTGCAGTCTGACTGCATGACATTGAATTAGCATTTGCCTGTAGTCAACGCTGATAAGCACTGATTGTTCTTTACACAGCGTGCTAAAGCAACACCGAAAGGTTATCGGCTCTCTCCGGACCTGACCGGGGCTGCTGCTCCTGCCTGTCCACAATCCCCCGAGGCAGCACATTGTGGAGCGCAATAACATGGTCTGTAAATTGAAAGAGAGGAACTACAATTCGTTGAATGTCCACAGGAGAGCTAAGAGAGGAGGAGAGAGGGAAAAGAGGTATGGAAAGAGAGGCATTGTTATATTTTTCCTGGTCCTGGACTTGTTAACCTCTTGCAATGTCAGCCTGGGCTACTACTTTGAAGTAAAGATTTGTCATATTGTGGTACTCATCATCAGGTTGGAAAAAGAACCAAACATCATCCTTATGTTAGCAATCACACGCAGACAATCACTGCTTTATAAATATGAAATAGTCCTCCCTCAGTACAAATGGTAAAACAAAAAAATATTGTTGACAACCCCTGCTTATTTAGGCTCCCCTCACAGTGTTTCCATACAGAGATGCACATGTGGAGCACAACAGCCTTGAAATCTGTCAACTTAATAAGAAGAACAAACTCAATAAACTATTAAAGCTTGATTCTGAGGTAGAAGGGTCATTATGGCTTCACCCTGAGTGTCTAGCAGAGAAATCCGGAGTGACCTTCCTCCTGACACAGCAACAAGCCGTGGTGAATTTTCATTTTCACAGCTATCCGTCAGGGGCAACAAAGAGTAGATTTATCAGTCAGTTGCAGATGTAGTTTTGAGTACATTAGAAGGCCAGCAGAACTCAATTTCCAGGGTACAGAATAAGAGCTGAGCTGGCAAAGCTGTGGAAATGCTGACTAACCGTGGAGAACATCAGCCCAACTAGCCCAGAGTGGTGGAGGCTAGCTAAAATAAATGCATTCTTTGACTCCTGCCACCGAATGCTTCAGTGGCTCGCTCTTCTTACGTTTTAATGCCATCAATGAATGTGTTAGCTGATCCGAGATGACTTGATGAATCTCCTGCTGCTCAAGGTGTGGAGAGGTCACGCAGCCTTGGTGGAAAATGAGAGAGCCGCAGTGATAACTTCCCCTGCAACAACATCATGAATAACACACAGAGCTTCAAAATGGGGCTGTTGCAGCTTGACTGTAGCCTGTCTGTATTCATCAAACCTGTCTCTTCTATGCACTGGCACTGTTGATGCAGCACAACCACCCACTTGACATGATCAGTATCCAGGGGAGCCTTCAAGTTTCTGCGTTTTCAACATTTATCTGCAGTGATATTTCTCCGTAGAGATTCTGTTACACATGGCTGTATCATAAACCAGGCTAGTTGCAATGACAAGAATCAGCTTTGTGTTAAAATTGTTGATAATTTTCAACCTCCTGAGAGCTGTCTCACTGTTTGCGATGGTGACACTGTGCAGCAGCAGCGGTGGTTAAACAGCTGGCTGTGGTGGTTGGAAGAGAGATAGAGGGTCTCTCTGGCTGACACCTGGGTGGCCCATCCTGTTGCCATTGCTGTCAGAGTCCCATCCCGGCACCGTAGATGTCGTGCCAAGCTTGTTAACTGCCAAGGTCCCTGCTGGGGTACGGCTCTGGACCTCCAACTAGATCACACGTAAGACCATCTGTACCCCTGTGCATTAGTGCCAAGCCCTGCCCAGCACAACACAGCACTGCCAGACGAGACTTATAGCACAAAGCACGGCGGGGCACAACAGTACCTTCTAAACCACACACTATTAATCTGATTAAATTCAGCTAGAGCAGAAAAAATAACCAAAGCCATGGTGAAATAGGTTTAAACTTATTTAGATATGTCCTAAATATTCATAACAATGTAATTCAACATAAAGTAAAGAAAACAACAATTTTGTGTTTCATAGTAATTAGACTTTTTTTTTTTAGAAAAGCATCCCACTGGATAAGCTAACTAGCTTAACATGACAACAAAAACACTCATAACATCCGGCACTGTTTACAATCTTTCTAGCAATTGTTAATTAAGCTTTATTCATAAAGCACTTTGATCTCTGAATGAATTTTAATAGCTTCAGACGGTGTTATTTTTATGTATTTTACATTTTTGTGTGTCATATTACAACATTTAAAAAAGGCAATTATATTAAGGGTTAAAGGTACAAAGCAATTCTTCATCCTGTCACTGTGTATAGGATCAAATTAAACTATGAAAATATATAAAAAGGATGAGTTCTATTATAATGTATTGGTATTACAATATCTTGTGATTTCAGGCTGCATGGTTTTGGGCATGTTTTAAACTGATATAAAAAGATGGTAGGTGTTGCACTGATGCAGCTCTGTTTGATAGAAAACCTCTATCTTTGTGATAGAAAACTTCTATCAGGTTATCAGGCAAATTAAAGATCCATGATTAAACTAAAAATATATATTTTGTTTGTCTATGTTATTTTACCTTATTTTTCCTTTTTAAACATGTTTTCAAAAGAGTTTACATTTTTGTGTTCCTGCTAGATTTTGTCTCGTAACTTTTCATTAATTAAAAACGAGCGGTTATTCAGAGGGCGTCAGATTGCTGTGGAACTTCACATCAACAAAATCCAAATTAGATTCACAACTTACATCAGTGGGTGTAATTATAATGTGCCCAAAATGATGAAACCTACATTTTCTATATTATTCTTTAACTTTAAAGAGGATTTGAGAGAGAGAAAAAAGTTTAGTCACACTTAAAACAGAGCAGGATTGCAAAAGTTCATGGTTTTTTTATTTATGTTATATAAATATATATATACCGATATAGATATTTTAAAGCCAAGCTTTTGTGTGAAGGTCAATCCTTCCATCCAGACTTGGTGCAGCTTCCAGACTCTTATCATGGTCGCCATCAAGCTTCATACGATCACAGTGTGGTGTGGTGGCATGGCAACAACGGACCAGGCAGAGAAAGGCAGCGGGAAAGACTCGGGGAGCAGATTAGAGTGAGGAGCAAGGAGACAAGCTGGGAAAAGCACATAATCCTCCTGTGTACAGTCGGCAAACCAAACCTCCACAACACTGACATGCAGCAGCACAAAAAGAGGGCAAAAAAAGCTTAAAATATGTCCTGAAAAAGCCGAACAAAAGAAGTCGCTTTGCAGAAAAACCCACTGCACTTACTGTAGTGCAACAAACTGTTCAGTGAACAAAAACAAATGAGGCATAACAGGATAAACATGTCATGTTGCAGGAGCGATGCAGCCACCATCTGGGCCAGCAAACAAAGTCGATTTAAGTATATTTAAACATTCTTCATTCATTTTAAAGCTTAGGTAAGCTAGTTGACATATATTTATGGAAGTGAGAATGTCAGCATGATAGTAAGGGAGCTGATTGTATTTGTTAAGCCACACCAGCTGCAGACTATCAAAAAATAAGCTTTGAATGGTAAATGTAGCTGTAAAGATGTTTTTTCTACTCTGAACCCATTTCATAAAGATGCACAGCTACAGTCAGTACAATATACAAGCGTTGTCTTATTAGCTTGCATCCAGATGAATAGAAAATCTCATCTAAAATAAGCATCGGGTCCTTGAAGGGCATTTGTAGCTCAAGAAAAGCTGATTAAGCTCAATCAAACCTGCTTCTAATTTAAAATTATGCAACAGCAACATAAAAGTTACTGTGATAAGAGCAGGAATGTTGAAGGATACAGTTTGTATTACTGTGATATGATCTCTCCAGCTGAAACAAACGTATAATGAGTATATGACTACCAGGTTAAAATCATGTACTGGTATTTCACTGCTGCTCAATCCAGTTAATAAAATATGTCACAAAATTTTTGATGTGCCTCTTTCATCTTTCTTTCTGTCTTTTTTAAACTTTTGGGACAAAAGCACAAAGTATTTTAGTTTAAGTGTGAACATCTGTGTAACTAACCTACAAACAGAGCCTTATGTAGCTTGTGGGCTGTGAAAGCAGCTTTGCTTTATTTTAAATTCACTGCAAAATAGTCTCTAAAATAAAATACTTTCTTTTTGTGCCTTCGTTTTGGAGCCTGCCACATCTATGTTATTCGTTTTGTTTGTGATTTTTGAAACAATATCGCAGATTTTCAGATCAGATCAGTGAATTTGCATCCAAAAACAAATTTTATGCCATTACAAAATTTCACTACACAAATTTTCACTAAACAAGATAGATTGTGCCGAACAGATTGTGGAATTGAATGTGTTTGGCACTGTCGCTCCTCTGAATCTCTGCTTAGGATAACGGCCAGAAAAACAAAGCGTTTCTTAAATACTTTCCAAGATGAGCTTCCAACTGTTTATTTTATTTTACTTTATTTTCTTTGATCAGTTTTAGATAATGACAGTACACACCCCACTGCAATTAAACCAAGAACACTGTGTTTTTTAGCTGACATTAAGCCACATACAAGTTATAGACTGCGATGTACAGCAATGTACATTACCTCTGGCTTAATGTCAGCTAAAAAGCACAGTGTTCATGGCATATTGTGCATATTACAATTACCACCATATTGTCCCTATTTCCTCCTAAACTATAATAAGATGACTGATAATTATGCCAACGTTCAAAGACAGAATAAAAATAATGTCAACTAAAAGTAAATTAATTGCAATGTACACTTGAAATGCAAAGCAGCTTTTGTATTTTAACACTGTTGTCATAGGATTACAAAAAAGTAATTCCTTCCTAACACTGTGAAAGACTTATATTAAATTAGCTAAATGACAATAAGTCCTTGATGTGTTAAAAGAACAAAACATTACACACATAAATGAAAGGGTGAGTACTTTATGCTAAGTTGAGGGAGGTAATCTAAAAACATAAACCGACCTTAAAGATTAATAAAACTGGCAATTCTCCAAACTAAAGGCCAGAGAGGACACCTGCAGACAGGCATTGTTGTTGGATTCTTATGCTAAATGGAGAAATAACAGTATGAATCTATCTGATGATGGACACCGGTTCCACTGTCAGCAGGAAAGCATAATGTGACCCTGTGAGCAAGTACCAACAAGTACCATCTTTAATGCACTGTCTGTTAATGGAGCGTAGGGTGTGGTGTGGCAGGAAGCCAGAAATAATTAATTTCCTGCTGCTGTAATCATAGTTCTCTGTAAATTAATCAGCATCTGTGGGGTGTTACAGGGAAATGTCTGCCGAGAGGGAGTGGTAGTTAAAAGCATTGTGGGGAGGGGGGCTGTGTGTGACACTGGCTATGAGACAGGGGTTGTGTGTCAAGGCTATTAGATTAAGGCTAACATGAGTCATTGCATGATGGAACTAATGGCACATCAGATGCACGTGATTGTGATACTGTGAGATCCAATCAGAGCTTGTCCCTTCCAATCCTTTCATCTTTCTTATCGCCCTTAACCAGATACTATCCAATAACGCAGAGAGGCCTCTAAAGTATAAAATCTTATCTACAAAGTGGATGAACATTACACAATCTTCATTACAGGTGATCTTTATTAAATATATTAAAAACACAGGGGGAGAAAAGAGATGGGGAATTCAACCTGCTGCGCACCACAGACAACAAAGGAGACACAAATCAGTTCCTAATTTGCTGATGTACAGACTCACTAGAGAAGGCCTTATGGAGACAACCAATCACAGAGTTAGAAGTTAAGCAGTCTAAAAGGTATCAAAGAGAGAGACATGCAAAGTGATTATTGATTGGCTGGTTAAACAACCAAAATAAATTGGCACTTACTTTTAATTGGGAAAGAAGGAAGTCTATACATTGTGTTTTACTAAGTTTTTGAGGAGACATTGAGGTGTTTTTCTGCCTTCGCTGAAGTTTGGGTGATACTGCTTTGAACAAAGATGCTGGTTTGTATGAAATAATGAATATGTGATGAGGCTGAACATCACAGGGGTTAAATTAAACCCTAAGGTCTGAGCAAGATCAGGAGAAGGCTTTAATATTACCAGTTCCATTCAAACAAATAAAAAAACACATTATGTAATATAATTAACTTCAGCAAAACTACTAAATGTACACAATGATGAGATTGTTTTGTTAAAATGCATTTCTGTTTGGTAGAAATGTGGTCAATGAAGCAGTCTCTTCTTTTAAACATGCTTTCTTATACAGTTCTAAGACTGTTTCAATAAAAAAGAAGGAGAGTGCAATTACAGAGAGCAACAACTGCACTGTATTCACATGTCTAAGATGTAAAGCTTGGGCATTGTGCTTGCTGTTTCACTGAAATGGGAGCCATAATGGAACACAGGCATCATTAATGGTAAGAATTTACACCTGCATGTGCTGTGCTTCTCCTCGTGTGATTTTTCATTGTGTTCTTTTTATGTCAACGTATCTGAGGTGGAACAATCTGTTTAAGGATTTCATGCGTTATCGCTGCATTTTAATGATTTCTTATTTGATCTCTGTTTTTGTTGTTAATCTTTTTAAATGAGTGTCCTTTGTGTTAATAAAATGAGAAAATAGAACAACAAGGCGGTTTCGCTCCAGCATGTCTTTAAAGAGGGTTTGTGATAATGGCACATGATCTTGTGCCAGTGTTGGTACTAAGTCATTTTACCATAATACTGGTTTTGCTTTATAACATGATTGCTTTCATGACTCAGGGGAATTCTCTTCACAGGAAATCTCTGCTGAGCCTGAAGATGCTAACTTGGCTCACTTCTTTACCGCAGCTTGAATTTAAGTATTTTCTCAATTCTGCACTCTTAAATGTTATAAAATGGTCATGAGCACTCACTTTTTATGCTTTCTGACAGTCTTTCAAAGTTTTTCATACAGTTAAATAACTAACCGACTTCAGAGGATTTTGTGCTCTGCTTGTTAAGCCACTTAAGTTGTCTCTATACATAGCAGTTTAGCATAGAACCATATGTAAGCCATATTTTTGGGTAGTCTGTTAGAAAAAACCTATCATACTGTCAACTTTTTCTTCAATTTTTAGTTGCCTTCAGAAAAAAATTAGACAGTGTAGATGACAGGGGTAAAATGGTATTTTTGCAGTAACAAGTCAGTACCCAAACAGTTATCAGCTATAACTTGGCACATTTATTCAGCATGTGGTGTGTCCTTTGGAAAAATGGGGAAACTGGATAAGCACAGGACAAAAAAAGAAGTGTCAGGAAAAAAAACTGACTGCGGCAGAAGACCCACTATCTGGAAGTGACAGATTAAATAATAGGAAAAATACCAATTGCAGCAAAGACCTGACAGAACTTGAGAGATGTGCCTAGACCTTCGGCTGATCCATCGACTGTCCACTGAAGCTTAATCCGGAAGTCTCCATGGAAGGGCAGCTTTCAAACAGCCATTTTTAAAGATTAAAACTGGGCAGAAAACGCTGAGGTATGCTAATAAAACGAAAATCTGAACTGAAAATCAGTGCTAAAAGTGACGAATCCTGCCAAGGTCCCAGACCTCATGTGGGATCAACTTGATAAATAACAGAACAAAATACAGCCACTATCCAAAGAAAAGCTTTGAAATGTCCGGAGGAACTATTCCCGAAGAGTGTTTGAAGAAATTACAAGATGTTTTGTCTAAGTGCTTCAAACTGTGTTGGAGAATAAAGTCCCACCAAACATACAGCTTGTTGAAGCTGTTTTGTATACTTTATTTCTGTTTGCAATACAAACAAAACAAAGAAACAAAAAAAACTGCAATAATTTTTTTCTTGGACTATGAAGCTTATATAAACCTATAAGACTTGTATAAATAAAATAGAGCTGCATTATACAATTAATACTTTCATCCTTACTGACCATCATTGCAATCACAGGAGCTGCTCATGATGCATGTCTAGCTGGAGCCAGTAGGATGTTCAGAACAATGAGCAAGTATCTCATTTTGCACTTGTTAACATTCCCACAGAGACACAGACAAGCATACTGGGAAGGACTCTTTCCTGTCTTAACATGAAACAAGTGAGAAGATTAAAAGCTCTCAATTTAGTCCATTAAATAACACACAACTGTTGGCTTGTTTATTTGATCAAGTCAGTATGAAACAAGGAAACACTTTCGGAATTGTTCTTTTAAACAACATTAAAATCTGTTTGAGGCACATTTAGATGAGTCTTCATCTGGTGGAACAAATTTCAATGTTCTTAAGAACCAGCTGAGGAACCCAACTATCCGTTCATTTTTCTACTGCCTATCTGGAGTCTGGTCATGGTTGACCTGGAAGTCTGGACTTCCCTCCTTAGGGAAGCCCATACTTCCCTTTCCCCAGCCACGCCCTCTGGGGGAGACACATCTCTACTGCCCCTAGAAAATCAGTGATAAAGGGCAGCCTTGGTGGACTCCAACCCTCGCTGGAAACAAATCCAACTCAATGCCAGCAATGCATATAAAGCTCTGACATTAAAGACCGAACAGTTCATACAAGTGGGTCCGGTACTCCATACTCTCAGAGTACCCCCAAAGGAGTCCCAAAGGGAAACAGTCGAACACCTTCTCCAAATCCACAAGACTTGTAGTCTGGTTGGGCAAACTCCCAAGACCCTGAAGAGGGTATAGAGTTTGTCCACTTTTCCATGACCAGAACCTCCTGCTCAATCTGGGTTCAACTATCCAACCGACCCTCCTCTTCTAGACCCCTGAATAGACTTTCTCAGAGGGGCTGAGAAGTAGTTGGAGCACATCCTCTGATCCCCCTCTTTGAATAGGTAGACCACCACCCCAGTCTCACAGTCCAGGGGCACTGTCAGCATAGGTCAGTCAGGATAGCCCCACAGCCTCCAGAGCTTTAAGGATCTTAGTGGATCGCATCCACTCTTGGGGCCCATCACTTTATCATCAAATGATATTTATTTTTCCAAAACTATATAAAAAAGACAACTAAAAATATTCTCTTTTCCTGAAGATAACTCACTTTTTAATGATCTGCTCTTTTGTGTTGGCTTGTATCAGCTAAAATCTGGAACATCTGCCCTCCCCCGGGTTAGACAGGTCATTCAACTCACCATCTACACAGGCCGGCCTCGCCCTGGTGGTGCCAGCGATCTGGCCTCTCCGGCAGGCGCAGCGAGCAGTCTGCCTGGCGATGGTCCGTCTGGGAACACTGCTGTCTCTGTTGAGCATCACTATCTCACAGGTTCCCACCACCAACTGGCCTGCCAAACACAGCAGCGAGGAGCAAAAAACATCACATTAGCATAATGAGACTGTAATGAACACATTACAGAAGAGCAACCAGGACCAACAGCATGCAGCCTGTTGTTTGCATGGAATCCATTTCTTAGTTTATAACTAATTTAAAATCTCAAAAAGAAAAATGAGAAAGTGATTTCAGTACTTTAGAGACAGCAGGCCAGATTGCGTCTTCAGTGTGGCTGGATGATAAGAGAGAGATATAATGATCATCAGGTAAACAAGATCTCCCAAGAATGTTAAAAGGAGGTTTTCCATTTAGGAATTCGTGATTACAAGTTAAAAGGTTTTACAAGTCATCAACTTTAAAATGGGAAAGTAAAAGAAAACAGAGCACAAGATGAAATACAGAGTTTATCTCAGCAATTTTCATAAAACACCCAGCCCATTAAATAAAAAGAACCGACATAAATTTTTTCAGGCTTCTAGTGTTAATGGTCCTGTATTATGAAAATGTCCCTTTCTAAAGGTTCTTTAACAGGTATATGTGTCCCCCCCATCCTGTATATGAGACCCCTAAAGGAGAAAGGTCACCTCTAATTTACTATCTCCACTTTTTAACACATATGTGCTCAAATGGATAAGTCTGAGATCTTTTCCTTTGTGACCACAAAATAAAATAATCCCTCCCTCCAGCAGTGGATATACTGCCATTGACCCACCGCTAGCTGAACCTGCCCTCACAGCAAAAGCCACATTCTCTCATCATGAGGGGTGTTGAATGGATGTGGACAGACACATCTCATGAGCTTTTAAAAGTTCAGACACAGAAACAGCCTGTTCTTAGGAGACCCTTCTGAAATGGATGAAATATAGGACACAAGGGACAATCTGGAGGAAATACACTTGACAACAATGTTGCTGGACCTCTGACACTTAAATGAAATTGTTGAAAAATGTATATGACAGGACTTTTGATATATGCCATTTAAAGACCACTTGTTTTTTTGTTTACCGGTAGTCAAAGTGGAACTAGCCCAACATTACTTTACAATCACAAGGCCTCAGAAAGAGGTAGATGAAGTAGATTAGGACAAGACCCATATAAAAATCAATACTTTACCTTCACAAACCATTTAAAACCAGCATTTCCTATGTGTATACTTTCACCTGTCTCTATATTTAAAACGTTGAACATTCACTCCAGGTTTTTTTCATTACTTGATTATACATGATTAATAAATGTTTGTTAGAGAGAAAGGTGAAAGCTTGGCACTGTATTTCTATGACAAACAGACCAATTTTAAAGCTCTACTGAGACAGAAAATACACTGTATGTCTCAGAGCGATGGCTACCTTCCTCTTAGTTATCTGCGATATGTCTGAGGAACCATTTTAATGTTCAATCCAAGCAGAGAGAAGCACTGCGACATGCTCAAAGAATTACAAACTAATAGATACCATAGCAGCAGGAGGAAGGTTATCTCTTCATCAGTTCTACAAATTTGAAGAAATATTGCATGAGTTAATTCAGGTTGTTAAAATCAATGAGTAACTCTTAATTTTTTTCCATCAGGGGACTTCAGAGCAATAATCAAAATAAAATTGTAAAAATTCTTTAATGCTATTTGATCAACTTCTTACTCAGAAAACAGCATATTGAAAATAATATTATTTTCTTTTGAGTCATGTTCAAGTATTGTATTTGTTACGGCTGCCGTCAATTTAACTGCTTGATTACCTCCATCAGCATGGAAACCACTTGCACCTGGCTGGGATTGGC
>JBAMHV010000014.1:19488335-19501515 GCA_037177535.1 Pseudomugil gertrudae
TAACTAAACACAAAGCTAAACTGGAAACAAATGAGGAAACTTAAAGAAACCACCACCCAACAGACCAAATCATGACACATCTACCTGCAGTCGGGATGCCCATGAAATAGCAAACTCTGTTCATATCTTCAACTGTGAATTAAAAGAAAAGCAGTATTGCTTTATTCACTGTGGGTGAAAAACCATCTAGAAGAGGACATTATTTTTGTTTCACGTAGAATATCATAATTATTCATCAAAGTATGAACTGTGTGCTGCCAACACACTTATAAGATATGCAAGCTGGACGTCCAGCTTTGCCAGGAATTGGGTTTTTTGCTGCCATAAAATGTTAAAGAAAAAAAAGATTTATCATGATAAAGGAAATGTAGCTTTGATTCCTCCTCATTATATCAGTGTTATTCTCACTCTTCTTTTATCAGGCCTATAACATGGCGTTGATCCTGAAATTACTGAAACGATTCAATAGCTCAGTAGTTTATAAAAGATATGCTTAAATCAAATCCTCTGTTGGTAATCCCAGCAGCATTATCATTGTTCTTATGAGCAATTTGGGTGAAATCAGGGCTAAATGTGAATGTTAAATAAATTCAAAGCCAATGAAAAATGCTCACACAGTGCTGTCCATGAAACAGCTACTGAGATGAGTTTGCCTAAACATTGCTGGGCTTATTTATGGTTCTCAGGGGCAGAATCCTTCTGTTCTCGAAGAATCCCTTAAATCTTATAAAATATTTTTCCATTTCACTTTACTTTCCTGACATGAAGTGTCTGCTGATGTAACTGGGCCAACCTGGATTTCAATTTATGGGTGAGTGGAAGGGTTGCAATTCTCCGCGGCCGCCCAAACTTTATGTTTTTACGTACAAATTGCACCTAAAACAATGTTGAGAGACATAAAACACAATCACCTCTATAAAGAACTGTTTTGCAAATTTAGTTTCAGTGCATCAGCCACCACTTTGCCCTCGCTCTGCTCGCTTTTTGCTGAGGAGAGTCCCTGTAAACCTGATGGCTGCTTGGAGGACTGAGATGCCACCAGATATCAGCACTCTGCCGTGATTTAACAATGAGCAGCTGAATGGGCTTTATGCAATAAGCCTGAAGCAAAAGAAGAGTAAGACAGCGGGGGAGCTGAAGTGAGGACTTGCGTAGCGCGTGGGTGGGGACTGCTTTGAAAAGTGCTCATAGCCATGGCCAGAGCTCCATCACACATACAGAATCTAATTCATGTGACAGGGTTCTCTCTCTCCTCGCATTGTGAAGACACTGAGCTTCTTCTCTATTTCCCATGTTGAAATCCAAATATAAACGTGGCAGTAAGGAGCATGTGAAGGATGGCGATAGTTGCCGACCGCCTGGCTCTGGACCCTGTCAAAAACGACACATAGAGGACAAGAAGAAGCTGATATAGAACGCAGAGGCTGGCTCTCAGCGCTGACTGGCAGCCTGATGACCTTATTCCCAAGTCACAACACAGTACAAGTGCAAAGTGCCAGCACACACAAGGGTCCAAACACACAGCTTAAAGCAAAGATGCTCACATGCTCCGTGCTACATGTCCTACATATCAGAGCTCGGATCTTTATATGTCTGCCTTAACGGGATGCCAGGAGTCGAAACTCGCTTTCACATTGTTCACCCGAGTCACCTTGCATCATTACAGACCTGAAAGCTGGTGGGCTGGTGATACGGTCATTAAACTCAAGACACATTACATTTGCAGACCCTGGAAACAGGCAGTGTATATATAAAATCACAGATTATCATCTCCACTATCAACACTTTCCTAAATAGTTCCTTATTTAGACGGTTGAAGTAATCAATAAAACCTTCTGTGCAATTTGTTTTTTTTAGGTTTGTCCCTTTAATTAAGACTGTGCAGATACATTAGTAGTTTGTAGCGACAGATAAAATTCTTGTTATCAGATTTAACAGGCAATCACATTAAACACGGCTCCAATACAAGTGAAACCAGACAGGGAGCTGGAGCAAACGGCTCTGCTTCTCCTCAGGGAATTTTACCATAAAATTATATGACAGGCTGTAGTGAATGAACTATGACATGGATTCCATTTCTATATTAAAACAATCTTTTGTTACAGATCCTAATTACTTGCAGGATGCTAAAGAAGGAAGCAATGCTGTATAATGTTTTATTGCAAAGATAACTTTTGCAAAATAGCGTTGCCCCATATTTATTAAATAATCCACTTTTTGTAGAGCTAGAGCAGTTAATTATTCATTACAATTTGTATTATATTTGGTATTATTCTCCGTATAATACAGCCATAGAGAAGAGCTCTTTTGTGATGACTTGGCATAAACGTCTTGGCATTGAATCTAACCAGTTTTCTAATCAGACTCTAATCACCACACTGACATTCAGTATTAAGTCTGACTTTTTATTTTAACCGCATTGCATGTCTCTGCCTTGACAAAAGGGCTGCTGCCAACAAGCCACCAGCATTGAGAGCAATATAATCATATTATCATGTAAAACTCAGAAAACAGATCATTTATAGGAGATTGAAACGATTGTGGGAAGTATTTTAAATATTCATGGTGCAGGTAATCAGTCAAAATTTATTTATAGTGACCGTGGTTATCAAAATTTTAAATGTAATTAGAAATGCAGTGATCTTAAACAGCCACCATCTCATGCTGATTACAACAGATTTACAATTTTTTAAAAGCCTGATGTTTGAGATGTTTAACTAATGAAAACTGCAATTATGAATTAATTGAACGTCAACAGAAAAAAAAAACTTTTTTTGCAGCACTGCTGAAGACAAAGCATTTTGCCAAGTTCTTCATTTGGCCACACAAGTACAAAGTAAAAGGTCCAGCATCTGGTGGAAGGACATGTGGACTGAAAGACAAACCACAAAGCGCACCACAAACACACGACCTTCCATAAAGCCACACTCATACTGAGGATGAAAATAATGAAAAATTGTTTTATCCCACTACAACAGTTCAAAGCCCAGAAATATTGAATCTGCAATGGAAAAAGAGCAAATAATCACATTTGAGCTTCTGCCAGAGTACCACGACTTATTCAGTCTTTGGAGGCAGAAATGCTTTTCATAAAATGAATTTAATTCTCCAGCTCTCTTTTATTTATGGCTCCTTTGTTCAAGCTTCAAACTTTGTACACACACACACACACACACACACACACACACACACATATATATATATATATATGTGTATATATATATATATATATATATATATAAATAAAGTTGTGTGTGTTTTTAGCTAAAGTTAGCTAAAACTAAGTTTGACTTATCACAGTGTGGGCGAAAAGCCTCTGTGGGAGTCCTGAGGTATCTACTACTACTATGTTGGCAGTAAACTGTTTGACACCCGTGTTGTGGAGAATCGGCTCTGTGGATTTGGGTTTTCCTCCTACAGATACCATCAGATCCCTTCAAATTGGTATCTGGGGAGTTTGGATCCAGGTGTACACTTCTGATGTTTTATGTTCTTTGAACCCTTCCTGTGGGAGGCTTTCCCAGTATGACTAGTCTGCAAACATGTTTCTTCTTCTTTAGCCAGAAAATGTCAAAGTAGCATCCATGCTGCAATCTAATGCAATAAGATAGATAGATAGATAGATAGATAGATAGATAGATAGACAGACAGACAGACAGTTACAAACACACACCCACTCATTAATAAATGGCAATGGCTTTTGAGTATGTGCACAAAAAATGGATAAAGAGGCTGAAGAATACAAATGTGGCCATTCATGAGGTCCATTGTTTGGATTATCCACATGATTTTCCATTACTTCTACTGAATAACTATTTTTAATGTATTCATCTTCATTCAGTGCTTCATAAGCCCATTTAAAACAAGTTAGTCATCGGTCTGGCATGAATATGATTCTACATCACCTGAATAGGAAAGAGCCTGATAAATTCAATCCCACAAACAGAGAGGTAATCTGTAACTTTTCCCTGATTAATCTTCCACTGCTGCTTTCATTTCGACAGCGGTGCTAAGACTTAACCTTTCCTCCATGTCTGTTCTAATCTCACAGCTCTGTCTGTTTATAACAACACAGGATGACATCAAACAACAATCTTACTTGACTGAGCATATGCTAGTCAAGACAGCTGCAGCCAAGTGCATCTCATTACCTTAACACCACTTGACGTGAGCGGCGCAGTAGGTACCGTGTAATAGGACACCAGGTGAGAGAGGCAGATGTTTGACTGACCCCATGCTACACGCTTCCTGACACCCTTATGATCATCTACAGCTAAAAAAAAGTAGGGCAACAGAGCAGTGGAGCGAATCATGTGCTTTATAATAATGTAGTTGCTTTTATAGGGATTCCACCACTTGATTTTCCATGCTGTCTGAATGCACAACAGCAACACCATCTATATTTATGCAACTGAGCAACTTCCTGTCTCGGTATTAGTCCATCAGTCCACTAGTAATCAGAAATGAATAAAGAACAATGAGGGGAAAAGTGAGCATCTGCAGCGACTCCAACAGGAACAGTTTGCTTTGTGTTATTATAGGACAACACTCCTGCATCCAAACTGCGCTCAGCCGGCCATTTGTAGCCCTCGTGAGCATTTTTTTTGCTCTTTCATCCTGGTCACATGTCAGGTTGGTGTTTCTGCTCTAAAAAAGCTGCACATGTTTGAATGAATATTACGTTTGAGTCTGAATCTTTAAAGCTGCATGAAGCACGATTTTTATGCACTCACAAGCACCCACTGGGGCTGCAAAGAAAGAGAGACAAGTATAGCACCTCCGACAACTGAGACACTAAAGCTGTGATCTGTTTGCCTCAAATTTAATTTTCATGTCAGGTGTGTACACTATTTCACTCACGGGGAATGACAGATGGAAACTTTTCGGAAAGGCAGTAGGATGGTGCCCCCCTGGGAGAAAAAGGGACTCAACAGTTTTAGATCGTTTGCTTTCACAGCAGAAGAGCAGATCATACCACATAGTCTCATCTTACAGTTATTCTCAGTTATTTTGCAGCGTTTTTAGGCAACATTTTTATGACATTGCCAAGGGCAGCTTTTAAAATGGAAATGCTCTCCTTACATACATTCCCTGCTAACTGGACAAACGGTGTAATCCGGGTCTGGTCCTATGGTACACATGATGTGATGCACAAAGGAGGTGGCTTTGGATAGGTTTCTTCTGCAATGATACAGCACAGTTGCAGGGATATTACAGTGTCGAGTGCACTGAGACAAGTGGTTGTGGATGAACACAAGCTTGAGGCATAAAGAATGAATGTGCAATATGCTCTGCAAAAGCAAACAGCAGCTTTGATGACTGTAAAGCAGAGAGTACTGTAAAGCTACAGTGACTCACTTCAAAT
This sequence comes from Pseudomugil gertrudae, assembly GCA_037177535.1. Taxonomy (NCBI): domain Eukaryota; kingdom Metazoa; phylum Chordata; class Actinopteri; order Atheriniformes; family Pseudomugilidae; genus Pseudomugil; species Pseudomugil gertrudae. The sequence continues at coordinate 19,493,701 of JBAMHV010000014.1, forward strand.
TTCACTCGGAAACCTCCCCAGGATGGCCTCCGTCTTTAATGCTAACACAGGGAAAATGGTGAGCATCAGCAGACTATTATGGCCCCCATAAGCGCTGTACAGTAATGTGTGATAGCGTGGACTGCGGCTTTAAAGTTCAATCACAGCCCTCTCAGAAAATATGATCACAGCATCAGGCATAGAATAAAGCAGGACACAAAACTGAAGGAACGTAACTGAAATCATTTACACCACTCTGCCAATGATGGAGTAGTTTCAAGCCCAGAGATTCTGCAGAGAAAATAACAATGCAGATAGGCGCTGAGCAGTGCGCTACTCTCAACCACAAGGGAGGTCAAAGCTGACGGCTAGAAAGAATTCATATTCAGGGAGCTATGAAATATGAGCTTTGTGTGCAGCCAAATTGATTTAGCTGTAAAAATTCTTTTCATTTTGTTCCATGAAGATGCTCACATTTTTAAAGCTCCACAGCCCCACGAAAGAGCCCACTATGATATGCTTACGATTTACAGCCAAGGTCATAATCTGAGCAGGACTTCTCTTGCATGCTTAATGCTGCCATGAAAAAGGTTGAAATGAAAATCATGGTTTTCAATTCAAAAAAAGTTAGTAATTCTCTGCTCCTCTGATTAGTTTAATGCTTGGATGGATCAGCCCTGCTCCCTGAGTTAAAAGAGATTTTTAAATTCATCCTTCTGGTGCCCCCATGATGACATACTGTCTCACACAAAGAAGCTGATTTGTTAAAAATGAAAAAAGTAAGCATGATAGCATGAGGAATAAATTACCAGGATAAAATCTGTCTGGTTTGTGAAAGACATTTGGACTGTGTGAGTCTTTCATCAATGGATCACTGCACTGATTGTAAAGCTACAGTGAGTCACTTTAAAATTTACCGACAATGCCTGTAGACATATTTCATAAAATGCGAGCTGTCTTTTTCCTCGACAGCTTGTGCAGCACGACGGGGTGACAGGATAGATTGTTGCAATGATTGGATTATTCAAACAAATCAAGATGACACAGTAATTATGATGTGACAAAAGCTGTAAAACGATGTGCTGCTGTCTGTTGCTTGAGATGACATCAAGTATAGGATTTAGCTTAATAGATCAGTTTTAGTCATTTGGTTCATCCACCTTTTGTTTTATTAAATGTATTTCCTGATTCAACATTTTTCTGCTCTAGATAGTGTGAACACAAAAATAAAATGGTAGTTTTAAGCTAATTAAATTAATATGGCACATTTCCTAATTACCCTATAAGTTCACGATCACACAAAGCCCAGTATACCTGTATCGTTCTCTCTCTCACTCATAAATATGTGCAGAAAGTAGTTTTGCATTGTTTTGTTGAAAATTGCACAAACATTCCTGGAAAAATCTTGATGGCAGCATTTTATTGAACTTTTCAGCCTTGATGCTGCCATGACGGAAGTGTTAATGAGCTCCACTAAAACCACTGATACATCCCAGAGCCGGGCGTTTGGACTGGCTGCTGATAAAAGTCTGGAAAGTGCTTTTTTTGTCCCTGATCCCGAGAAAACAGCATTCATTTCCCTTACTATACTGACTCACCTTACAAAAACATGTGTTTACACTGTGTAATAGTCCTGAGATGTTGACACTGGAGAAGGTACATTGTTTTCTTTGCTATAACATTTTAAGTGGAATTTGTGAGTGAGGCTGTGACAAAGTCTCTCACAGTAATCCCTCATCCAAGTGGTTATATCAACAGTTGACTAATGACAGCGCCATCTGTTGTGGAGGGCAAATTAACGAACATATTTGTGGATTAAAAACTGTGCATAATGTACCAAAGTGTGAGAAAAGAAACATGATATTTATTTGCCAATTTAAGACAGATTTTCTTTATTTATAAAAGATAAAACACCTTCTGCTTTAGTTTATGAAGCACTACGAGTCAGAAATATGTTTTGCTATGTTTTAAATGATTATTATTATATGTGTAAAACCAAATACACTCATTTTTAAATGGAGATTCATATTTGCAAACCACTTTGTGTTTTTATTACTGGGACATTTGTCAGATTATTTAGTTATTTTTTGCCTGTTTTAAGTTGAAGCAGGAAATGAGGCCATCATGGACAGAGTGCCAACTAAAACAATAATAAAGTTGCATTCACCAGGTATTATCTGTTTAATCTAGTTTAAAAATCACTTACTCATACACTCTGCACACACAGAGCAACACCATAACTAAAGTAATGTGTCTTCCCTTCCTTTAACTTATTTTCTGCCTCCATAAACTGCAAAGAAAAAAAGAGACTAAATATAATTTGAGTCTGTTGGTATCATAAACTATTTTTGCTAATCTTTTCTCTAAGTTTCTCTGCCTTCACACGCTGTCACTACAATTCCATCCTCACTTTCTATTTCTCTGCTCTTGTCCAATAACCAGTCAGGCCTTGGAAGTTGCTCTTTAAATATTATTGTGAATCTGTCATTCTGCCTTTCACTTCATCTCTTGCTCTTCCATCGTGTCCATATAATGTTTCTAATTAAAAGAAACCAACCATCAAAAACTCTTTACACTGCATACCTAAACTGTGCTAACCAGTTCTCACTCCTAACATGTCACATTCTGGTGTTTGGTCACAAGCCCAGTGCATCAGTACTGAACATTAAAGGTATCCAAAAGATCCTCCTTGGCTTTGCAACATTTCCTGAGCTGGTAACATCACAACCGCGTTACCATGACAATGTGGAAAATGCCAACAAGGCTTTTAGGAAACTGAGTACATCCAGTACAATCCACTACAGAATAGATACGAACCAAACCACAGCCAGGCAGAAAACACACCTCTGTTCCTCACCAACCTTTAAATGCAGGCTGTGTTGGCAAGTCAGCGCTGGAGAATGATGTTTGTGCTGTCGGTGCATTAGTTCATACCACAAATGAATAAGCGGCTATTTGTAGCTATAGAGCAACACAGTGTATAGAAAAGCCATAATAAAGGAATACACTGTGGATTAATAACCAAGACTAAAAGTGCTCAAACGTGCATGAGTACATGATGAGGAAGGAATGAGAAGCCATTGGTTTTCAATCAAAATGTGCTTTTTTTTTTTTTAGCTTTCCATAGCTAATGTTTTTCTGGCATCTGCTGGGTCAGTCATAGGGCATGGTCAATGCTGACTCATCAAAAATATCAAATATTGGCAAATTTATTGTCTAAAACCAACTAATAAGAAACCATTTTAGTAAAGACAATTAGCAGCTAATTTTTTATTTATTTCTAAATTAAATAATCTCACTGCAATGTCTGTTGGGAAGGTAACAGGCAGACGTTTGTAATCGTTTAAGGAAAGACTAGAAGAAGTAATCATGTAAGTCTGAGTTACAGTTACAAAACTAAACACTGCTAAGTAAACTGATTGGTTGACCAGGTGTTTTACCTTCGTGTCGGGGTTCTAAGCTGAAATCTATTCTGCATTAACTGCCCGTTCATAAGCGAAACTACTCCACCTCGATTCTTTCTAGCATTACTTCACAGATTTCACCATCGCAAAGCAGAAATAAGCTACTGCTGCTCTGTAACCGAACCACTACAATATTCCCAAGTTTTTTGCTGAATAAACTGCCAACGCTCCGTACGTTCCATTCATTGTGACCTATGCTGGCCCAGAGGCATGCACAGATAGAGGCTGGTGTGCTTTGATTTTCTGTCCTTTCCTCCATGACCGATGAGCTATGGAGATGGTGGAAGCTGTGCAGCCTCTCTGCTCACCAATTTACAAACACTGCATGTGCCCTCTTGGTTATGGAAAGTAAAAGGGGCTTTGGATGCATCAGTGCATTGTTATGATAACTAAAAGGTTAACTCTAAACTTGAGTCTTTCAGAGACTGATGATAACACGGTGTTCTTGGTCAAAACAGCCAGTTTCAGAGGAGCATGTGAGCACGGTTTGGAAACAGATGCCTCATTCTTAAAATTCAGCTCAGAGCCTGAAAGAAGAATCAGCAATAAAGAGAATGTCAACCCTCAAATCATATCCAGGCCATACACTGGAGAATCTATCTACCATCTGAATACATCAAGGGCAGAAAAGTTCACAAGAGATTGATTGAGCGATTTGTACAATAATGCACTAATGAGATCATTTTCAGATGAAAATGAGTCAATTATAAGTGGCCAAGAGAAAAGATAGGGGTTGCTTTGGTTCCTCCGCAGAGGGCTTCAGAAGGAACAACAATACGAGACGACAGCAGCATTTTAAACTGAGACACAGAAAAATAGGCAAATACAAGAAAAAGGAGCAGATTTCAACACACAGGCAGTTCATTTTTCACATTAGCATCTACGTTTGTTCCCGGCAAGCTGCCAAAGACATTGATGTAGGCTCTATTCCTCCTCCACAGTGGTAATTATGCTGCGGGCCAATGCTTGATTAAAAGATCTAATCTGCAAACTAAGTGTATAACATCTCGCAATAAGTTCCAGTAGTTTAAGACAGCTTTCTGTGCCTTTGATGGCACTTGAATCCAAAATATTTTGCCATGGACAGCAGCCAAGTGAAGTGAAGGGAAATAATCCTTTTGCTTTCTAGTCTTTTGTCACAATGATGGTGCGAATACATCAGTGGATGCACGATTCAAAAAGGAAGCATGGCATTCATAGCTAGTCATAACCTTAGTGAAGTAACTGAATTTAAGATGAATCAGGTCCCTCTGACTGCAGCAGGAATTACAAAGCTGAGCTGTTTTCACATGACACTTGCTTACATTGCATTTGAGTTCATTAAGAGAGAAAAATAGGAAATGGGAGAAACTGAAAAGTGCACATTGCAACCTTTTTGTCACCTTAACGACCTGTCATAAACCATATGCACTGGCTGGGGACATTACAGAGATTTAAAAACACAGAGTAAATATGGTAAAAGGTTCAATCATAAGGGCACCACAAAGAGACTGCTGCTGAGGAGGGATGATACCTCATAGGTCCCTTAAAGCTGGTTTATTCGATATTGGATTTTTGCTCGGGATCACAGGATCTGACCACACTGTGTGCAGTTGCATCCCAATGAGCCCTCAGAGACAATGCTGCTGCTGGCAAAGTAATAAATATGTGTTAGCGCCCTTACCCTCTCTGAGCAGATGGGAGTAGATGAGCCAGAGGAGAAGTAGGCAGCAGAGTGACGCACCTCCACCTGCGGAGAGCGTCTTCGCTCCAGACTGCATCCTACACCTTTAGATTATCCCAAACTTTGAACTCTTGTGCCGCTCAGATGTCAAACAGATCAGCGGGAGAGTAGCTTATCCAGTAGCGTCCCCAGAACCTGTCGTAGGCATCCATTTTGAGGTTATAACCGGAGAGGGACTGATAGAAATCCCCCTTGTTGCCGTTAAATTCCCTCCATGAGCCACAGATCCATCCAGTCTGCTCAGCACGCGCGCTCACGGGAGAGAATGTCCCCGAATCTGACCAAGTTTACGCAGCTGGGATAAAGGGAGCTGGAATTCTCCAGCAGGTTTCTGCAAAAAAAAGAAAGAAAGAAAGAAAAGAAAAACAAAAGCTGGAAGTGTGGATGAGGGCGAGCGCGCGGCAGCAGCCCCCCGCAGTTTTAATGCCTCGCACAGAGATGCTGATGATGCTGGAAATAAAAATGAGCCGCTCAACACCCCCTGAACGCCGCTGTCACTTCTGTTTTTCCTCCTCGCGCTCTCTTCTTTCCGGTTTTTTACCCAGTAACTTCAGACGCTGTGTGTTTGGTTTCTTACAGAAACAAACCAGGACGGGAACTTGTCCTATAGCCTACTTCTTGTAAAAACAACTACAGGTGCAAATGCGTCATATGCGGTCCCATTTACACAGCGAGGCAGCGGAGTGTCACGTGAGGGCGCGCGGGTGGCTTCACGCAGCGCGCTGCCTCTGGATGATGAGACTCATTCCTGGTGATGCAGTGAAGTTCGCAACAATTGTCACCTGTATGAGCTCTCGTGCAGGAAGCTCTGGTGAATTCGCAGTGGTGGTGTCTCGTCTTGACTCTGGGAATTTCACTAGTCCCGTCGCAAAGTCAAGCAGCCTATCGGGAGCAGCTGAGTTCATCCATCTCGATCTGCAGCTTGCATGCGATCAAACTGAGCCTCTCGGTACATGGCTGCATCCTAAACTGCCTAGTAATCTCTCTCCCTCTCTATGTTACACACACAAACTCTGTGTCCTAATTCTTTCCTCTAAGAAGAAAAAAACTTTCAGCTCCGAGGCAATAAATCCCCAATTGTAGATGGTGATGCTTATTTATACACATGAAAAAGTCCCATTTCTGCCCACGGGGACATGCAGGGTAGTACCAGCTGCCACCACATCGTGACATGTTACTTTCCTCCAATCTTCCTGCCCTGCTTCATAGGTGAAAAATGCCCTGAAGGCCTGCATGGTCTTGGCACTATAGTTAACATTTAGCACAATGGTTTCTTGGAAATGGGATGTCTGTTACTTGTGAGGACTATAACTGTTATATGTCCTCACATGTTATATTATAGCATGTGTATTGCCTCTTTAGAAGCTTATCGCATCATATACCAGTGTTTTCCTCCTGTGTGACACAGACCAGTCCATCTCCTGAATGAGCGCTCTCACACTTGAGCCCCATTACAATAACTCATCCACCCCTACACACACACACACATTCAGGAGATCCCATGACCAGCGAATGTGCACTTTATTAGCAGATGGAGAGGTTCGTCCTGTGTGCTGCTGTGCTATATCAGCATCTCACTGAATGTCTTTTATGATGACGTATTGGCTCGGGCCAAGGTCTGTCACATCAGCGCTGTAACACATGAAAAATGGCTGGGCACCACACTGCAAGAGGACTGTGCATTTGTTAAGTAATAGGATAGTTTGCCGATTTGCCAGCTTCAGGGCATCATTTCTTCAACCCTGCTAATGTTTTGTGCATTAAAGCAGCTTGGCTGAGGAACAAGTTGGGCTGTTTTTCTCTCTCTGCAGCTGGGCTCAGCCAGCTATCAGTGTGTGAGAGTGACGCTCCAGCAGGGTTGCAGTGTAATTAATCATAATCCATCACTGTGATTGACAGGGTTATAAATTCTGCCAGTTCATCCTCACCCATCATATTTATTTTCATGTTTGCCACTAATTCACATACTTGTTTTTTAATTGCATCTGGGTAAATGTGAATTATAATAACAGTATTAATAGATGCGCTTTTAAATGGCTGTGTTCAGGAAAAATGCTAAATTGGTCTTTTAGTCAGTCTGGGTGCTTACAAGGTGATTTATCTCACGTACAGACATTAAGTAGACTCTTTCTATTAAGGTCCTTACCATTTTAATTAATATTTACCTCAAGTTATTTGTTTACAAACTAAATATACTTCATGATCAGAAAACCTCCCTGGCTATTGATTAAATCTCTTGGCACCCTTATTACAATAAAAAGCTTGAACACAGAAGTTAAAATAAACTTCTGAGGCAATTTTAAAACTTTTATTGTTGTGCTTTGCTTTCCCAGAAAGAAATATTTTGGTCTATAAGAAATAAAAAAGTGCCCTGTGTTGAGGAACACATCACATTTCCACTGTCGCTAAATTAAAATGCACAAATGATTGAAACAATCAATTGATATGTATTTTCCACAAGAATTATAGCTGAATTGTTTTTAAATGAAAAGGATTGGTGGATTTAATCTTTCAGAAAATATAATAACTATCATAAATATAACCAAGCTTTCAGAATCCCAGCACTCCTAAAATTTATTTATTTATTTATTTATTTATTTATTTATTTATTTATTTATTTATTTATTTATTTATTTATTTATTTATTTA
>JBAMHV010000014.1:19505659-19520694 GCA_037177535.1 Pseudomugil gertrudae
TGTGCTGTACTTATTTGTTTATGTAACACATCCATCCATCCATCCATCCATCCATCCATCCATCCATCCATCCATCCATCCATCCATCCATCCCTCCATCCATTTCAGCAGCTACCACTTATTGGGAAGGGTACATTTTTATGTGACCTTATTTTATAAAGAAATAAAAAATTATTATTATAGTTTATAGTTTTGCAGACACACCTTGCATCTGTAAAGCTGCTAGTCATTTTGTGCAGCTCTCTGCCCTGTGCTTCTTTTTATTGCTTTGTAGAACAGCCATGTGAATCCATCTAGAAAAACAAAATTACACCAATATCTTGAGGAGGATTTCTGACTAAATTGTGAAAAGAAGCCAGTTTTGTTAAGTTTACTTTGTGTATGAAGTACTGTGCAGTAATTTCAGGCACTTATTAATCACAAACTACTCCCACCCACTTTAATTTGGCAGCATGAGAATGGTCCTAATAAATTATAGGGAGCTATTCTAAGTAACAAGGAAAGCAGCAGCAGATATTACCTCCACACAGCCCCCATCTTAATATCTTTGTCTTTTTAATGCAATACTCATCTTTAATTTCCAGATAGCATAAAATTAAGTTGTACTTACATCAGATGCTGGTGTGCATGAGTTCTCTCCAGGTACTCCAGTTTCCTCCCACCATCCAAACACATGTATGTTAGGCTAAGTGGTCACCAAGCAGTGAGCGTGAGTGGTTGTTTGTGTCTCTTGTCCCTGTGATGGACTGGTGACCTGTCCAGGGTGTACCTGCCTCTTGCCTGCTGTTTACTGGGAAACCAGCTTCCCTGTGACTCTGAACTGGACTAAGTGGTACAGAACATTGATGAATGATAAAAATGGAATACCTTGCATGGTCATCTGTCTACAGACTATAGTCTGATAAAAAAAAGAGTTTTTATTTATTTATTTATTTATTAGCAGCTTAAGGTTTTTCACCACCCCCCTCCCCCCTCACACACACACACACACACACACACACACACACACACACACTCACACAGGGAATACGATAGATGAGAGGGTAGCTGTGAATTTAATAAATGGATGAATTTTATTTAATCATTTAATGAAAGTCTCTGGATCTGATATTGAACTTATTATAATAGATGTAAATAATACAAATATTATTAATGATAGTAATAGCACCTATGATGATTTTCATGTTAAATAAAGAGCATAAAAAGACAGATTAATACTCAGTATGAGGATGCATTCACATTGTGATTGGCATAAAGTGATGTCAGAGGCCAAAACACAGTGACTGCTCCCAGGTGACAGCTTTCACACATAAATGAGAATATATAGAAAATGAGCCGAAAAAAGCATTTCACAGAGGAAGAAGAGGGATTTTTTCTGCAAATATGTTAGAGTATATGCATTGTATTGATTAATATTTATCTAGATTACCCGTTGTACTGTTTTTTATGTGATTCATGTGCAACATTCTGATCAATGAAAAAACCCTGAGAACCTGGTGCAGTAGGTTGTAATTTTTTGTTGTAGGGATTCAGAAAATACAGTCCACATTTAATGCTTCATTATATCTAATTAATGAAAACAAAATAAATAAATCTGAGTTATCTTCCTCCAACAGAGAAACTGCATTTATACCATGGACATGCTGTATTAGGAAAGATATTCACACCTGCATGTTCAGTCATTTTAGTGAAATCAAAGCCATTTTTTAAATGGCTTTTAAAAAAGATGCCATTTCACAAAATCTGGTTACAAAAAGGTCCCAAAAGGTGTTAGCGTCAATGTATTTATTTTCTCTGTTTTTGCATGGTGCCAGAAGGTGGTGACACATTCACTGTGGTTGTGTACAGGCTCAGGTAAAACACCTACAGTGATTACTGAAGGGCACACGAGCTTCAGTGCAGTGTGTATTGACAGCTGAATGGATTAAGGAAGGACAGTAATGAGAATTTCCATATTTACAAGCTGAATTTGATTAATTTGGTAACGAGAGATTGAGTTAGCAATGCTCCATCCCTGTCTCACTCATCAGAGGAGCTTACAGGAAAATAAACTCTCCCATGCATCAGGTAGCTGACAGCATCAGACTACAAACAGGAGGGTTAATGACATGTGGGTATGTGTTTTGTGTGTTCCGCTTTAAAATGAAAACATTTCACACTGAAATTTTATAGGACTGCGTGAACACAGATATAACTAGAAAAGCATACAGTAAGCGACAACCAGCAGCTCATAATGTGATGTCCACCTCATTGTCATTTACATCTATACTTTATTAGATCATAGGATACACTGATAATGAATCCATAGCATCTTAGCTGTATTGTGGTGTTTGTTGCATGTTGATTTTTTTAATTGCTTCTCTTGAAGGGATGAAAATGTCAAACATACCCTACCTGCTTCCTGTTCTGCATCATCACATCCAGAATTGGGCCCTAACTGTCATTAATATCTTGGAAAACCTGTTTGGAACTTCTCCTGGACTTCTTTGGCCCAGAACTCTGACCATTTATTGTGGAGCTATTTGCATGTAAAATGAGCCAATCTCACAATGATAATGAATCCTTCTAAAACTTCCTGGATCGAGATGATGATCCGGATCTCTCCCAACATGTATTGGAATCTATGTTAGACCAAGGCTCATTCTAAGAGGAATAAATATGTCCAGTAGTGTTAGCATTTAGCTGCTAACATGCAAACTGACAATCACAAACAAACAGATCATCGCTGGCAAAAACCTAACCTGATTGGTTCTGTTTGGTTTATGCTTACAGCAGCTGTATGTGTAACTCCACACTAAGTCTGCACAGAAGCTTTTTTTTTGCAAAGGCTTTTCCATTTAGGTGAAACTTTGACTGAAGAATTTCCATTTGAGTGGAGACCTCTGTGCTGCAGTGTCTGTGGAAACTTTAGGTTGTTTGGCCAGATTTGTCAGAGAGCAGCTTTACTCTTTGTGTGGCAGCTTGAGTCTGTGTAGACACGTTCTGTAGCAAAGCCTTTTCTGTTTGGTTGGACACTTGATCTGGAGGATTTGGGTCTCAAACCTGGTAAAAGTCTTCTTCCACAGAGTTCAGAAAGTGTCCATTTCTGGGACTCGATCATGCTCAATATCAGCTTTTTATAGCTGTTGGTGTTGGAAGTTCTCCGGAAGTTCTCCGGCTTATTTTCTGAAGCTCCTGATCACAGATAAATCTCTGCTTGATTTTTTTCCTCTTAATTCTCTTAAAACTTCTTTGCTTTTCACACAATTAGGTCTTTTGTCAGAGCTGCTTTTTAAAAAGTCTCCACCTCATGGAAAGCGGCTGCTATGACCTCTTTTTTCCCATTTTTTTCCACAGTTCACAAAGGTCTGCATTTCTCTTTGTATTACCTCAGACTCCTTTGCAGGTTCTTAAGCCTGCATACCTGAATTTACTCTCAGCCTCGTGTGCAGGTAGGCTTCATGACTGATAAAAACCCATGACAGTTTGACTCTTTGGATTTGGATTTTTATTCCCACAGTCTTGTCTTATGCTCTTGTCTTAAACTCTTTAAGTTTTTGCAGGTAATTGGAGCATATGCTGAAGTGTTTCTGTTCTTTTCTGTTTTTCTTGATCCCGTTATAATTTAACTCTGAGATTGCTTACCTCCTTTAGAAAGTTTGCATGCTTGAAATGTTTGTTTATGATGAGATGCACAATGGCAGATCTTGTTTATCTCGTTATGATGTGAACTGGGCATGGAGGCCAGAGGTTGTTTACACTCCACTAGGACTTGTTCAGTGTTTAAACCTTGCTGTGGATCCCTTTATGTTTTTGTTACTGATGATGTTTGAGGACTGAACAGCCAGGACGATGTAAGTACATCTAACCATACAGGCAACAAAGAGAAACATTTTTAAATACATCAAAAGAAGAAACAAAATTATTGATTCTACAGCAATCTTATTAACCCTAAGTCCACCTGTTGCATCCACACAGTAGGATTTCCAAACTGGGAACCAACTGTCTAACTGTTTCTGTTAGCTAATGAATGCGCAAATAGTCAGAATATTCTCTTCTGAAAAAATACTGTTTTCATGTGATTTATTTTTATTTCCATTGAAAATCTGTCAGTGAAATGTGCAAATAAATAAAATGTGACTCAGAGCAAACAGTGGTTAAGCCATCTGATCCCAGACCAGTGTGTTACACGAGTAGTTAGGAGGTATAATCTTAGGTGACTTTCTATAGAAGTGTAAATGAAAGAGCTGAGCTATCGCCACAGACTTCGGATCACTTCTGATTTTCAGTGTGATTAATATAAATCAGATACACATTAGCTCCTCTAAGTGGGTGTTGGATTTAGAGGACAGGGTCTGGTTATACTTCTAAGTCTTTCTATCTTCTAGTTTCTTACCTATGTGCTACCGGCTCTGTGAAAAATAAGGATTGATGTAGGCATTGGGAGCCCATGTGGGCTGGCTGAATGTGTCCCAAGGTGGGCTCTAGCTTAACCCTAACACGAACAGAAACCCATATGGGCAAACACAGGTGAGGACACCATAGAAACTATGGCCACCCATATGGGTTTGTCCACAGCATGTCCATTATGGGCCCACATGGAGATGCTGGCTGGGACGGAGGGTTTTTGTTTTCACCAGACAATGTTTTGTACATCATCCCTGCCAGCTAACACATCATCGCAGCACAAACATTTTGTTCTTATCCATATGTGCCTTTCATTGAGCCAGATCATCCCTGGTAAATGTGATCACCCAGCTTTTGAAATTTGCATCATTTTCTGCCTGAGCACACTACAAAATTTAAACAACAAGACTTTAAAGAAATCTGTATGAAACACACAACTATGCAAATAAGTCAGAGACTGGATTTTGTATCTAAATTTATAAAGCTGACTCCATGGCATATTAATTAAATCGAGACTATGGAAAAGACAGGCAGCTGATTAAAATCAATGTCATGGTTGACATTGTTTGTAGTGCTCATACAGTGCAAGCATACAGAAAGAGCCTGTAACCTATTAAAATGAGCAAAATTTGCAAAACACGCAAGCCCTAGGGACCCTGGCAGCATGATCCTGGCGTGTGACCTGCGGATGTCACAGCAGCCCTCAGCTTTGCCTTCTGAAATAACTCTCCATATTCGACATAGACGTCTGCTTGGTTTTTATAACCACAATTCCCATCTCACTTCCTTCATCTGAACAACGTGAGCAACACGCCAGTCAGATGGGACCTAGACTGGACCCTGTTTTTCTGCTCTGCTGGAGAGGGGAGTCATGCTGACAAGTTGCTGCAGGACGGCAAAGGAGCGCCTCTCCTTTTAAGGTGCAGCAGACCTTGAAAGAACAAACACAAACAAATTTAAGTGGAACATCAAGGCTCCTCGTGCAATTACTAGTGGTGCAACATGCCCCCTTATGATGATTAGGAGCGAAACAATTTAGCCATAAATCAAACCAGTCTGCTGCCACATGCACATATAACAAACAGAAAAAATATAAAGTTAACTGAAGTTAACTATCTGTTTATTCAGTCTCATATTCAGCACATTGACAGATGTTATAACCTGTCATGCTACAAAAACCTAAGGCTAATAATCTCCTTAGACGCTCCTTAGAAGCCCAGCAGGTTTCCATAGATTAGCATATAATAACATTTGCATGCATTAAAATGATTATATGCATTAGCGTGAGCAATGTGGGATTAAGAATAATGCCCACTGCATCATGAATATATACAAGCTCATGTAATGAATCAATCAGATATGATGGTTAACATGATGGTTAACACATAATATCATCAAACAGCTATCTGTTAGTGAAACTAATAACACTGCAATACCCGAACTGTTATAGATAGAGTCCTGGTTTGAGAATAGTTCCAAAATAAATACAAATAAATGTGATTTGATCATTCAGAATATTACAATAAAATGTCCCAGAATAGCGAACAAAAGAAAAAAGGCCAAACAAGCTGCATAAATTATAAAAACAATGTATTTACAGCTGACACTACTAGAACATTTGGTTTTAGAACCTATGAAGACGGCCTTAATGCCACTTAGCTTCTGGCTGCTGTCTGCTCCTACTTTCTGCATCTCATACGGTAATTCTTGTTCTTTTAGCCCTCTGAAGTTTCCAGTGAGGCCTAGATTAGGACTTATTAATGACTGCTTTAATAACAGTTAATCACTTTGAACCATTTTTCTGTTCTGCTTGATGCGCAACAGTTTCGCGTGTAGAAAATTCACCCCAAAAATACTAATTGTAGATGTAGACATCTAACTAGCAATGATCCCTGAAAACCCCAGATAAGCGGAAATTAGACTGGTCAACATGTTCAAAATCTAGCAGTGTTTTGCTACATATAAATGATAAAAAATAAATAAATATATTTCTTTTTTTTCTTCAGAGTGTTTTTAATAATGCCTAAACCTAAACACATATTTGTTGACTACCTCCCTGAACAATAATGATAAGACATTTGAGAAGGTAGAGAATGATTCACCCATTAATCCAGTTTTGCTTTTTTTAATGGCTTCCTTTTCCTGATGGGCTCCAAACAGGTGAAACATATTCCCAAAGAGTATTTTCTGACCTCAGAAACACCAGGGCTTTGTGACACCCATCAGTCTGCAGGGCTCAAACAGAGGTTGTGCAGGGTTAGAATTGTTAACTAGTAATATTGACCCACTGACTTCATATGAGTTGTAGTGATGTGGGACTCGGATCAATAATGCTGAGTCAATAGAGAGGCAGTGATTTCCAGCACCACTACACAGTTACTGTTAGTGATTTACAGAGCGGCTTGCATGTGGAAAAGAGCCTCTGTGAACGTTTCAATTACTGTGTTTTTCCTCGTCTGTCCCCTCTCAGCTGTTTGAATCTAAACACTAACTTGGGAAATTCAGTACGCCGCCATGCCCTGAGAAATTCAGCTATTTTCTGGTCTGTCAAATTCTGAACTGTTAGCTCTGATAGTCCAATAAAAGCGAAAGAAGAGGGCAAAAATAATGGGGAAAGATGTGAAGCTCTTTCATTTCCAAGCCCCAACAATTGTGCTTCCATTGTTGATGCTGCTTATTGTGCAAGAGGAACTGTGACTTTGGAGTGTTTATTTTTGATTAGGAATGTTTAATGGCCTCAGCATATTCAATTATCAGCAGCCTGCTCAGCTAGTCGATAGTCATCCACTCATTAATGGTCCAGAACTGATTACCAAGGACAGAGTAAGAGAGAGAGAGTGAGAGAGAAGGCGTGAGAGAGAGAGGGTGAAATGTTATTCATTCAGAGTGCTAATTAAATCCCGCTTGGTGGGACTTTCAATCCCTCCAGAAACTTTTTCCAGCATTTCACCATCTATACCTAAAAATAAGATCAGAAAAAGATGTTGCTGTTTGTGTGAACAGCTCTGCTGCGGATGGAGAATGTGGCGACATTATGGCTGAACATATTAAAGGAAATATTTTTTAGCTCGTCTCCCAAGGAGTTAGGCTTAAATAGGGAAACAATTGAAAGGAATACTGGTGAATTTTTGCCATCATCTGATTTCTTTTTCAATTTGCTGAACACAGCGTGAAGTAGCCTCAGAAACATTTTCATGCCTGTGCTTTCAAAGTGAAGAGCTTTCTTGTTTATCTTTTTTTCTACGTTTCTAAACAAACTAAAAGAGCTTGTTTGGACGTTCCTCTCTGGCCTGGATCAGAGGATTGTAACTCTGGTAAAGACAGAAGGCGGCATTCTGCTACTCATGTGCTTTTAACATTTCCACCGGCTCTGAAGACGAGGATTCTCATGGGCACGTATGCAAATGTCTGTTTCAGAGTGTACATGCCTGCATGCTATTTTTCTGCACCTATTGGCTACAAACTCCAGTTTGCTTTGATGCCATGACACACAAACATAAACAGCGTCAACTGTGGCAAGCATTTTTCCCACAGCTATTTTATCCTTCCTCTTGTACACCCTGCTTATTATTTGTGCTCATTTGTTCTTGTCCACTTCCTTTTTACTTCATTAAGTGTTCTAGCAGAAGTGTAGGATGCTAAATGTTGTGTTTGTTCTTATCTAATAGAATTTATTGGATATAAAGTATTAAATCTCTCATGAGTTTCAGATCTACAACTCATCTATTAACGAGGACTACACAATAAATATCAGTGGAAAGCGAGTGGTGGGCCAGATGAAGTAAATCCACTGAGAGGAGGTAAAAACTAGAGGAAAAAAATTAACCTAATTCCAAAGGAAAACTGGGACGACCCATCAGAAATTTGCACTGAAGTCAGTGAGCTTATAACTTAGGACACAAGTCAGCGTCAGCAAGCTTCAACTTGCAGATGTGAGAATAAACAAAAAATACCAATGACTGTTTACAATTTATCCAGTAACCTACCCCACTGGGTGTTATGGGAAAATGTGTCCAAGTATTGACTTGTGGTTTAAATCAACACTATACTATAAAAAATGTGACAGCAATAGTACAAACAATGCTGAATAAGTATTATAAGTACATTTCTTTTATAACCTCATTATTATAATTGTATTGATAGGCTGTCATAAAAGGGCGTTAACAATAAGTGCAGCAGAAGCCATTATTTGTAAATAGTAAAGCCTGAATAAAAAAGTAGATGGAGAAAATACTGAGTCATATGGCAGAGAAACCAACCACACACAAAGGTTGAATCCCAAAACGCTGACTATACCTGCTGCTCAGGGCCAAATCAAGTTAAAGTGTAAGAAGAGAGAACTCTGTGCTCCTGTGAGTGAGCACATTTTCACATAAATATCAATACAACGTGTGAAAAAGGAGGAAGTACTAATGGTTTATTAGACTGTCAGCATAAACCTGCTGAGTCTCCATGTATTGTATGAATATTGTAAAGAAACAATTAAATCCAGAAACTATGTCTCACGCACATTTTGTCCCTCTCTGACTCAGCATACAGACTAAACATCATGATGATGAGTGATTCTGACATGTCACTGTACATATGTCTAAAGCCAGCCAAGTATCAGCCCAGTAAATTCAGTTGTTGGTGACAGCAACCAGTGAAGCACAAATAAAGACTTCCATAATGACTTTGGAGTTTCTGTTTCACAGAAGTATCTTGGCACATGATGTTGACATTGGCTACAACATCAGGCTGATTTATAAAATCCCTCTATATACTTTTTTTAAGCTGTTGGTGAGCATTAAGGAGAAATCCACACAACTATGACACTTTTTCCAAAGCTGCCTACATTTGAAAATAAGTCATTTGAGGAACTATATTTTCTCTCTGATAAGGTAATAACACACCTGAAGGTGTAATTTGCATCCAAAATAAGTTTGCATGGTTGTGCAAAGCTAAGTGGCAGTTTTGTATCAGTTCCAGCCTGCAGAGCAGATGGGTGGAATGGAGCAATGCTTTCAGCAGAGGCGTAAAGGCATGGATTAAAACACGATCATGTGACTCATGTGTTTATGTGTGTGCAGGCAGATTTTTACTTACTGTACACCAGGGAAGATATAAACCTGATAAACCAAGTGCGGTGGAGCATGGAAACGTTTAAAAGTTTGAAATCCTAAAACGTTTAGCAAACAGGTGACTGATCTGAGCTTTCTTATTTGATTTGTCAAGATCCAAAGCTCTCTCCATCCCTGGCCGATCAGCTTTGTTTAAGCCTCTTTATTTATCCAGTTGGATTGATTCTATACCTGTCAATCAAAATCATACCGCCGGCACTTTTTCACACAACTGCATTGGCTTTACCCAACCAAAAACATAAAAAAACATCTTTACTCATCCAAATCCCCCAGACACACACTCACAAATGCCTTTTCCAAACCTTCACCCACCCACAGTACAGAGGAAGCTAAAACACTTGGAGTTTTTACAGTAAAATAAATTAAAATAAAACAACACTGTAGGATAAAGTAGGATAAATAGGATTAGGTTATATCATTATTATAGAGCCTCCTCCTTTGTGGTATTTTGACTAAACCATCGTAGACCTTTCATTAAGCTGTCAAAAGCTTAATTAAAAAGATTTAAAAAGCATAATATGTCTCCACTTATGTCAATTTGAATTAAAATTGCGCCTTGAGAGTCTCAAACGCCGAAGACGTGCTTTGACATAGCATGACATCACGGCTTCAGGCAGAGCGTGTACATATTAACCTTACCCTGCAAATTTACTTTGCAGTTTTATGATTCTGGACTGTTCAAAGAAAGCTGAGTTTTAACTCTTTATTTATCTGCACGTTTGTGCCGGTGTTTTTGTTGCAGAGATGTTGTGACAGTCAGCAGTAGTTGCTGCTGCATATGTCCCACTATCACTTACTCCCTACACTAAAACATTTACTGCCTTATGTCTACAAGGCGACCATGACCACAATCTCTGCTTATCTCTCCCCCATAGAGACATGCCGCTTTGCATTTCCATCACGGCTACTTTTAATGGGAGCTGTTGTAATCACCGCCTGTAGGCCTACGGGCGTCTCTGGTTTAATCTTGGTTCAAAACTTCTCATGCCCCAGGCACTCCTATGTGTCAGTCCTGTTTTCATCACACATGTAATACTCACCGTGGGGTTGTGAATACCTACAAACCACTAAAATATGTATAAGATCACCCTGAAACCGACAAATGTTTTCAGTTTGAGCAAGTTGTGTGGAAGACTTGTGTCCCTTGAATTTGGATACAGCACAGGCGCACCTACATGCTGTGTTCCACTTTGGTTTTTAGCTGCAACAGAAGGAGAAGACATGTGTGACAGCACTTACCGTCATAGCCAGGAAAAGCAACAGAGACAATCAAGAGTTTCAACAGTACTGTAACAAAGTATCTCAGGCTTGTTTTCTTCCCTCTGTCTCGCTTGTTTCTGTCATCTTTCAGCTCCTTTGATGCGTTTCCATGAGAACAGCGAGACAGAACAGGTAGGTGTTGTTGCCCCTGGTGTAAAACAACCAAACTAAAATAAAAGGAAGCATTGCTGGAAGATTTTAGTTATCTCAGTCTATCCAGGCTGAGGATTGCAAGGCAGCTCAACCCAGGGCTTTATTGAAGTCCACCTCTAGAATTGCTCATAAATAAAGTGCACAGTTCAAAGGATCATTTTAAAATTCAGTATAAATAATCTACTGATACGGAGACACATGCTTGGTCTCAGTTATCATGCTTTCCTGTGATTGTAGGGGTCAGACATGTTACATAGAAACATTTCTTCCTCTTCTATTCTTTTAAGAAAGCAGCAATATTCACAAGAGACTTTAAATCTATTGGGAATGTTTACATCTGACACTTCAAAGATGCAGCCTGTTTTGTACATCCAAGGTTACACAAGGCTGCTGAGATCCCATTTATGAGAGGCTGAGAGTCTCTCAGTGCCATTTAGAGCCTTCTTGGACACCATGACAAAGTGGAGTGGTGCAGCAACATTCATCTTCCAGCTGTGGCCAGGAGCCCCTGACACCCCAGCAGACAGGGGGAAATGAAAAGAGGCTGCAGCAGCCAATGGCGCCGTACTTCATCTGCTGAGAGACTTGGCTTATCCTCCAGCTGTGTGGGCACTGCCTTTGAATCCAAACAATATGGCTGCAGAATGTAGGGCAGGGAAGAAAAAAGGCTTGCATGGTTACGTTGTAGCAAACTCCCCTGCAGAGAAGTATGGATATCTATAAATTGGTGCTGTTCCTATAATTTACACTAGTGTTAAAATCCAGGATGTTAAAGGATAAATCTGATTTATTATTTTGCCATCAGCCTTTGCTTTGTGCACCGCTAAGTTCATCTTATGACCCTGATAAAAAGAAACGGGAAACCATCAAAGAAGAGAATAGTTAAAACACATCACTAGTAGAAAGATTATATTTAGTTTCAGTCTGTAAACTGCAAAGAGTTTCAAATGACATATTTTTCTCTTTTAAGTTGTAGTTCATTTGAAATTTGTGTACTTTTTCCCAAGCTAAGAAAAGCTTCCCAAAAATCCCAAGTTGAGCCAAAGTGCCAGAATGCTTGCTTCACCAATCTATGTACACGAAAACCATCTGATAAAACTAATTTATAACAGCTTTCATCCAAAGAAAAGTTCATATTTCTTCCAGAGCCGGAGATGCCACCAGGTAAGCCGTTACTCCTTCAGACTTCATGTAACAAGGGAAATTTATTAGCTGTACTGAATCACTGAATCATGTCTCCAGTAAAAGTGTGAACTACACTTTTGATGATCTTCTACAGCAATTTAAAACCACTCTGTCTATGTAAGAGCTGCTGAAATGATAGGCAGTAATCTCATCTTGCACTTTGAGAGAGACAGCGAGGGACAAGCACAGAGCAAGGTGTCTCATGAGACGTCTTATTTTTGCATTGAATCAGAGCTGCGAAACGTACCACTCGTGTTTGTTGTAGTCAAATATTAATGTCATAACTCAAGGAAGTGAAACAACCTGCGGCACCACTTCGCTCTGTTCCTCATCTGCAAAGCTTTTGGGCTTTCTTCCTCTCCTGCAGTGTGGGATGTATATCTTTTCTTTGTGCATGGAAAGTCCACACCGAAGGGAGTTATCCTGCAGAAGAAGCTGCATCTCCTCCTTAAAGGCATCGTTTATATTTTTATCTTCTATCATTTGTTGGTGGAATTGCTGTTTTAACACGCCTGTAAATTTCCATGATTTATACGCTGAACGCTGTCATTTTCTCCACCAGTTAGAGCAGAAACACACGTCAAGAGGGGAATTTTTTTAATGTGACAAAACTAAAAAACTGATTTTATCTCACAACAGCATGCAGCTCAGATCTTGCAGGTTATATTATCAACCACGCCCATATACATTCATAGTAGCAGAGCTGAGGTTGAAGTTTTCATTAATTCTCTCTTTTTTAACACAAGGAGACTCCTACAAGCACAGGCAAGTCCTGAGAGGAACGTGAGATGGTAGCAAGTCAGAAATAACTAATGTTCAATGTGACTGCTATGAAACTTTTATGCGTCTTGAGGTAGAAGCATTCATTTTTAGAGACGCCGTCTTAAAACGTCATCTGATGAAGACAGAGTGCATAAACTGGTGAGAAACCATAGAGACAGTGCAGTGTAGGTTGCATGTTGATTTTTTCACACAAGCAAATACGTAAGGGTCCTGTCATTACTATAAGCATCTTTCTCTAGAAGTGCCTACTGTAATTACTTTGTTTATTTTCAGCCATGGAGTTAAACTGTAGTGTGGCAGCCAGCCAGGCGCACAGCCACGGCAGGAGGTTCGTGTTTGCTTGTCAAGCAGTCGGAGGGAAAGTGACTCAACAGTCCTGAAACAGCAGCCTTGTCTATGCAGCTTCCCCTCATGTTGTCTCGCTCCGAGCAGCACACATTAACATTTTATGGAGCAGTCAATGCTCTGCAAAAAAGATCAAATAAATAAATAACTGGAATTTTGCAGGGGAGAGATCTTAACCATGGTGGCATTTACCATTCATGTTCATTTCACCTCCCTCAGGAGCTTGTGCTCCATTGTTGCAGGAATCACAGTGCTGTCCACTTAAATGTCGAACGCCTGCTTCCTTTACTTTGCATGGAGATTATAATGAGTCATCCTCTCCAAGAAGAGCTAATCTTAGCATCCATTTAGCATAGAAGTGTTCCTCCATTATGACAAGTGACCCTTATTTCTTTTCATGGAAAAGACTGCTTCCTGCCTGAATCAGAGGATGGCCAGCAGGCACATAATTCAAATACTCTCTAGAAAAGTGCTGTGGCAGCAGCTTACAAAGCAGGCCTTGAACTGCATGAAATATTAAAGCATTAAGATTAGATGAGGAAGAATGCCACGAGATCCCACCTAACTGGTGTCCAGCCTCTTTTACAGGAGTCCATGTATGTGTTCCACCTCAGGGGGCACCGCATTCAGGTTTAGTTGGAGATTTGGAAGCTGATAGCTGCAGCCTAAGCAGCATAAAGAGGGAAGGATTCACTGTAAATAAGACATAATACTGACTTTTATTGCACTCTTAGAAAAAAAAGGTGAAAAGCTGAAAACATAACATAGATGGGACGATGAAAAAGAGAAGAGGGGCTAAAGCTGAAAAGATTAAATGAAAGGAGGCACAAAGTGCTGCAATGAAAAAGGGAAAGCGAAAACTCAGTTCAAGGGTAATCAAGCATGAGGCAGTTGTGCAAAATTTACTGCTGTAATTTGGAATCCCACAGCCCTGGTGTCTGGATGAAGAGGGAGGCACAACAGATTCTCATTTGCCAGAAACAGTCCATGCTCGTTGGGCTCTTCTGCCACCCCTTCCCTCTCACCCCTCCTTCTCTACTCTCTTGCTTGCTCGCTCTCTCTCTCTCTTTCCTTGTCTCTGTCTCTGGAGTGCTTTTCTGTCCTGCACAGAGCACAAATGAAACCTGCGCCATGACAGGCAGCATATCTCCACTGTACCTAAGCAGTCAGCCTTGAAGACTATGCCGTCAGGGATTATTTCAATTGTGGAGGACAATTGGAAAATGTGAACTGACAGACTTGCAAGACAAAGAAATGGATGTGGATAATCCTGTTCAAAGGGTACATCTTCTTTGGATTGTCTTTTAAGTATTAATCTACAACATCTTTACATCCAAGCCCCTTCAATGGATTGGCAACTGGTTCAAACGCTTGCCTGCTAATTGCAGGGATGGGCTTTAGCCCCCTGCAACCCTGAATTAGCTTAAGCAGCCTAGAAAATGAATGAATCATTAGATTCATTCAACATGCAAATATGCCTAAGGTAATACCTTATGCATGTTCAGGGGCCGTTCATGTTGAGGTGGTCAGTGATTATAGATTGGTAATTCATTCTCTTGTTTCATTTCCCAGAGGGGTCCTGCAGAACCCAGAGACAGGAAGCCCACTGTACACATATTTATACATTTTATTGCCTCTCATACTGGACAACATTTATCTGTATGAAATCAGAATCATTCATATTCAAAGGTCTCAGTGAGGGTCTTCTATGAGTTTCCACATCATATTGTCACGGTTTGGACACTTGGTGTGTTTTTTGGTTTCCTGTTCAGCTTTGTTTTCAGTCCATTGCTTTCACCTGTG
>JBAMHV010000014.1:19536499-19570732 GCA_037177535.1 Pseudomugil gertrudae
AACTAATGGAACATATAATTGTGTATATATATACATATATATATATATAGATATATATATATATATATATAATGTATAATTGAAAATATGTCCAAAAGATTTAGCAAAATGTCAGTGAGGATAAAGGGAAGAGAGGGAAATGATAAATAAAGCCTAAGAGTAAAATGGAAACAAATCCACCGTGTTAGACTTCAAACTCACTCAGTGCTTCAATGCAATGACCAGTTTGAACTGTGGTTTAATTTTTACATGATCTGTAATCACACACGTGCAGTCACAGGGTCACCAGGTTCATACAAATCAGACAGCAAAGTGAGAGGCTTAAACCCAGGAAGTCTGTAAATATGACTAACTTTCTGCTAAATAATGAGCCGTGTCATTCAAAGATAAAACAAATCAGCTAAATGGGTTTAATATAATCATTGTTACTCTGTTTTAGTGGAGAGATTGAGACGATTCAAAGCTCGTGGTTCATTACTTTCTATGGTAGTAAATCTAAGCCAGGATATAAACTGGGCCACTTCAGTTAAAGGTCGGCACTTTCCATTACAAATACTTCGAACTTGGGGAGGAAAAAAAAGGAGGCATCGATGAAAAGTGTGGACTATCTTTGCTGAAGAAAAGGTTCATTGTTCGTGCAAGATCCCGCTGGAGTAGAAATGGCAAAATTTGCATGATTTTTCCTGGAGTTCTGCTCTTGATGACAATAACGGCGACCACGCTACAGTACTCACCATCAATGACAAAGACTGATCTAAGATTAAACTGCACTGGGAAATTTGCATGAATACATAATGTCAGGCATCATAGGTAATAACGAGCATAGCATCACCATGCAAATCAGAAAGAATGCCACATGTTTAGGATAATGCACTCACCAGTCAGAGCTGTGGCTCAGGACCATCACAAACACACACACCAGCATACCATGTGCCAGTTGCTGATGTCAATGAGTATTTAACTTGTAATTTTTCAGCTTGTTAACCACTGCGCGGTGCATCGACTGTATGCGTGCTGCCATGCGGAGCAGCCAAGAAGTAAAATGCCCAGCACAGGCTTGACTTTGAACTGTCCCAGTTTTTCACCTTACATCTCATCAACCTCCTTTCAGTTGTGTTTACTACGCACTAACGGGAACTACAACACAGCTTTTTTCATCCACTAATCCCGATAAGTATTTGTCGCCTGGTATGTTTTCCCGAAATAGATGATTACACTGAGAACTTTTCCTCAAGCATTTCTGGGGAACATTAACACTGAAGTAATGAAGGCTGAAGTTGAAAGGAGAATGCCTCTGAAGCGTCCTCAGAGTGCAGCAGATCTCAGGCGGGCTAAACTGCTGTCAAGTTCATCAATACTGGCTTTACACTACAGTGCACAGAGACAGCCTGAGTCCTGGCTGCAGCTTTCAACAACTCCAGGGTCTGCTATCGAACTGCTGCGGCTGGTCGTCGATATCGCCTAGGCCTCTCTCTTCACAGCTGTTAGTCGCCAGAGATAAAGTTGGAGGGGAGTTGTGTGGCACAAGAGGTAAAGTAGTCTCAGAACTGCAGGAGGAGGGGGAAGGACTTCTGGCAAATCAGGAAAAGTCTCCACGTAGTTTACTTGTACTGAAGTCTTTAAATGAAACTTCCAGCAGCAGCTCTACTCATTCGCATCTGATTTGCACACATTGAAAAGAGGCCCACATTAAAACGACACCTTAATTAGACCCAGTGCACAGTGCTGAGGCTCAAACGGAGAGCTGTGCTCGCTCCTACATCGCCTGTGATGGGTTACTGGCTGTTTGCACTTTAATTCTTCTGTTACTCTGAATTTCTTGAAACGTTTTAAAGGGAAACTTCACGTCTGAATCAAGCTCAGTTTGAGGGGCTTCACGAGAACCTTCTCAGCCAGAATACACATTTTATTTTCAGAACAATGGAGGAACAGTGCTCATTAATTATAATACGGTTATCTTAAGTCTTTTCAAACTGTTCAAGCTGCCATCTCTGCTGTAGTTGCATCAAAGCTCTATGGCTGTACAGTTACCTGCAGCATGCTGAAACTGAAATAATAAACAATATGATTGTGTTTGAAGGCATGGGGAAACAAATGAAACCAACATCAGGGTGCGCATGTTGCCCTTTTCTTATCCATTCTGTTTCACAGCCTCTTTTCTGGCCCTGCTGGCTGTCAAACACTGATTATTGTTCATTCAGTATGTTTGGGTTTACCATGTTCAGACTGTGGCATTTAAAACTGAAAGCAATTTAAAAAGATTTCGTGGGTAATGTTTGACTTTCATGCGATCATACCGAGAATGTAAATAAGATTAGATTTATTTTAATAGAAACAAGACATCTCGTTTTAATCTTGTGTCTTCTGGTACGTGTGACTGCACTTGAGACATGCCGAGTCAGATGGAGCATTTATGAAATCTCCAGGGGTCATGGGCAGCTAAAGAGGGTGCATGGATGTGGAATAACATCCGGAGGGAAACTATCGCGGAAAAACATAAGATCAAGGATGGAGAAAAGACTTAGATTAAAGAGAAAAAAGCTGGTGTCCCAGAGGGGGAAGCAAATACTAGCGAATGTATCACCATAACCCATCATTCCTAATGTCTTGGCTGAGTGTGCAGGGCCAGGTCGGCTTTATGTGACATCCTGAAAGACTGATGGAGCATGGCCCCCTGCATCCCCGGCCTCCACTGCCAAGCCTCTCACCTTCCCTCATTTTGGGGGCATTGTCTCCCGATGAGTATCATTTGTCACCATTGACTTGCACCACACAGACACCTGGGCTGTTTTTCTGTGGCTCCAACCCATTTCCACAGTTGGTAAACAGCTAAATCCCTCTCCCAATCAATGCAGCCTATTTAACTTGAGCTATTGACTTTCCTCCCTTTCGCCAGACTTCAAGCTAAAAGAAAAAATGCAAACAAATTGGACGAGAGAGAGGGAACAAGAGAAATGGTGGCAGTGACTATGAAAAGTCACATATTTGATAATGAGGTTTTAGTAGTCGGAGGAAAGAAAGTGACAGAGTGGAGGCAAAGGAGGGTAAAAAGCGAGGGAAAACAAGAGGATCGATATGAACAGATAATCACCGGGCCTCTGTTCCAATGTGTAAAGAGTGTGACATTGCAGAGGTGGTCAAGGTAGGGAAGAGATCAATGGGCTGTTTTTTGTTGATCCCTAATCCGTAACTATCTATAAGTAATTAACCTTCAGAGGAGAACGCAGGGGAGAAATAAATGGAGAAATTAGTAAGGGAATAACAATGAGCACAAGTAAAACAGAGGCTACTTTTTACTCTCCAGATAACAAAACAGTTCCAGTTCCTGCTCTGCTATTTCAATCATCATGTCAGAGGCTGCAGGTGGTGGAAAACTGTACACCTCACCGTGGCTGCAAGATGGAAAAAAAGCAGGTTAATCTCAATATAATACCACATATTACAAAAATCTAGTACTTAAGTTTTGGAGTGAAATCTGGTCAGGTCTGTGCAGATTCACCGAAAGCCTTGCTGGAGAAGATGGAGGAGAAGGGTGTTATTAGGAGTCGGAGTGCCCTCTGTGGGTGTGAGAAGAAAAACAAACCACTGCCTTTCTACACAAAAACTCTGCCAGAAACGTTTCACACAACCTGCTAAGTTAAATGAGCACAACTAAGTCACAGTGGTATCTGTACAGAGTTTAATGGCACACACATGCCCTTACAGTACATTCTGGTCCTCCCATCAAATCGTTCTCATGTCTGGTCACAAATATCCTTTAAAGGATTTTTAAGTGAGTAAAGAGCAATTTGTCACATTATTACACAATGATACAACAGACTGGTGAGGTAAGAAGCAGGCAGTGTGCATGACGTAAGAAATCTCTTAATTATGGCCGTTACAGAAAGTTTTTCACAAGTATTCATGTTAAAAGTCAGTCGAGTCCTTTTAAGCTGTAACTATGGGATTAAAGATTACGGGATTAAACCATGTCAGTCAGGGTTAAACTTCATTATGTTACAGAAGGAATCCAGAACGTTCTTCAGCTTCATTGTAAGGTTCAGGGCTTTTTGTAGCGAGTAGCTCTGAGTTGAATACTCCTTCTTTGTGTGTCAGAGGGAAAAGAAGTGTAACTGTGGAGGAAACCAATGGCTCTTCACCAAAACGGGCACCTGGAATGAAAAAAGAACGGATTAAGTATAAATCAACGTAATCATGAGAAGTCATACAGCAATACAAGATTTCTGCATCAGCTAGATGGCTGTACTGACCATCCAATGTAGCATTGGCACAGGTTTTCATGTGACGTGGCTTGTTTGATGAGGAGTT
This sequence comes from Pseudomugil gertrudae, assembly GCA_037177535.1. NCBI lineage: Eukaryota > Metazoa > Chordata > Actinopteri > Atheriniformes > Pseudomugilidae > Pseudomugil > Pseudomugil gertrudae. Next base: position 19,540,808 of record JBAMHV010000014.1, read on the forward strand.
CCACTTGTGTTGGCACATCCAGCGTCTCTTCGTGAGAAAAGTCTCGACCTACAGGAGAAAAACTCTTATTAAGATATTTTCCTGTCTAGAACGTTTTTAAAGCCTCTAAGATCTAAATAGGTGCTTTCTGGTACTTCTTAAAAAAACAAACACAACAACAGCTCTTACTGCTGTTAAGAGAGGAGAGGTGGGATGTGATCTGTAGTTACAACCCTAGAACACGGGGAATCTGCTCAGGCAGTTAAGCTATGTAGAGTCCCAAACTCCAACACTAAAACATGGCACACCTGCAAGCAGCTCCTGAATACACAACTTAAAAGTCTTCATCATTAATTTGTATTTATAAGAAGGAATTTGTTGAGATGTTAAATTACACCTAAATATCCATTCCTACAACTGCAGACATCATCTGGAAAGTAGGACAGTAATGATCCTCTGTGTAGAGCTGCAGGACTTACCTGTAAGTTTGTCCCGCACTCTGTTGATAATCTGAATAGCCTTCTTGTTGAGAGCCTCAGGCTGCACCAAGCCATCTCCAACTAAAGAAACATAAACATGCTGCCATCAACAACTACTGACAATTTCAGAAAAAGAAAGTGATTTTTCTTCATAACAAGGCTCTGCAGCAGAGGTAAATAAAAGCCGATGTAAGTGCTGCTTTATAACAGCACAGCAGCTTTACCTAGCATTTGTGATGGCATTGAAAGATTGGCATTGTTGAGGCAACACTCAGAAGAGGAAAACTAAAAAGGTTGTACAACAACAAACAATCCGAGAGAGGCCGGGCACTAAAAGGTAACTCACTGAAGGAGTGGATGGATTCAGGCACAGTGGTCCCTGCTTTCTTATGTGTGGTCTCTCCAAGGTCTATTCCCTCCAGAGCTTCTGTAAACACCAACACAACACAGTCATGTTTAAGGGCATACGGGAGGGAAGCATGTAAAAGAAGCAGTTTGTGTCATGGACTGACCCACTGACTGTCCCGCAGTGTACGAGTCGGTCCTGGTACGGGAACGCTTGTTGCCTTTGGTGTTCGCTGTGTGCGAGACAGAAAAGTGTGTAAGGAAAAGTATTTTCCCAGCACAATTACTTCACTTTATTCTGTTTGAGTCTTAAATACCATCTCCCAGGCAGTGTTTCCTGCAGCATGAGAAAAATCTTCACACTGATTAAGGTTTTCTAGTGATGTTGACTCTAAAGGAGCAATTACAGTCGTACAAAAGGCTTACAACACACAAATGAGGCGTTTACTCAGCAGCCAGGTCTGGATTTCTGCCCATGGTTTATTATTTCTTTAAATGTAATCAAGGCAATGAACCCGATTTGTCCTACTGTTGTGAAATGCATGCTTGCTGTGGGGAATTTCAGCAATGCATTAACATTTTTATTCAACAGGTTTTATTCATAAACACAGTCCTATTAAACTCTTCAGCTGGGCAGGTAATCTATAGGTAAAATCTGATTTTAGACATTCAGATGCTTCTTTTTACCTTTTAGACTATTTCTAATACAAATCTAAGTCTTAAAATCATGTTTAGACTTCATGAAATTATTTTACATGCCGATTTACAGTGAGAATATACATAATATGTTTATGTTTATGCTGATTTACTGTAGGGGACGTTGTTGTGAAATAACCAATATTAGCTAGAAAAACATGCATGTTTTCATCCTTACTGTCCATGAGCCTCCAGTTGAGCAACGGGTCATAGACAAAGGCCTCCAGCACAGCCATGACGCTGTCCCTGTGCTCCCTCAGCACCTCCATCACTGTGTGACAGGTGATCCTGTAGTTACCGTCCAAACCTGTAACCTGCCACACAACCACACACACACTTAGCTGGTAAAGAAACATTTTGCAAGCAGAGAATCAAGTTTCATTTAAAGTCACATTAATGTAGTTGAAAGGAAGACTGATTCTCTTTTTTGTGATGTAATATGGTGAAGCAACGCCTTGCTTTATACTCGGATCAGAGAAATTTTGCTTTTAACAGCATAATCCTAACTAAAAGTACACTTTTCACTTCTAGAAATGACTCAACCTAAAACACTCAGAAAGCCAAATTTTATTTCTAATGCTTTCATTTTTATTTATTTCCGTTTCTCTCATTAGGATACAGTGATGCATGATAAAACTGCACATTTTGGAAACGAATATTAAGTATCTAGTGAAGACAAAGGAGCTCAGAAAGGGTTTTAAGATAATATTGGTGAGGAAAAGAAAATAAGAGTTTAATCTGAGGAACAGATATGTAACGCACCTCCATGGCATTGGTCAGCATCCTCGTCAGTCGGAACGGGATCTTTTCAGGGAACTTTTCTCTGGTCATTGCCACCTGTACAAAGATGAGTCCAAAGTCAGATTTGTCAGATAAAAAGATGATGATGAGCAGAAGAAAACCCCATCTCACTTCAAAACAGTCTCCAAAGTCAATGTGGAGGATCTTGCCGCTTAATCGATCCAGCATCAGATTGGATGGGTGCCTGGAGGACAGACACAGACCTTAGTCATATTTAATCATGGTTGTTATTATTTTATCATGAAAGACAATAGAAGGCTTCATCTTTGTGGTGGAGAGCCCACCTGTCACCCAGGCCGAGAATGTAGCCCACCATGGACATCACAGCCAGGGAGCGGGTGTAGTTAGTCCTCCTGTCAAACCACACCTGAAAGAAAAATGATACCATCATCACGGGAAACTTTTGGTTAGTAACACCTGAGCAGAACAGTGCAGGTGGGTGGTAGATAATCCGATCACAATGTAAATCTGCTAAAAACATCTTTTTATACTTCAGAAAGGTATTTAGACTTCTAAAAATGGATCAAATGTACTTATTTAAATTAAATCCTAAAATCGAGTACTATGACAGCAGAACATACAACAGTTTTATATTCACTACAACGGTCATTGTACTGCATACCAGCACCACTTTATCGCTGACAGACAATCTTAATGGGAAATTATTATTACAGATCTGCACAGTAACTGTCTGATATTTTACACTGGAACCAGTGAAATGTGAGGAAGGGCACCGGCAAGATTAGGTGTCCTAAAGGATCCTTCCCGGTGCTGAGAAAGTAAAAAGTGGAGCACCTAACCTCAGAGCTCGGGCTCTTGAGCCATAAGAGCTTGGCCAGGTCGTCTCCGGCAGTGTTGTTGACAGCATGCTCAAACACCTCCACCTTTTCCATCAGCGTCAAGTGGTCGTAGTCGGGGGCCATCTGAAAAACACATTCAGAACTCACAGGCCGTATACACTGACCTCTATTTAGTTTGCGTGCAATGTGCACGTTTGCGAGTGCCCAAACGGGAAAAAATAGCAGCAGGAAAACACCAAAGTGAGTCGTACAGCTCTAGGGACACGTTAAAAAAGGCATCTATTCTCATTTTAACACGAGCTGTCACCACCACAACTTATGTGTGTTCAAAATGTCATCACTTACTTCACAGTAGAGTGTGATGTCATGTCCCGTACAAGAAGCTCTGCAGAGCTATACACCCTCAGGGCAGGGGCCATTACCAAAAGGTGATTAAGAACTTCTTTCTGTTGTTTGTCTGCTGAGTTATATTTTGATACTTAGTGCCTGGTAGACATATATATATATATATATATATATATATATATATACACCAGTCAAAAGTTTGGACACAGTGCTGAAGTGTTGACATGATAACTGGTACAGTGAGATGTGAACATATTTCTTTCTCATGTTAAAAATTTAAAGAAAAAAAAGGCCTATGTGTAGTAAAGAGTTAAAAAGTAGATATTTTTAGTTCAAAGACACATGTGGACTGTATCATGCAGCCATACTTTTGTAAAAGACAGATCTTGGTTTTGCATTGACTGGCATTGAAATAAGCAACGCCTTCCCCGGAAAGCAAGTCATCCGGACAGCAGCAGATGCTGCTCCAAAACCTGTATATATCAGCATTAATTTAGCATTAATGGTGCTTACACAGATGTGCAAGTTATTCACCCCGTGTGCATCACTGCAGCCACATGTTACACATATGCCAGATGGCAAAGGTAATCTGTTGGTGTCCATGGTGATGCAGTTTCATACAGAATTTAAAATCGGGCTTGTTACAACAGGTTTCAGTAAAAAGTCTGTCTTAATTGTGTTTTCAGCTAAAAGAATAAAGTGAAGTACTATCAAAGCGTTACTGTTCTTTGCAAATCAAACTATTGACCTTTAGTGCAGCGGTGTTAACCTGCTCTTTCATTATTCTCAAATGTCATCTAAATTTTTTTAAAATGCTATACAGCAAGATCAAAATATAGCTATGGAAATCAGTATGGATCAAGTTTGTTCTTTAAATGGAAATTCAGGAGAAAAACACTTGCAGTTAATTTGTGACAATTAAGGCTCTATGACTGTGTTTTGATTTAGGAGAGATTGGCTCTTTACAATATAATTACCCAAACAGATGTTTCTGGAGCTTTATTAAATTTATTCAAATGGTTTTATCTGGAAATCACACATTTAGAAATCTTCGAACTGCTGCTACATAAGCTCATTTACAAACGAATCTTCACAATTTGCCCAGGGAACATCGATGTTTTTACCATTTTGATGTTTCGTAGCGAGCCAAACACGGAGTCAACTATCCTCTTAACAGAAACAAACACAAGTGCAAACACTTAGAAACATTGTGAGTATACATTTATCAGATGTTAGCAGTGATCTCTCACCCTGAGCATGATGCGATGTTCAATGTTGAGCAAAATCTTTTTCTTCTCTCTGTAGTCTCTGATGAGGGCATGCAGGGTGTCACAGTGTGGCACCCAGCCAATCAGGCCGGAGTTGGTGGACAGAGGAATCACGGCATAGCGCTGAATGCTGAAGAGTCAAGCGCACAGCCAAGACAAGCACAAACACACACACATTTTTCATCAGGGGTACATGCTCAAGGCTCATCCAGTCACTCAGAATCTAATGCCACTTTTAGACATCACTCAGTTTGTGTAATTATATAAATAATAAAGAACGCAGTGTGGAGAGTTTAACATGTTAGTTCCCTGTTTTCAAGTGTCAAACTGAGTGTTATTTATGTACAGTGCAAAGAATTGTTTGACATGTAGTGAAGAAGCATGCGTTCAGATGGTATTTGGAGGTCTAATCTCTGCACCGCCTGCCTATCTATAATAAAAAAGTTAGTATCCATCATCAGCGTGATAATAAAATGATCATAATTGTTACAGCGAACATTTTTGCATCAAGTTTGGTTTCCTTTTCTCTGAACAGGCATCATTTGGAGTTTTTCCAAGTGGGAAAAACACATGTCGAACATGTCGAAATCATCTAATACACATTTTAAATGAGGAAAAACACTGCTCTCAGAAAACCATCATGTATGGAAACAGCATGTGTGTAGTGTAATGTGTGTGTGTGTGCTTTATGGCACATCTACCTGAGGTTCTTGCGCAAGGACGCAGGGTCGTTTGCCAGCAGTGTGTTGACCAAACCAAACAGCTGCATGACTCGCTCATCCTGCCTCAGGTCCTCATGGCCCTTCAGCAGGAACATGAACTCATGGCCATTACTACCTGCAGACGGAGTCATAAAACACATCATTGATGCATCCCTCAAAGCATGATGTCAAAATCATTACATGGCTGGATTTGGCACCATTAGCTGCATTCTGCTGGGTGCTGCCTTGCTGCTCTGCAGCTGCACCTTTTTTATCATCACCTGAGGCAATGTCTCGCAACATTCAGATGGCAATCGATTATTTCAAATAACCATGTTATTCCTAAGGCAGAATTTGTGTTTGTGCCATCCCATGGGTAGAACTATGAGATTATAAGCTGAAAAATGTCACAACTCCGATCTGAGAAAACCTGCTGGAAAACGTCATATTTCTATTAAAAGAGTTTTATTCTTCTTTACATCTGTACTGCCTTTGCTGTTTTTATGTAAAGCACTTTGAATCGTCCTGTACATAAAAGGTGCTTTACAGATAAACTTGCCTTGCCTTCTTTTTCATTTCCGTATCCAAGACATGTCATGAAGGTTCTGCATGTGCTATTGTAACAACTATCAGAATGCTATTTTAGTGCAATAAGTTGAGTGATGAGAGGAAGATGCATTTTAGAGACAGAGCGAAGCTATAAATTACTCAGCTTGTATCAACACGCTGCTTTTCTACATGGATGAAACCGTTTCAAACATCCATGATCAACATATTCTGAAAAATACATTTTTTATTGCACAATTTCTTAGTCACCCTCAAAAAAGAATGACTTGAAAGTTTATCAGATGATCATCAGGAAGGATTTTCATGTCCTACAGATGTCCTTCATCTACATGGTCCACTACTACATCAGCTCTGTAACTGCCAGATGACTCGTAATGGACTCCAAAGATATTTCAAGTGAAAAAAGAGAAAAGAAAAGTTCTCGTTTTATCTGCCTCTTATGACAATCCTAGTAAGCAACATGTTGATAGGACAGAACACAGACAGTAAATCTAAGCTGCCTGCACAGGGTGACAGGTCTTAATCTGAAGCCTTGCTCCAGAGGTCAGCTGATGTATTGGCTATCATCTCTTACAGAGTGTGTTGTGTAACACTGATGGGATAGATCAGAACAAGGAATTGCCCTGTCCAGTGAAAGAGAATGTGCAGTAGAGAGAACCATTAGTGATTAATAATGTGAGGATTTGGCTTCAAGACAAGGTGACTTTATGGTGCAGTGTGATTTCAGAAGCTTTTTGTCATCATATTTCATTTCACACAGCAGAGTAGGTGATAAAGTAAAAGAATTTTTTATTTATTTATTCAATTTAATGCCAATGCGCAGTGTAAGGCGGGTTCCTGACAAATCAATTCGTGTCGTTTCTCTTGAGAAAGAAAATGAAAAATACATGACTTCTGTGGTGGAAAGCTGACTGAACAGGTTTTTTCTGTAGGAACGGATATTTTTTGCATTACATTCATCGCTGCTTGATCTCGGCTCTGTTGGTGAGGAAGATTTTTTTTTTCATGCATTAAACACAAAAAATTTTTGCCTTGAATGATTAATTTTACATGAATCACAGCTTTGACTGTGCTTCTTATCTACAATGTGACAGTGCAAGCCTGCTGAAAGTCACTTTTTCTTATATACGTTATGAGTTGACAGCCTCAAAGCTACTTAATTTCCTTTGTCTTACCCATGATGGTGAGTTTGCGTGGGCGCTGTTTAGAGGTGATGACCTGCAAGGAGGGGGCGATTGACTGGATGCGGATGATAGGCTGGTTTGGGTCGTAAGTACCAGGTACCGCAAGCTCCAGGTCTCGACACATCAGCAGTTTTGGAGATACATATTGTAGCTCCAGGGAGGTCAACTGTGGAAAAGGTGAGGATGTAGTACAGGAAAATGCAATTAGTTTTAAGTCTGTTTGGCACAGAAGACAGAGCCTAAAGCGATATGCAGACCGCATCACACACACCGACTTGTATTCAAATTCGGGTCTTATGTGTAAAAAGTTGTTTATATGCAATGACTTACAAATCCCACAGGAACTTTATTCATCTTTTTACTCCCTGTCTGAATCAAACAGTCATTTACACAGTACCAAATCTGAGTCTGAACAGGTTTTACGGTTAATTTCTTATTGTTGATGTATGGTGACCGTGTGTGGTTTCTGCTCCAGCCTGCTTTAAATCTGTAGTTTGGAAGCGTCCTGGAGATGATTTATTTCTATGTTAATGCCCCGTAGAGGAATATTTGCACTCCTTCCAGCATGTTATTATATTGCTGTGTATGTCATGCCAAGTACTGTAATGTCACAACAGGGAGCATCCCTGCGAGCAAGGCCATGCCACCACGCCGAGCAGTATTATCATCTCTATTTATTATGCAGCATAAGCTCTGCTGACAGAACGATTTTTAATGTCACTTCAACACTGATGTGATCATTAACGAAAGACAGCAGCTAAAGTTCCTCCTTTCACAAGAAGCAACAACAGCTCATCTTTAAGCTTAAGTCTTCAAATCACAATGGTATTAAAACAAACTTTTGATGCAAAACCTCTGGACAGTACTGGCATTGCCAACCATATAAAATATAATATATTAGTTTAAATGTGCAACATTATGTGGATACTTTGTAAGCAGGTGGTCTGAAAATAAAAATAAAAGCCAGAATTTGGAGAAAGCAAACACAGAAAATATTAAAACTTAAGGATGAAAAGAAGCTGGTTTATTATTCGAATGAGGGAATGTTTTAGACACTCCATAAAGTTTTAGAAGATACCAAGAGTCTTACACAAAATTTAATAAAGACAAATATTATAGACAAAAAAAAAACCAAACTGGTTCCTTGATTAGAAGATAGTGTATTATACACAGGAGTACAACAATGAACTGTGATAAAAATTTTCTCTGATGTGTTTTATCTTAAACCTTCATTCTCACTTTTTTTTTTTTACCAAATACAATCTTTCAACATCATCCAAAACACTTATCGGTATGTTATTTAGTAAAAGTAATGTGGAGGAATTTTGTTTTCCTGCATTTTTCCATTCAGGCAACACTGCACTGTCAAATCTCGTCTCCTTCATGCTTCGATACATGACTGAGACAGACGTGACTCAGGATGTTTCATCAGTCCGTTACTTTTACCCGTCACAAGATCAAAGAATAAGCTTGCAAACTATATCTCATCACATCTGGTGAAAGATCGAAGTGGACAGAGAAACGAAGGAGTGGTCGGATGCCAACTCCAGTTTCCCCTGCAGTCATATAAAATATGTGCTGCTTCAGTGGATTCTCTTCAACCACATTTTTCTGATTCAAAAAGTTTGTTAAGAGGATTTCTGCTGGTATGGGCTCGATTTTCTTTCTATTAACCTGGGAACTGTCTTTCACAGCTCCACATTAGAGGAACAAACACACTCGTGAATACACTGCGTATACTTGCAGGTATATGCTCCTAACTGAGGCATGTGCAAAGGAAAGGAAACATAATGGTTTATTAAAAGAACCAGAGTAGATTTAGTGGTGACATATTCTCACTGACCTGTGGTAGCTGTTTGGAAATGCGTCTGAAAACATGATAATAGAGATCCCAGGCTTGAGTCAGATCTTTTACATTTCCAGAGCGCATGTACTTCCTGCACCAGTCCTGAGCCTCCATCAAATCCCTGCCGTAAGCCTGCAGCATGAAAGCAAATATATGAGAAGCTACATGTTAATGAATGAGGGATTTCATTTAAAGGGTTGTTTCCACCACAGGAAAGCAGCAAAAAACATCTTAAAATGAATCATCAAACTATCACACAAATCTACATCCGTTTCTGGTGTTTGCTCATTCAAACATTATATTAAGACAGCACATACCTGGTTAAAAGAGGTTTCTTTGAGTGTCTGAGGTCCCCTCTCCATCATGGCATGTAGAGGTTCCAGCACTGCAAACATGCCCTTGACGTTACGTTCACCGAAGTAAAGGCGTGACGCTTCCTCCAGTCCTTCATGCCACATTTCGTGCCACAATATAGCCACTCTGATAAGCTCCTCACTCACCTGGTTGAAGAAGAACAAAAGATAAAAGGTCAGAGTGCTCCCTAATAATCAGTTTTAAAGCACAGCACCAACATCTAAAACAATCACAACAAAAAAGTCTTTTCTTTTATAAAGAATTTTACAAATCATACTTGTGAAAGAAAACATTTCAAGGATAACAGGCTCAACAAAATATTAGATCAACTCATCCATCTACAGAAAAAGACTTCTCTTTAATAAAGATAAAATCTGTTGGGATAATTAGAAGTCATTCAGTCTACCATCATGGCTTGCTGAACCAGGGTATTGCAGTGTTCACACATGTTCTTCAGGATCTTGTTAGCAGCGTTATGGCGGGCTGTGGTGGTGGACTTGGAAGCCACAGTCAGTGGGTAGATCAAAGCCTGAAGGTGAACAGAGAGCAAACACTCATTATCTCACACTGTAGCTGTAAGAACCCGTAGAAAATGGGGTCTTGGAAACACTTGTGGCTGTGTAAGCAGACATACCTGAGGGTGATACCGTCCAATATCTGTCAGAAGCTGGTGAATGAGCCGACCCACCAAAGCCCGAGGAGTGTCGATTCGAGCTATGAGCTGAGGGATCACCTGCCAAAGCAAAGGGAAAGCTGGAATATATAAAAACTATGTAGCTTATGCTACTACGTAGCTACTAAGTAGCTTCAGACACAGTATGTGCTCTTTAAATAATGAACACACCTCTTTTTTTATGTGTGCATTACCTGTAGCCAGGTGTCTATTTGAATGGTCTTGATGCCCTCCACCAGAGCTTCATTCACTTCAGGCCAATGACCGTAGTCAAACCACAGAGTCAAAACCCTAAAGAGTTTGAAAAAATAAATAACTAACACAACCAAAATCTAAATATTCTCTTATTTGATTACAAGAAGTCGCTTCATAGTACAATCCCTATCAGCCACTAGAGGTCATCCTATACTCAGCTGTGCATGAATAGAGGACATGTTTGGTTCCTCAAACATTTCTCTCAGTGTGTGTGTGTTAGTTACTCACCTAAGGGTGTCCTGCAGGTTATTTCCTCTGGATAAGGAAATGGAGCGGAAGAAACCTTGAACAGCGGGTACAGTGTACAGAAGCAGAGTCTTTGAGAGGTCCTGCAGAGGGGCAGGATGCATTTTAGACTTTTTAATGCACGGCACAAAGAAAAGATTTGTGAGACAACTGGGACACGAGAAAGATGAATGGCATCTTGTGGATTTTCTGTGACTCTCACCTCATTGACCTTCTTCTGGCCTGGCGAAGGCACAGGACTGTGATCCGTGCTGTCCACCTCACTGTCACTGTTGCTGGCTTCACTATTTGCACTGGTACCGCTTGCGTGTCGCAGCTTCTTCTTCTCATCACGTCCTTGGTTCTGGTGTTTGTAGTGCAACACCGCTTCAAAGTTCATCACAGCCCAGGCGTGCCAGGCCTGTTGAGAGATGACACAAACCGGGTGAAACTGCCTCACTAATAACTCATTTAAAATCACCTTTACATTTGTAATGTTCCCGTTTTAATGGGATAAATCTTCTGGGGGGTTGTGATTTAATATCCAAACACACATGGTTATTGTTTACTGTGTTATGCAACCAGTGTTTACAGTAGAAGGCTGAAAAGAGTTTGTGAAGATGGATGGGAAGAGTTTGTAACTCCAAACCTATACCATCACCTGATGGCTAACAGGCAAACAAAGGATGAACAACATGCATAGCTTTTTGTTAAGCAAAATAAATAGCCACGAAAGCTGGAAAACAAAAACATATTTCCTTGAAATATAATAAAAATGGAGGTTTAATGTTTCCTGGTGACACCGCTGTCAGGGAAATATCTTGCTGACACAGCAGGGATTTAACAGCGGCCAGAGAGAAGGTTAAATATGACAGGGAAGGTCTAACCTTGTACCAGTTGCGATCGTGCTCAGTGGAATTGCTGTAATACTGCAGAACTTTAGGGATGGTGCTCTCATTGATGCCCTGCAGACTGAGCTGCCACTCGCCCAACTTCAAGAAGCATCTGCATGGACAAACAGGAGAAAGGGAGATTTAATCTGAGAAGTTTAAAGTCAACATTAACTGTTTTTATTTACAGCATTCATAGCATGATAGTTAAAAATCTTCTGCTTGGTTAAAAATAAAGAGTTTCTTGCGTTCATTAAGAAAAACAAACTTTTTCAAAGCTCATTGAAGTCACCGGGGTCAAAGGTCAATGCCATGAACAACAGCACTGTTAAGGAGTATGACTCAATGACTTCATCAGCAGGCAGGAAAAAACAGTGTAATGACTTTAGAGGCAAACTTATGTTGTCAATCCTTGTAAAACGTCTGGAGGGGTTTGTGTTAAATCCAAGGGTGGTGTACTTAACAGATGTTATATAATGATACAAGACTTGGAAGTCTCACATGCATTTATTAAAAATATTACAACTAAAGGTAGAAGAGCTTTACAGTATATGCTGACAAGTTGCAGGATCAAGTGTGGAAATCCAATTTTCCTTCAGTTTAAGCAGACAGTGGACATCCCTGAGGACTAAGCTCTGTACATCACCCACAAATACAGAACATTTAAAAGCAAGAAGCTTTTGGCAGTCAGGGCATAAAACCCTCACAAATTCACCAAAGCAAGCAAACAGGAAGCCCTCTGTGGTCGATCCAGCCATCAGTCGTGTGAATACTATCTGCAGAGTACTGACAATATATCACTTTTACCATTACGCAATTTCCTTTAAGCACCGTAGTGCAGTCTGGGTTCAAATCATTTATGGCAAATTATTTTTAAACTCCTAACAGATTCAGCTTTTACAGATTGTGTAAAAGTTGGAGGACAGGGTCTCGAGGGGCTCTTGAGTTTATTTAGACAACAGATGCCAGACTTATTTATCTGTAGCAAAGCACCAGTGGCACTTCACTGGATTTTTTTAGGACAGAGTGGAGGTGTTGGTGCTTGACTTCATGACGAGTGTAAGTGAACGGTCCAGGTGTGCTCCATACCATGTAGCTGACCTGTATTCACAAATGTGTGTGAGGATGTCTGGAAAGAAGCCGTCCTGACTGACATTACACAGGTGTTTTTCCTAACACGCATTCCTCAGATAGTCAGAGTCACCGTGAGGAAGATGCAAATCTGAAAGAAGCCTCTTCTGTCGGTTGCCTTCCCTGTGTCTAGTCACGTTTGATTTATGAGATGGGAGGGTACAGATGGCGGCTATATGTTGGTACATATGGCCAGATGACACCTCCATATGATTTACTGTACCGGGGGTTTTACCTGTTTGGTCCTACGTCACACCTCTAGCCTTCCTTGGGTTTTTTAACCTACATGAGAAACAATGTATGCCTCTGTTCACAAAAGGAAGGAAGATGACACTCTATTCGAAAGTGAGCTTTAGATGTCCTCAAATATTTTGATGAGCTAAAACAGCATGCAAACAACATGTTCTTTGACTTTTATAAGACTCCAAGCAACGCTTAGGATTATGAAATTTTCCATTTTCCAACACAGTTAATGCATCATAAAACATGTGTTAGTTATTTAAATGTCCTTTTTTATCTGTAGTAGTGTTGATAAGTGTTTCAACAGATTTCAGACTGAATCTTTTCCAGCGGCGAGGTGAAGTGATGATAGCGGAAAGTTGTCATGACTGTGCCAGGGCTGTCAAATGAAGAGCACGACAGCCACTGGAAGAGGTACAGGAGCAAGCTAAAAGTTGTATGAAGGAGAAACACCTGGCAATACCTTTACTGCCACGTTTACAGCCAAAAGGATCCTTTTACTGAGGAGTTTGAGGTGAGATATTCAGAAGATCTGGCCAGTCTTTCCAAAAACTACGGGACACCAGCAGAGTTGTAAAAGTTGCCTTGGCACATTGGGTCATTCTCATGGAAAAGAGGCAAAATGTACTGCACATGAACTCTGTGTGTTTATAACATAAGAGAAGAAAATATATGAGGCTACGCTTTCCTAGCTTCACCACGTCGCTATGTGTTTTCTCCCCCATGCCGCAGACTGGCAAAACATAATAAATTCTTAGTTTGACTAATGGTTCTATGTATTGAAATAATGCAACATTAATAGAAAAGAACTGACAAAAATAGTTTTTTTGCCCCCCCTCCTTCCTGTAAAAGGACCTGAGCAAGTTTTTAAACTGTAATAAATTATAACAAACTGTATGTCAACAGTGGGCACTGGTGTTAGGAATAACATTAGTTAAGTCTCTGAGCAAATATGTGTAAGCATTGGAGCCAGACGGCACAATATGGAATCAACCCAGTGTCAGGAAGAGACAAACCTGGCCATCAGTTTGTGGAGTTCCTGTTTGCGCTGATGGTCCTCTGCTGCAATGGCATGCTGTGCTTGTTGCTGTACACCCTGAACGAAATGTTGCATGTGCTGGAAGGCATCGATCTGCAGAGAAACGACACAGACGTTAACAAAACGTGGTGTCACTGTAGGTTCTGCTGGTCTGTGGTTTGGACCATTATGATACAACTCTGTTATTAGCAGACAGTTATAAAACTGGTAAGCACACTTGTTTCTTACATATTTTTTATTTGGGGTGTCATATATCATGTAGCCACATATTCTGTGATGTGTTGCAGATAACCAGAACCATTTGTTTGTGTTCATGTCGTCATTGGTTTCACATGGCCCACCAGAGAACGACTGATAAACAGATTATTCAGAGCGTAACCAACTCCTGCTTTATTCTTAACAGTACAGCCAAATCAAATGGACTGAATAACAAAGCTAACATGTTCTTACATCACACAACAGTTGGAAAATGCAAAATTGTCTTTTTTTTTCTCCTAGGTGAGCATTTCCTTTGTCCTGCTTTGTCTATTAGTAGTGCAGCTGTTCCAGGGAACAGCAAGGCTTTTGGTCACACTTACCTAAGTTCCCTAATGAGAACCACAGTCTGCAGCCACAAACACTATTCAGCACCTTGCAATAAATGTGGATGTGTTTGTGTGTGACTGGGGAGTACATATTCTGTCACTGGGCGTGTGTGTGGTGGAGAAATGGTAAAAGGGCGCAGCAGTTAGCAGTGTAATTTCATGCTGCTTTGGTAACACATAGTTTGAAACAATAAATATAATGTTAGGTCACCACTGCTGGATGTTGCAGAGCATTCCTGCGTTAGATGCTGGTCCAAAACAAAATAAGCAACTTTTTCTAACAAACTTTTATTTGCAGTATGTGTACAGCTTACTCCACCCCCTGACAACATTAATAACAGTCTAATACTAAATTACTCTTAATTCTCAACAGAGACCTGCAGGAAAAAAGGAGAAAGATTCAATCTGGTTGACTTACACAACATAAGAGGAGAAGTGCAGCTTTTTAATCAGAAGGACAACTCCATTACATTCTGCACAAGTTAAAGCAGAGTGTGTGGAGAGTGCTATAACAGCCCAGACCTTTAACATCCATCCTACATAAACACAAAGATTTCTAAGGTTCAAACATGTTTTATATATTCTGCGTTGTATTTGGAACATGTATAGGGATGAAACTATTTGCTGATCGTTGCTTTGTGATTTTCTTCTTAACATCTTCCTAGTCATTTCCACTTTATATTGAAATAGAAGCAAAATCTGGTCTCACAAGGATCATGCATCATCATAAGTAGGATTTTGATGTAGGACTTTAGCTCTGCTACAACACGTTTAGGAGACAATTTGTAAATGTTTGTTCATTTAAGCTGTAACATAATGACATCTATGATTATAGTAATGAAACTTGTTTAGGAAAGATTTAATGGACCAGTTGAGGACAGAATTACCTCCAGGCATGCTGCCTCTATTGACTTTTATTAGAATTTACAAATTCAAGAAACAGCTACCATTAGACAGTAAATGAGGACTGTTTTAAGCTCTCACGGATTTTTGGGATAGCAGATAATTATCCTCCTATTATGAGAAACATTATCATTTATTTGGATTTACATACCAGAGGTAGCCAACTGGCACATGCACTTATGATATTCACTCTGTTTTTACTGGTTTGCTGTTTCTTGGGTCTTTACACACTCTTCAAGGAATGCTTTGAATCTTTAGGTGCTAAATGTTCCACAAAGACTTTAGGCTACATAAAACTGGAGACAGACAGAAAATGATACTATGAGAACTGCAAGATCACTTTGATTTTTAATAATAAATTATTCAAAATCATTTTGAATAATTGAAGAAAACTGACAACTGTGAAGCTTTAATAGCTCAAGAATCAGAGACTGACTGAGGATTTGTCCCATTTAGCAAGTCTTTACACAATCCAACACCATTTCCCTGCTGTCATCTAATAAGCTCTTGCAATAGAAATACTCACCGTAGCTGCTTTGAACCCAGAAGTCTACTGCGTCTTGTAATCATTGTTTTAATCAGGTTGCAATTCTATGTTCCCGTTACAGATTTATCTGATGCTGTATTGATCTTAATGTGATTTTCTTGGCAACACATGTTTAAAATTATAAATTCAGTCTTATATTATTTTTCATTTAGAGCCACATTTTATTTCTACAGTTAAACATAAAAATGATCTTATCCTAAAATAAAAGATGATAATCAGACTTACAGACATTTGGTATCTATACTTCAGAAATGAGAGAAGAGAAAAAGGATGGTCTTACCTTACGGGCACTCTTCCACATGTACTTCATGTATGCGTATGTGACATGCGGGTGGGTTGTTGGCAGTGGATGATCAAGTTGTTTGGAGGGATCAACGCCCAGAAGGAGCACCAGTGTCTTATGTGCAAGTGCCTGGAATGATGAAGTTAAGCATAAAAAGCAGAAATAAGTGAACAGAATATGTCATTACACATTTAGAGCCTTTATAATGGCTTTGATTTTTATTTAGGAAGAAAGATTAGAAATGGTGAAACTTCAAACTTTCTTAATGAAAAACTAAAAGGCTAAAAAAGGAAAGAGCAAAACAAATTTAATGCACATTTTATTCTGGAAAATACTTAAATTCATGTAAAGTTATGCTTGAGGTTAGATATTAAGGTTCAGAGCATAAATGTCTGTTTTAGGGCAGAAGGCTATATTCTGCAGTCAGAACAAACTGACCCTAGAGAGATAATCCAAGGAGGGAGGGAACATATTTTTCCTTTCTGAGAAAGGAAGTCTGTTCACATGCAGACAGAAATCTTGTAAGGACAGAGGATGTTGTTGACATCTCAGTATAAGTGAACCGTGCACACACGGCCTGGTAGAAGCAAGAATTCAGCATCAGCAGAGCCTCTTAAATCTAAAGATGAACAGAAGTTCACCCTCAGTTCCAAACTACATGATGGAAAAATGTAAGAAAACTGTTATCAATGAGAACTTTCAAAGACCACCATTTACAGAGTATAAACAAATTTAAAGACCGAGTGATTTAGGAAGACTCACAATGGGCACAGGACAAGGCTAAAGGAAAACTAAATGCTTGATCATTGCAGTGTCAGGTAGTATTTTTTAAAGAGACATGACTCTACTGAAAAGTCACTGCATGGACTCAGGAACACTTCCAGAAATCACAGTCTATGAACACAGTTCACCCTGAAAACCAAAAAAATTTGCCAGTAAAAGCCCAGGATTGTTTAGCAGCTGGGACAGCATTCCTCTTGCTTCACTTCCCAGACATATACAGCCAGTTGTTAAAAGAGGGGGTGCTCCACGATGGTACACAATGTTGCGATCAAGATATGCCAATGAGCTAATATTTTCTTCATGGAATGGTAAAATGTCTCCTTTTAGAGAAAGAAAATAAGAGTTTATGAAATCATTGTATTCTTTTATTCTCTTTATTTTCAGAGAATTCTAATGGTTTTTGGAATTAGGCTTGTAAAATACTACAAAGTTGAAATGATAAATAATACGTCATTAAACATATATAAATGTACTGACCAGGCGTCCACTCTTGCCACAAAGGCTGGCATATTTTAACCAAGTCCTCATGTCCTCGTGAGGACTGATAACCAGTGATCGAACCATCAGGATCCTTTGCCAATCTTCTACAATACGTTGACAACCCTAGAAGGAAACACACACAAACATTTTAATCTTTTGTTTTGCTCTTAAAACAGAAGCACCAACTCCTTAAAGCAGGGGTGGGGTGGCCCTCATCCTGAAAGGTTTCCATGTCTCTCTGTCCCAACACACCCGATTCAGAATGGATCACTGTGCAGATCTTGATAAGTTGTTGGATCCATTTAATTTAAATCAGGTGTACTGGAGCAGGGATTCATGGAAAACCTGCAGGAATCCGGCCCTCGAGGACCAGAGTTCCCCACCCCTGCCTTAAAGGCAAAAGCATAAATACATGTGAGAAAGAGGTACGCTTAAAGCCCCCTGGGGGCTACCATCACAACCCAATGTCCACGTTTTTAACCTTTCCATATGTGAGTAAAGATTAACAAGCGAGAGGAAAAAAAGCAGCTTGTTAAATATCCCCCTCAACCAAACACCATGACAACACAAACAAAACACAGCAGTAGAAATCAAGCTAATAATATTATTAATACCTAATACATAATAATCAAACTAATACTGAAATTATAATATGCAATATAATAATTATGTATTATATAATACATAAACAAAACTTAAGCATGAGCAGAGTGTGTGTATCAACCTGCAGAACAAAGCTGAGACTACTGTGTAACAGAGTTAGAACCTGATTACTGGTTGATGGCTGTGTGCAGACTGTCAGAAACACAGAACCAGAGAAAAATGTGGGAAAAACAACAAAATAAAAGCAGTGAGTCAACATTTAGGAAGATTAAAAATGATTTTATATTCATTATAAAACAATTGTCTAAAGGTATTATCAAAATAAAATAAAATAAATGGGAAAAATCAACTTCAGCTCATTTCAAACGGTGGTAGCAATGTGGTTGGGCCGGCGCTGCTCTTTAATTGGTCAGTACAACAAACCTTTTTTTTCTAAAATAATTCTACTTGTAACAATTACAAAAATCTTGCTTTTTATCATTTTTGTAGGACATTAAACCTCTTGTAATATCTAATAATTCACTATAAAAGAATACTCGTATAAAGAGCAGTTTGCAAACACAAACCAGAAGAAATCTGTTATATTGTCAAAGAGCATGAGGATTGCTTATGTAAATAAAGCAGAAGAATATTTATTCCTAAAGTATTTTGTTATTAGATTAGTTTTTTTTCCACAGTGGTACCAGAAATCATACAGAGACAGTGGGACACTGTGTTTTCATACACCCTTACCATCTGTGCAGAGATTATTAGAGGAAGAAAAGAAGGATAAGGGGCCGGAGAGTAACTCCTCTACAGATGTGTGAAATTAACCTCCAGTAAATCTTGACTGGGAGACACAACCTATTAGATACTGCAATCCCAGTGCTAACGCTCCATTATGAGGCCAGACTGTTTGCTCGGAAAGGCCCCTCTTGATTTCAAATATCTCCCTTGCTCAACCCCCATCCTGACTTTTACTATGTAAAAGTCATCATGATTAATTTTATGCCTTGTAAAAATGAAAGGTCAAGTAAATTTAATGAAAAAGCAAAGACCTGGTGTTTGTCATGATTAATATTAAGCCCTCATTCTGAAGCAAAAGCAGTGATTTTAAAATAAAATCTTTCAATTCAAAAATACTTTTATGTTTTAAGTAATCCAGCTGTTATTTCCAGTGAACAGCTGGTCCTCAGTGGCATAATGGTTTGAGACAGATTTGACTTTTAGTGGTGCAGAAATGAAATTGGTACTAATCTATGTGGATCTGCGATCCTACACCCATCGTTTCTTCTTTGTCCTTTTTGTGTAGCTAGATTCAGAGCAGTCTTTGTTTTGGTTTATTTCTAGCATCATTTCCTACTGTGACCTTCTGAAGCAGGACCCAACATGTGGTTACAGTCCCTGGAAACAATTTGCCAGAGCAGTGTGTTTCTGAGTTTGTATGCAATGGAGGTTTTCACCACACAGTGACAATTTGCATGTATTGCATGTAGTTGCAGCATGGACACTGTGGAACACATTAAGATGTTAATTTTCAGCCCCATTGTGCATTTTTGTGAAGAGCTGTGTTGGTTTGATCATACAGATCTGTTCTTGTTCAGCTTTTAAGACCGATCGTGTCCTTTAGGAGGCAAACTGAGAACAGGACAAGGAAAAATAGTTGCGTTCCATAAAAATTGTGGTAAAAAATAATTGTTATCAACATTGTCTGTATGATCAGATTCACCACTTTTTCTTTTACAGAACATCACAAATTCTAAGACATTCATATAACCAACAGCCAAACTAATCTCTGTCACCAG
Organism: Pseudomugil gertrudae; assembly: GCA_037177535.1. NCBI lineage: Eukaryota > Metazoa > Chordata > Actinopteri > Atheriniformes > Pseudomugilidae > Pseudomugil > Pseudomugil gertrudae. Next base: position 19,560,593 of record JBAMHV010000014.1, read on the forward strand.
GGATGTTTAAAAAAAACATACAATACACAGGCAGCCTGAATAGGTTTATGTGTTAGTCATTATTCACACTACCAGTGTTTTCTCTGCATCTTTAGTCTTCATATTACGGAGTTCTTCACTCAGAAGCCATGAGTTTGACTCCACCCGATTTCTAAATTAATGCAAAACCTTATTTTTATCTCCGGACCATGCAGACAAACTTGCAGACTGGCAGTCATATAACCACCTGTCAAAACAGGCAACATATGTGATAACTCCTGCTTCAATGCATCAGTAGCACACACACAACTGGAAAGGCAGACTCCAGGTCAACTTCATGAGATAAAAACTGTTCTAGTTGCCATACTGAGGAGGGCAATAAACACTCCCCTGCTCTGGGAATGCGCTGAAGTTTAAATGACACTTGTTTTATGGAGACAACTGAAAGTCAGAGGCTCCTGATACATGACTGTTTCCTTGTTTTTGCTAAATGTGAAACTCGTATCGTAATTAACTTTGCTGCTGTTGACTCGATTTGAATGTCTGGAAAATACAAAAAAGGACCCATTACCTGGACAGCCTGTGACTCTCTTACTCACCAACATTTAAGAGGGGAAAAAACCTTATTCACTGAGTTATCTGTGTATGTCTCTGCATGCCCTCATAGTGGATGTTTTCCATTAGTAACAGTAGCTTTTCCAACATCTGCTTTACATTGCATTGTTATTTGGGAGCATGCATCTGTATGTCTATTCATCATGTGCTGTAGTTACCTGAAGTCTCTCCCACCACGTTTCTCTGATGATGTCCCTCCTTTCTGGCACCAGCTTATACTGGATTACTTCCTCCAGCTCTGACAGCATCTGACAAGACACCATGGCCTGGGAAACAAGCACAAATGCACACATTCATTATTACAGTTGTATGCAGTGTCCATTTTCTTCACAGACTAATTTGTTTGACTCTTTTGGACCAACATCAGGAACATAACTCCCCTGAATCTTAGACATTAGCCACAGTATGTTCGTTAGACTGGAGCAAAGTGGATCTTGTGAGAATATTGCTAGAAAACACCTGAGTTAGAGTAAAACTGCTGCTTTTTGTTTGAGCTATTGTTTAGATAGCCACACTTGTATGTAATTATAAAAAAAGGAGTAGAAACCTTTGTTTTGACCTCAGAAAATGTGGGTTAGACTTACATTTTTTTTATAATTACAATATTATGTTGCTATGACATAAACCCACATCACAGATAAATGGTGGGAAAATGAGATGTGCAAGTGAAGTCATTGATTTTTATTTTTGTCGTCTCAGAGGAACACTTACCCCATAAGCCCGGCTGTAGCTCTCTCCAGCCATAGCTGTCAGCTCAGCATCCAGAAGGTCTCGTGCTTTGTCTATACACTACAAAAAGATATGAAAATGTCATGTTAAAACATCGCTTTTTAAAAGTGGATGACCTAACTGAACAGGACTTTCCTTAGTTGCAGATGTACACTTATCTCAAACTTTAAGCCAGGCAGCATTAAAAGTTGCATTTCTTTAAATTATAATGACCACAGAATCTGCCACTATGAAAGATCACTGTTTTTATAATATTCCTTCATCAGAGCTACAGGTGTAGCTTGGACCCATGCTAGGAAATAAAACACTTTGTACAAATAAATGAAAGCTATTAAAGCTTGTTGTTCACACTCTCCTCAATCTAAAGTTGTCAACAGTGACACATTCGTGAAACGAGGACCAGAACGCCTGCTTGTAAAGCAAAATGATTTGACACGCCGATGACTGCCAAATGTTTTATAAAGAAAGGTAAATGAGGTGCTGAGAGCAACAGTGCAAGAGTTATGTAACCATGGTTTTGGATGTGAGATTAGCATCATAAAACAGCCAAAAACGAGTGCACATTTAGAGAGAAAAATTTGAGCACAACCAAAAAATCCTAATGGGACATCTTAATCATCGCTCCTTCCAAGACCAACATAAAACACTAAAAATCTTTCATGATGTTCAACCAACTGTTAACTTGCATTCACTCCTCAGAAGGTTAACTTCCTCATTTAGCTGCTGTTGCTGACTCATCTGTAAGATTGTAACTTTTCCAACTGTTTTCACCAGAGCTGAACTTCTCTACATTTATAGATACTGCAGACATTCCATCACCATCAGCACCCCGAGGGCAGGAAAAACAGTAACTGAGAAATAGCTGATGCAGAGAAGTAACAGGGACACACAAGGACACACAAAGTGTGGATGAAAGTCTGCTGATTTCTTGGGCTTCTTCTGCCAATGTTTTTGGGAACTGTTATTAGTGGGATGGTAAAATGAAGGAGAATAACTGAGGAAGCTCTCTGAGGCCAGGACACACAGCTGTTTCAAACTGACTACTGCTAATTATTTTTTTTCACAGGGGAGAAAAGGAGGTATGGCATGCCAAAACACCTACTGAAGCACGCACTACAGGGGTGGGTTATGGGAGGGCGGTTGGTACGAGGTGACAATGAGGCTGCTTCTTTATAGTCTCTACACAGTTACAGTCCTGTTTACTCCTGAATTACTGTGCTGGGGCCTCACTGGAAATGTGCAGTCCAGACGACTCCTGATAAATGCAGTGTCTGGCTTCTGGAAGCACAAACAACAACTAACTCAATCTCCTATTCTCTTACATAAAGGATGAACTTATATACACAGGATTTGGACCCAGTAATATTTCTGTGACTGCAATGTGGTATTGAGGCCCGTCTGTTTCATTCTTCCCTCTAATGAAAGCCATGGACCTAGCCATTAACAAAGGACAAATGTATTGTGTGTAAAAAGAAGTGGTACAGACTTGTAAAACCCACCAGACACAAAAATCAAGCATCCATTTGAAGACTAAATACAATGGGAATCTTGGCAAAGCTGACTGCTTTACTGAGGGGATCATGATCAGAGTATCTATGGACCGTTAGTGAAACAAGCCAAACATTGAGATTTATAAAGTAAAGCAATCTGAAACCTTTTACACACACACACACACACACACACACACACACACACATTGAGACTCATGAAGCACATGTCTGGTTGCTGGATGTATAGAGGGAAGAAAAGAACAGCTCTGTGGAATCAAAAGGATTTAAGTGTGAGGATTATCAACCACATCCGGAAAACTAGACTGAGCTCATGTTGACGTTTAAGCTTTAACCCTCACTCCATCTGCTTTCATTCCTCTTCATCCATTGTGAGTTGTTCATTGTCAGCCTAAGTCAAAAATCTGCTTTTCGCATTCAACAGATGCAGAACGTTATCAGAAACACCTGGATCTAATCTCTAAATTAGAGGGTGGGTTGAGGATGTAATGGGAAGAGGGGAGCATGGAAAGCACATCTCTATGGCTTTGTGGTGAAGAGGACTTGGTGGAGAGCAAAGGAGTTTTCTATTGTAATTGCTAAAGGTTCTGTGTGTTGGGTAGTGCTGAGCATGAACAAACCCAGCTCCTGGGGCTGTGAGCTCATCTGTGATTCCCAAACCTTCATCAAGTGAGGAAAACATCAACACAAATTCCACCAGGCCTTGATGAAAGGGAGACAGGAAGATCAACAGTCTCTTGAGTGTTTCAGGCTAAATGCTGCGATGATTTAAAGTTTCAAGCTTTACATAATATTTCCATGCCATAGAGGTACCACATTTTGAAAGACAAACAAACAAACCCAGTGGATTTTATTACTTTTAATGAAAAGCCCAAGCTGATGAAGGGAATTCAAGCCTCCCTGGAATAGTACTAAAGTTGTTTTATTCTACTTTACAGTGTGGCTTCTACTCATTTAAATTCCTCATTCAGTTATATAAAGACAAATAAAACTTCCAGGAGCTGCAAGACCAAGCCAATAGCCACAAAACTAGCCGTTAGTGAGATGCTGTGAACAAACTTTTAACCTGTATCTTTTCTAGTGAGTCTATTGTTGGATAATGACATAACCCACCTGCTGGGCCAATGAGAAGAGGTCCTGATGTAAGGCTAGCACTGCTCTATAAAAAGCACCATCATGCGTGTCTCTTGGAATCATACATGTGTACTCCTCCATGCTGTCCCAGTGTCCTGCAGAAAAAAGGCAAAGGCAGGTTGATTTGCGAAAATAAGTATAACACCTTGTTATTATTAACTGAAACTTGGTAAATATAAAATAAAGGTGAAGATAAACAAACATTTTAAGTCAGTTGTGCCATAATCTATTGTTTTGTATCATTACCCACATCTCTCTTAACTCCTATGTCAGGCTCTGTCGCTATATACAGGTCGTCCAACACTCTGCAGCCAAACTAAGACCACAGATGACCCTCACACATCCCAGTTTGCATGTAACTGCACTGGCTCTCCATAAAATTCAGGATCCAGTTTAATTTTGTTCCTCTCCTAAAACCTTAAACAATCTGGTGCCAAAATACATAAATTAACGTTTAACTTATTATGTCCCTTTACGACCCTTAAATTCTTCTGATCGAGGTTTGTTAATTTTCTACACACTCCACTCAGAATTTCAGAAAGCAGCACATTTGCAGTTCTCTGGTCTTTATTTAGGGGTCAGATCTGCAAGCTCTCCCGAGTCTTTCAAGTCATTTAAAGTCATAGGCTTTGCACGGTCTCACCTGGTGTTGCTATCTACAGTACATTTTCTTTGCTAAAACATGTTTACCCTATTCTATTCCCTGCATTTTATAAGGTTTAACCATATTGATGGTATATATGAGATATTGTTCTTTTAATTGTGTAATTCTTTTGCCTTTGTTTTCATGCTAAGCGGTTCTTCCTGAATAGAATTTACTTTCTTACAAGTTTTTTGCTGCTTGTTGAACTTCTTACTGAAGCATGTCATGGCTGCTTAGACTTACACATTGCAAGCTTGTGTCAATATGACAACTTGAATGTTTTGTTTTCATGCTTCTTCAGTTGGATAATCCTTCTGGGTTCGGTTTTAATTTAATGTTTACAACTGAGTTTTAAAAGTTATAATATTATATTATATTTGGTATTAAGACCAGACAGCAGTAACATTGGGCTTCAGCAGGGAAACACTTGCAGGACTGCGGCCCTCGAGGACCGGAATTGCCCACTCCTGCTGTAGTCTTATGCAATATTCCTTGTTGTTACAAATTTCTTCAAAAGAACATTTTTTATATTATAAAATATTAATATTCTCTTTGAAATAGTTATTATATTTATTGAATAGTATACTGAAGTAATATGAGGTGTAGAAATACCTACCCAGACCCCAGGCGGCAGCAGCAGCCATCCGAGCCATCTTGGCCTGGGTTTCCTCGCTGACCAGTGTCCACTCTTCACAGCACTGCTGGTGCAGCTGGCCCCTAAAAACACATCAACAGCATCCATCAGAAGAAGAAACTGATTTACTCAGAGAAAAATACTGTATAACATACAAAGCGATGGTGAGAATTAATGCCAAAAACATTACAACTAAACAGATTACAGTTATAATTACATATCTAATTGTCATGTCAGCAAAAAAACGTATATTTTAATCTAAAAAGAAAAACTGTCCCGTTTACAACCTTTAACCTGGAGCAACTAATGCACAAGCTGATATTAATACATACAAATTTACTGTTGCAGCACTAAGAACATAGTCACTAGAAGAGCCAAGAACTCCTGGTCATAGACGATTATGTATTAGACATAGACACGGTTTGTGGACACATAAATGTCTCAGATCAGTGTTCTGCTTCTCAATGGTCTGATAAGATCTAGTCTCATAGAAAACAGATGAATGTCCTCATGGGGGATAAGTACATCATAGCAAAACTAATTCGTCATAAAAACAAACAAACCAAAAATCTGTTTATTACCATGAACATCAAACCAACCCCATGTGTCCAACAGGCAGGATGCTGGAGCTAGCTTAGATTAAAAAATAAAAAACACAGTTTGTGTTTGGATCAGTGAAGCATTTTCCATCTGCCTTTCTCTTAATAACAAAAGTTCTGCTAGTCATTTTCCAGTAGGAACTTTAAAAAAATCAATTCTGTAAACTAAGAAAGAAAACTGAATTGTTACAGAACTTTAAAGTCAAACTACAATTCAATATATAAATACATGGAGAGGAGATACAGGATGTTCAGTTTGGTCATCCAGTAAGCCTGTGGCTATGTTTCAATACCATAGTGCACTGGAATGTAGTGTGTAGTGTTCACTGCGTACTATAATGGGTAAGGGCTGTCTCAAATGGATAACCAGACACTGGGAACTTACTGGTAGTGACGATAAGTCATATTATTTTGTCAAAATTATTAGTTGCCCACTACACGGCTAAAAACTTCTAACATTTACGTGTGCTAACTGTACTGGGTCGGTTACCGCAGTCTCAAACAAATGATCAGATATGTAGCAAGCTGTGGTATGTATGCACATCTACACAAATTAGCCTCCGCATCAGTCGAAAAGTCCAGCATTTCCTTTCCTCTACGTCAACAAGATGGCATCGGTTTTAGTGTGTGAGGTGTTAACAGAAATGCCACTGTGGGTATGCAGACTAATCCATATAACATAACACTATCTGCCCACTGTCTATAAATATAAACAAAGCCATCAGGTTTGGAGAGTAAAACCAATGTATACATAGCACCACATGGCCTAATGAATAGTTGTGATCAGTGTGGAAGTTATTTACAATATTTTCTGTTTGTTTAATCAGGCTTAAACTCCAAACAAAGTCACTTATAGAGCAACAAGGTAATCTTTAGGGTGATCATATCTCCTGAGGTGTCATGGCTTTACAAAAAGTGTGATGGGGCGGATGAGTGAGAGGAGCTGGGAGCAAGCCATAATAAGCTGTTCCCAGTTCTCGGGTAAGAGACGTTGCAGCAAGAAATGAGTGGTATGACAAAACTATAGTATGGTGCATGTTGCAAAATGCATAATATTATCATGTAACAGCAAATATAGAAAAATATAGGACCTTTAAGTGTGATCTCCTTTGACTTTCAATGAATGATCTTCTTGGGAAACAATTCAGTTTGTGCAAAACAATGGCACAGGGAACATTAGTTACATAATCAAATTACCATTTGCTGTGCGTCACAAGATCTGTCATGATCCATAAATTTGGATATGTTGCACATCTTGTGACATCCTTTTTCCTAAAAATGTTCTTAAAAAGAGCATAGTTGTTCTGGAGATGAGCCACAGCTGTGGAGAGGTTTCACTTGAGTGGTGGCTCCTTTTACTGGCGCTAAATGTCTATTCATGCATTTCCTGGTAATATTGATTCAATCAACTCAGAGGAAAACCGAAAAAGAGACCTGTCAGAACTTGTTAGAATAGGCTGAAAGCACATACAGCATACGTAAAAGGAGCAAATGGAAGAGCCTACAGCATGTCTTGCAACATCAAATGCTGTTTACATCCATTTCAACAAAGGTTTAAAAAAACTTAGAAACCCAACCTGATGCTTTTCAGAAGCTGAAATGTGTTTGATGAAACAAACTTCTGCTAGTTTAAAAAAGGTCTGGATCTATATATCTACTTAATAGTGAATCTAAAACCAAAGGAATACAGCAGTGATAACAAAGAGTTTTTGCACACATGCTGAATGTGCAGTAGGTATGACTATAGACATACCATTCTCCCAGGGCCTCTAAGCAGCGCATTCTGCCCAGGATGAGCTCTGGATCTTCTTTGTTCATGTCAATTTTCTTGTCATAAGCCACCAAGGCATCTTCCCACTCATGAAGCTTCTCATACCACGTGGCCTGGATTTCCTAATGGAAATAAAAGATGCAACAGATAAGCAAAACAAAAGGAACATGAAACCCAGACTGATTAATCAGTCTAACTGAAAGTATTGTCTTCAAGTTTACATAGAAAGAGTTATTCCAACTTGAGGTTTACATGGACACACGTTTATTTGCCTTCTCTTAATTCTGCTTTAGATCTGGGGGTAGAGATTGGCTGGGTTAGGGTCAGACAGAGTGGAAAGGATGCACTTTGTGTAAAAATTATCAAATCTGTTTTTTCCTTAAATTTTTATTATACTGATACGAGCATACTACTTAGCTGAGGAGGAGAAGGAATATATACGTACAGGAGATGACTGCGCATCGCAACATGACAAGTTAACAAGTAGAATGCAATATATAATATAATTTTATTCAGAATTAGATGTTCCCATCCCTTAAAGTGGATTTAACTTTGATTTAGAAGTAAATAGGAATTAAAATTTAAATAAACGTGACTATTGTAGTTAGTTTTCAGTGTTGGTACATGCTAGTTAGAGCTAAAAGAGTTTAAAAAGTTAAAAATCAATCAACAAAGCTAATTAACATTCTCATGATCACAGGGAGCCAGTGTAAGGAGCACAAAAGATGGGATAATGTCCTCACATCACTTTGATTTGGTCAACAGAAAAACTACAATTCGTTATACACTCTGCAGGATCTACCCTATAGAGCATTACAATGATCCACATATGAGGTTTACAAATACCCCACCGCCCTCAGGTTCTTCACAAGAGGACAGCAGTAGGGAGACAGAGGACCAATCACACTGTCATATATGGCAAACTGTTTAAGCATTTTTCCAGATCCTTGAAATCCTACATCAGTTTTATTCACCAGTTTGCAGTATGCACAAGCTGGTTAACATGCTCACATTTCATGGACATTTTCAACACTCTAGTACAGAGGTAGGCAACTCTGGTCCCAAAGGGCCGCCGCATTCCTGCTAATGTTGGAAGTTTCTCTGTTGCATCACACCTGATACACATCAGACTTAATTAGCAGACTTGTGCAAAGCTTGACATCAAACTCTGCACAAGTCTGCTAATTACCAGTTGATCTGAGTCAGGTGTGTTGCAGTAGGGAAAGTCACTTGCAGGAGTGCGGCTCTCTGGGACCAGAGTTGCCTACCTCTGTAAGAGTATAACATAAAGCTAACTAATAACTACTTTTCAATAACTAGTGACACTTTTGTACAACTCATTAGACTCCTTATGGCCTAAAGTATCATATTTGATACATAACATTTATAAGACATTTTGCATCACTTTATGGTAGAAACTTTACTCAAAGCCCTGTTGTTCAACATATGCTACTGGTCTCCAGCACCCTGTTGAATACCAGGAAGCAGAAGATTACACTATAAAAATGTTGACCTATTCTATGGTGATAAATAGTAAACATACAGAGAGAAAGAGTGAAAGAGAAAGAGAGAGAACGAGAGAAAGAGAGAGAGAGAGAAAGAGAGACAGAGAGAGAGATCCAGTTATGACCAGAAAGAAAAACTCAGACATGAAAACATTAGTCTATGCAGATGGAATGAAAATATCAGATTTTAATAGCAATGTAGTGAACTGATCTGCTACACCGACTCCAGAGCACAGGGGGACATTATAAACCCTTACCATAATTATTTAGCTAGAAATATTGCTTGCTTTTATTGAAATGAAGCATCATATATTTTTACAGCTATAAAAAGTAAGCAGTCCAAAGCAAGATTTGAAAAATACACAGCCGAGACACATAAAAGGTGAGCAAAATAAAGAAAAATCCAAATATCCTGTCAATTAAACGAGAAAAGGTCATTATTCCCGTTCTTGCCCCTGCCTTCTGATCAGTGTAGTAGATGGCTTTCCCACATGCTGCACATTAGGAACAGTGTGTTCTTACAGTCAGCATGTGGAAAAGCAAATAACCCTAAATAACCATCGTCTCCATGTTAAAATAGGTATATCGGGGAAGGATACCTCGAGGAGGTGTGCACAGACGAGAAACATATAATACAGCTCACTATATATATGGGCCAAAATGTCACGAAAAATTTAACCGCACATGTATGGATTACCCCTGTGATTACTAGAGACATGACTGAGGAGATCATATCTTCTATATGAAAATAAATGAATAAGTGAGGAGTAGATTCACAAGACTGCAAAAAGCACAATATTGGAAATTAAGGATTATCTTTAACTTGACTAGCAGATGTATTTATCTTTATGCTGTGCTTAACAGTTTAATAAATGAGGGATGTTATTAGATTATATTAAACACAAGAAAAAGGTGAAATCATTTGGAAGCTAAGACAGAAACCGGAAAAACATGCATCTTCATCTTTTCTAAAAAAAAAAAAATAAAACTGCAAAAAAAAAAAAACCTCTTAGCAGTGTATAT
>JBAMHV010000014.1:19579952-19624748 GCA_037177535.1 Pseudomugil gertrudae
GCTGTTGCTACATACACAATGTGTTCTTTGGGAGAGCTCTGGCGTCTGTGGGTTTTATATAAGATATATATATATATATATATATATATATATATATATATATATATAAAATTGCAAACCATCAGCCACATTCACAGCTAACAGACTAACCGGGTACTGAGGAAGCTATTGTAAATGCAAGCAGTCAAAGTGATAATCAGTATGAGTTAAAAATCTTGATAAACCCTTGATCATTACAATCCGTAGAAAACTAAAAACCCCTCATGGATGGCAAGAAAAATGAAAGAGAAAAACAATGGAATATCTAACCAGTGGAACAAGTGATTTTGTTTTATGTGCCATAACACAACTGTTCAATATCCCAATGTCACGATATGTCTCTCTGAAGTAATGCCACATGGCTAACTGGGCTTACATAATGCAGAAAAAACAATTCAAAAGGCACAGTGGCTGATCCTTCCTCATCCCCTGTAGTACTGTTTGTCCCAACGAGAGTGCACAGACGGCCATAGTCCTCAGTCTACTACAGACACCACCTGGAAGCCATCCCCAGCTTAAGCCGCCAGACGTTTTGATGGCCTTCCAGTGCCTGAATGCTGCCACTATGATGACTGGAGGATGCTTAGGTGCATGTGTCCCTCATTAGGGAAACTATGCAGCAGTTCCGTTTGTCTGTATATGTGACTAGGTTTAACTCAAGTGTAATACAAGTTACACATCATGAGTCACTGTACTCTTTTGAGACTGAAACTGACAGTAACTGCATTAAATGTCCATTTGGCTATAGCTAAGCTTGATTAAGTAAATCATTTGACAGAATGAACACAAAGACAAAAGAAATACATCTATTACATTGAAACCCCAGCTGCTTTTTAACATAAAAAACTTGCCTTAGTTCAAAGTAATTAACCTAATACTATTTAGTACAGTCAGTGAATTACAACCTACTGTTCTTGTAAATGTTTTTTACTGCAGGTTTGATTCAGACTGAAAGAGGCCCTACAGTACAATAATACAATACAGTTAAAAGATGTTTTATATGAAATATATTTTTAAATGCATCTATTCTGTGATTTGTTTCAAGGATGACATTGACCTGAGCTTCTTCAAGTCTACTTCAACAACTTTGATTATGAAGGATTTTTTTTTGTGTGTTTCAACTGACTAAACTATGTTACTGTGTTTTGTATTTTCTGTATTTGCTGCAATCTGTGTTAGACCAGGACTCTATTTAATCTCAATAGGATGTTTGGTCCTGGTTAAATAAAGTGTAAATACAAATTTAAAGAATGTATATAATTTTATATAAATTAATGTGATTTATTTTTCCTAAAAATTTGTTGTTCTTCACAGAAAATGTCTTTTAGGAGCCGCTATACTGACAGAACTCGCAGGTGTAAGTTCCCTTAAATGAAGACCGTGTGAGGTTCTGTAATTCAAGTATTAAAACTAAATTAGTGAAACCCTCTGGCCTCCGCTTTCACCTCCTGTCTTTCCTATAATTAAGCACTCTTCTGACAGCCTCGGTCCCCGAGTGTAATCAGGTAGTGGTCACTCGCTGATTACAGAACGTTTTTCTAATTTATTTGGGGACGTGAAAACGCCTGGGGGTATGTTCTGTCTAAAACACATTTTATTTTGTCAGCTCACAATTATAAAAGATTGATGATTATTGCAATCAACACTACAGGTTATGCAATCTGTATTTAAGGGTTAAAAGGAAGAAAACTGAGTAATTAGGTGTGAGAACCTCCATTAAAAAGAAATAAAAAATAAAAACAGGGAATCTTTTGTTACAGTTTAGACAGCATCTCTGATGTTAAATGATTGTTAAGACAGCTACTTGAACAAGGAACAAACAGTAGGATGCTAAATATGCTTAAAAAAGAAAGATTCCTTCCTTAAGTTTTTGAGGAACGACTCAATGACAGAATCCAGGACCATGAGCAAGAGATGTCACTGGAAAGCACTGCTGAAAGTAAGAAGTGACTCAGAGTTTAAGAGTAAAGGAGCACTGTGAAAATCCAGGAAAGCCAATTATCCTGTTTTTTTCCTAAAGAGACTGACGCATATCAATGCCTGTACTTTAAGATTTACAGTAAAGTAAAAGCCTCAAACATAACATCATTGAACAGTTAAAAACCATCTGACAGGAGCTATAAAAACAAAAAACTTTCTGAATACTGTTCTGTGTGGTCCAGATGTGATTTTTGTTCACATAAAAACAAAACAAAAGCATATTTACTCACCTGGATAGATTTTCATCAACAGGTTCTCTAAATTCGGTATGGCAACGAAATTGTCCAGAGGAGACAATTTAAGCTGAAGGTCTGAGCTTTTAGAAAATGCTGGCAGATAAAAGGTGAGTATGTATTTTAAATTCCCTGGATATTATTATGCAGCCTTCTAAAACAAACCAGACAGTCAATGTCACATGGCAGATTACTTATTAGTGACTTGAGCCATAAGACTTGAGACCTGACTTGTAGATCTACCCGAAAACTTAAGACTTGAATTGGACTTGTCAACATTCCTGTCATCAGCTTAACTGAATTCACTTTAAATAACATCTTTTAGGCAGATGTTATCTGTCAATGTATTTGGGATTATGTGGTAATTCAACTTCACCTGCATGTTCTCCAGCATGTTTAAACCACAAGTGTTTACACGTGACTAAGCTACATAAATATTAGGGCTGGGAAAAATATTATGCAAAGTTCTGACGGATGAACTCAGAAAGGAGATGAAAGCTACCATCTGATCATCCTGGAAACTGTCAGACAATTAAAAGCTTGCTACAAACTAAACATGAAAGTAGTATTATATCTTTCCACTCTGCTGGTATAAAAAAGCTAAATTACTCATGACTCCCATGTGCGTCTCACAAGTCAAACAAATACAGGAAACTAAAAGCATGTGTCAACATTCAAAAGATAACCACAATAAAATCTGAACAAGGTGGAAATTGCAAAGCAATGACAACTCCTGAAAAGAGGCCAGCAACATCCAGAGAACCGTGCTTAGGAAAAAGAAGCCCCACACATCTAAATATTTTGTGCCAACACAGAGACAAATCACAACAATGGAAGACAGTTATTATGTAATTCAGCTGGATTTAAAGGAAGGACTTTTTTGTCTTCTCAAACCTGTTGTTCCCATGACAAAAAAAGATAATGATAATAATGATGTGCAGAACGGAGTGCTTTACTGTTTATTTATTTCCCTGACCAAGTGAGAATACAGACAAGGATACTGCCTGCCAAACATATTGCATTTAAAAAACAGCAAAAGTCTGAGCTTTTTAAAAAAACAGGGCCAAACTGATGGTGCAGGATTATGTAATATTACAGTACGAGTTCACATTACTAGCTTTGGTTTGGATGAACATTTGTGTTCCTCTATCAATATTTAGGCACTATAGCTGGTAGTGTTACACGATCTGATACAGCATCACTTTACTACTGAGAATGAAATATTTGCCCCATTACGTTCAATTAAGCTTTAGTAGGACAAATGTACAAGTGCGCAACCTGAAGTTGATATAGAATTTGATTACATTTAGATGGGACAATTCACAAAGTAATATCGAATCAGACAAAAATCCAGCTGGATGGATGCAGATGGAAGTAACTAATGAAGTGACAAGGAAACATCTTGTAAAGTCAATAAAATAAAACCAATTGACGAAAAGCTGCAAACCTACAGACTGCATCAAATTTTAACTGTAGCTTACATGGGCTGCAAACCACAAACACCACAGGGGAAAAACTGGAAAGGTCGCCATCTGCTTAGTCAGGCGTGTTATGAACATAAATGTAATAATTCTGCTGTGATGATGTAGAGGTCTCACTTCACTTCCTGAACCAAGTACTGCAACCTGTACTCCATCACATCTTTGCCAAACAAAAAGGTTGACTAAAAGCAACCAAATTTGAACAAACCTTGATTATCACGTGTCTCACATTTAAAATATTCCTACAATTGGCTGCTGCATTAAGGGGGAAGGTGCAACTTGCACGTTAAACAATGTTTACTCTGGCATCCATCCAAAACCTCCCAACTATTTCTTTGGGGTCCTCCTCAAAGGTGACTCCCTTAAGTTGGAGAGGCTGGAATCTTGTCTGGGAAGATGGGATGAGACTTGAAGGATACTCAATAGAACCTCCCTGATGTTTGCTAAGGCGCATTTTGACCTCTGCAATGTTGCTCCATGCTTGAAATTTCAGTAGAAAAGAAAAGATAACTTTTATTAAGCCAGGCCAGCACATAAAGATGCAAAATGTTGTTTAACCCAGCAGCAAACTCTGCAAGGACTCGACCAAAGCCTGATTTTTATTTTCCACCAAGATTCAGATCGAGGCATGGAGCTCCTTCACACAAATTGTGGTCAGATGCTGGTTTGTTAATAACCAATGCCAATCATTTTGTCATCAGAGGCCTGTACAATGAAGTGTGATTAACATGAGGAGGATATCTCCTTTTCACCTGGGTACACTTACCCAGAGATTCAGGATAGGAATTAACAATACAACAAAGCTGGTTATCAACTTGGTAATTCCACCCAAGGTTTTACCCCATTTTGACCAGTGTGCACGCTCACATTAATATGGGTGGAGTAAGTAGCATCTGACCAATCACACACATGGAGAAACTTTACAGTATAGCTACTTAATCAAGGAGGGGCAGTTATTCTTCCGAAATAGGAAGTATTTAACCACATGATCCAGACCAAAAACAAGACTTGTTGCTGCAGCAAAAGCCAGAAAGAAATCCTGGTACAACATTGCAGACTCTGTTAATACGTAAAATCTGCAGTTTATACAATAGTTATCTGTATGACTATATTAATACACAGTCCCCTGGTCACTTTGTTACAGGCCAGATACTTTGGGCGGGTTTCCTCCAATCCTGTTTTTTCTTTTATACATTAAATTTCAGCAAGGACAAACTAATTGCACTATTGAACATTTAATACCACATTATTTTATCTATTCTGCAATCAGAAGAATAAATCATTATGACTCGGACAAAATTAGCATTCATTAATGTTTCAACTTATTAAAAAAAAGAAGGAAAAAGAAGAATTTTAATAGATTTTGGATGCATAACTAAATGACTCGTGTCCAATGCTTTAAAACGGTAACATTACAGCTATTTTTTGTTTTCTAAATATTTAACCTGTGTTTTGGAGTAATGTTTTCCTGAAGGTTTTACTGAGCTTTTGTTCATTGTATTAAACTCTTTGAAAATTGATGCTGGAAAGCTTAGTGGGGAAACATGCTTGCTTAAACATCTGCCAAAAAGGGCAGCATCAACACGACATACAACCTACAATTAAGAGTACTTAGTGACTTCACACATTTTTTTAACAAGCTAAGACCAAATTTACTGGAGAACTGCTTAGCCTCAAGGATAAAGTCAAATCTGTCATTAGCTTGATAATTTAAGTGTGACAAGAGATGAGGAAATCAACTACAGCTGTTCCAAAGCACTAAACAGGTATTCAGATGCATGACCTCTGTTTTTGTCGTTTAGTTTGGC
The DNA here is from genome assembly GCA_037177535.1 of Pseudomugil gertrudae. Taxonomy (NCBI): domain Eukaryota; kingdom Metazoa; phylum Chordata; class Actinopteri; order Atheriniformes; family Pseudomugilidae; genus Pseudomugil; species Pseudomugil gertrudae. Next base: position 19,585,494 of record JBAMHV010000014.1, read on the forward strand.
AAAAACATGAAGTAATATGAAACATTTCAAGAGTTTTCATTTTCACAGGTTAACAAGTTGTTCATAATGGAAGTGTGTTTTTGTCTAAAGAAATAGTTATCGCCCATAAACTCTCAGCTCCTAAAAAACAAAGGAGAGAGACATGGGCAATTTCTCTTCAGTATGAGTGAAAGTAAGACGAGGGGTGAGGCAGGGGAGGGAAGGGGGAAAGGGTTGAAAAAGGTCCTACACCCACATGGTTGGAGAGGGTCAGCATCGTGACTGGTGCACACCAGTAAAGAGGGGGAGGACCTACATGCTAAATATTTAAGATGCTCGGGCAGAGGAGGGCTTTGAGGAAATAAGAAACAGTGAGAGTGAGCTACTGGTCAAAAAGAGAGCTTCAACTCAACTGGTCAACACTCCCGTTAGCTGCTCTAATCTTTGTCTAATTTCAGTCAAGCCGGCGCTGACTTCCTCTAAGACCAAATACCAAAACCTGTGGGAAGCGTAAGAACTTTTATATCTTAAAATGGCAAAAATAAATGTGAGCATAGTGGCTTTGGGGGTCTCACTGCTCCTGTTAGCAGAGACATGGGCGCAGAATCCCAAAAAGAAACTGGCACCTCTGAAGCCTCCAAAGGGCCAGTGCTGCGATGAGGTGCGCTCTCTCAAAGTTCAGGTGGCAAATCTGACCAGTCTCCTTGAGGAGCTGGGTCGCAAGCAGGAGATTGACTTGATGAATATTGTGAGGCAAATAATGGAGCTGGATCAGCAGAACCGGCAGCAAGAAGCCCGGGTGACAGAAGCAGAGAGCAAGTACTCAGAGATAAACAACCGTGTGGAGATCATGCAGCTGCAAACTCTTCAATCTGCAACTCAAACTTCATCAGGTAAGTTCTAACAGCTGTTCAGAGGGGAAATTACATTCAAGCTTAAGTTCAGCTGGTTTGGGAATATACTTTTTCTCATTTATTTTATGCTGTAAATTGCAGAAATCTGAACTTATAGTAATACTGAACAGTGAGTCTGAAGCATTTTTGTTTTTGCCGTTTATTTTTGTCTATCCATTGGTCCAGTTGGTGTTAAAAGTCTAATTATTGCTGTAATGACAGAATCCCAATTAAAAGATAGATCTCTTTTAAGTGTTTTTTTCACCTGGTTTTAAGTCTGCTTTGGACATTTGAGGGAAGAGTATTGAGGGAAACTCCACAAGCAAAATACAAGGCATCATTTCCCCAGAATGTCAGCTTTTCTAAAAGTCAAAGGTATTTTGTACCAACATAATCATATTTATTTCAGAAGCAAAGTACTATAATCAGTCTTGTTCGTTACTTTGTGGGCCCCGTCCGCTGCTGGATTACAGTTGTGTGGTTGATTACGGTGCACAGACTGAGCTGCCTAAATACAGTGAAAAGCATTCAGTTAGAGCCACAAAGACCCATCTGCAGGACTGTCAATTAATAGCCATATCTTCTCCACTAACTAAACTTCCAACAGACCACTAATCAGCATTGGCTGCTGCACAGTGGTTCACTAAGCATTGCGTCATTATTTCAGTACCTTAACTGTGTGGTCTGAAAAGGTCACATTTATGATGGAGCAGCAAAGAACAGAGGCCTTATTCAAACTCAAGTAAATCAGAAAGGGAAGCAGGACAGGAAAGGAAGCAAAGATTAAACAGTGGAAGGTTTCCACATCTTTTCAAGTATTGGTCTTATTACTACATAGTGGCAAGCCTTCACATGGCATCACCACACTCTCAAAGGGGTAATTGGGGGATGTGTGCAGCACTTTGGACAAGCGGCACTTACCCACTTTCTGTGTTTAAGCTCTCTTTTACTTTTGATGGGAGCAAAAAGGCCATTTTATAATCTGTCAGTTCCCTCAGATACCCATTAAACTAATTTACAGCAGCCACATTTCCCCAAAAAATGCTTATAAAGCTGCAAATGGTTTTAACATATTTTTTTTTCCTTTTCTCCAGATGCTATATATGACTGTGCATCACTCTACAGTAAGACCTACAGGATCTCAGGAGAGTACAAACTGCCTAAAGATGAGATTCTGGGTACCACTGAGCTTAGTGTGAGTGACTCTTATGCATAGAAAAATGCCATTTATATGGTTTTTGGTATAACATGATGAGCTTTACTGCTTCCCTTGGTGTCATTTAGTAAATAAGGCAAACAATTGTTCTTTTTTTCAGGTCTTTTGTGATATGGAGACAAACGGAGGTGGCTGGACCGTCATTCAGCGCCGCAAGGTTGGTTTGACATCCTTCAACCGAGACTGGAAACAGTACAAAAATGGATTTGGATCCATTCGTGGAGACTTCTGGCTGGGCAATGACCACATCATCCGCCTAACAAGGCAACCCAGTATGCTCAGGATTGAGATGGAGGTATGTGTTGGAAAGGACAGCAGTCACACAGGCTTGGGTGGAAACACTGCAGAGGGAGAATACTTTAACTATGCATGAACCATTTTATGCCCAGAAGTAAAACATATTAAATATAAGTATTATAAGCATTTCTTGTTGACAATGTCAGTAATTGCTCTCAGCTTCTATAACCACCACTGTGTAATATATATCCAGTGTGTTTTCCAATATAGGACTGGGAAGGAGAAACCCGCTACGCTGAGTATGGCTTTTTCACTGTAGGCAATGAGATGAACAGCTACAAGCTCTTTATTGCCAACTATAGTGGAAACGCTGGAGACTCATTGCGCTACCACAACAACACCAACTTCAGTACCATGAACAAGGACAATGACAAATGTGTTGATGACTGTGCGTCCCTGCGCAAAGGTAAATTCTGAGTCAAAGCCTTGTCAAAACAACCCAGGTCCTTCCACAACTAAATACTTTCCCTTTATTAACCATTAAGTGTAATTCTTTTCCTTCTTCTCCTGCCAGGTGGTTACTGGTACAACTGCTGTACTGACTCCAATCTTAATGGCGTTTTTTACCGCTACGGCGAGCACACGAAAAGCACAGATGGGATCACTTGGTACGGTTGGCACGGCCCCAACTATTCCCTCAAGAGAGTGGAGATGAAGGTTCGGCCAGTGGGTTTCCAACCATAAGTGCCTCAGCTGTTGTTCATGGATCAACCCCATACACATAAATATCAAGAGTTTTCACCAATACCTGTTCAATCAAACTGTGGCTCTCCGTTGAATGCAAAAAGAATGAAATAGTTGGTTTTGATGGTTCAGTTGAATGTGTTGTTTTTACCGTGATTGATTGTAAATTGTAGTTAATTTTGTGTATTTATCAGTAAAATATTGTATTTGTAAAAGCTTTTTATATATGCTTTTTTCAACCACTGTCTTTGTGCGTTACTGGATTTAGGTTCACTTTCTCCATCTTGAAAGCACCGTGTTTTTTGGGTAAATACAGCCTATAATCAGGCCAGACTGGTCAGGTTTATCTATACATTTTATAAGCAGCAGGAGATAATTGAATGGAGTCTGTGTGGGTGGCTGGGATATGTCCTACCATCACAAAGCATTTTCAATAAAATACACAACATTTTTTCTTTTACACAACCTTTAAACATCATGATGGAAATGTGTGATTTGTAAAATGTGTACAGCTCTTTAAGTGTGTTGTTTAATGTGATAGAAAATAAAAATATTTTTAAAGAAACTAAATATACAGCTTGTTTTTAATTTAAAGGTTATTTTACATGGATCTGTTCCCAACTTAATTGATGGTACATGACAAACACAAAAGTAGTCTGAATGTAAGCCAAGTTCTTCAGCCCTTCGTGTTCCTGGTTTAGCTGCACATTTTCACTGAGTAAGAAACCTCTGAGTGAACGCTTAGGTCATCTCCTGAAATCCTGGCCAAAAGGTCTAAAGGCACCCAGGCCAAACGAAGGAATGAAGACCACACACACTCTACTCTGCCATCTATTAAAATGCTCCTAGGTTTACTACTCAGAGAACCATAAGAGCATTTTATTATGTTAAGACGCAACAAAGAATTCCTTTAAGCAGTCAAATCCCTACAGACAATGAGCACCACCCTAAAAGGTCAAAGGTCAAACTGGACTCCTTTCACAACATGAAATATTTATTATGCAGGCTAACTACAGCTTATTGTTTTGTTTTTAGCAAAAATTACTAAAATGTAATGAAAAAACCAAACCTAATTCAACAGTCAAAAGCAATGAGACATACACCACTTAGAACGTAAGCACATATTATGCAGTGTGAAGAGGCTACATGCACTGGTCTAACTTCTGTCTCCACATAGAAAAGTTCTGCCACCAGAAAAATGAGCTGCTTTGAATGAAGAACGCTTATTTTTAAGTGAAGTGAATCGTGCTGCTTAAAGCAGTAATTATCATTCAACAAGGATACTGCGAGAAGCTAAATGTGTGTTGACATCTGGGCAGCTTCAGTGAAATAAAATCCCCATAATCATGGATTTTAGTGTAAATATAATTTAATATTATGCTCAACTAATTTTTTACAGCTGATATAAAGGTATTACATAAAGAGTGAGCATTGCCCATCCAGGATATTGCATAATCAATGTAGAAGGAATGACTCACAGTAAATACTACCTTTGTAAATTCAAAGTTATTTAGTTTTTAGGCCTAAATTAGTTATGTTGTTACATTAAATATTAAGAGGTAAGCAAGTACATTATAATAATATGATAATATATTTCTACTGATAGATCAGTAAAAGCCAAAGATAGACAACATTATATATTAAAAGCGGGAAAAACTGCAGGCATCATGAACAATTCCTCTCCTACTCATTTATTTTAACAGTTAAAAATTAAATCATACCTATAAGCTAGGCTATGACTGTCTGGGATAAGATGTGATTTTGCAGCCCACATCTGAACATATTCAACTTTACGTGAAATTCCATTTCCAAGCAAATCCAAGTGGCCAGTAACACTACAGCTAGACACATTAACAACACCTGGTCCAGATGCAGCAATGCCTTGCTCCGGCCGGTTCTGTACTGATAGAATCATCAAATTCATTTTTAAACATGGACATTACACAGCAGCTTTATAACACAGTTTTTACATGGTCACTGCATTATTCGTGATACCTGATGAAATTCTTACATTTGAGCCAAATCATGAAATACTTAATAGACACCAAATCACACCAACATAGCTTAATTAATAGTATGTTATTATGAATAATGAAAATGTTATCAGCTAGGCATATGATCTGAAAATATAGTCACACCACTGATTCTTCTGGTTGCACGTTATTAATGCAAACAACAGCAAATTGATACTATTGCCACTGTGTTACTCAATAAAATCTAATGCCTTGAATTTTAGATTAAGATACATAAACAATCCTAAAAATGTCTCCTAAAGTAATGACTGTCATCAAATTACTCGCATCAGATTGTGATGACGATGCTTCCTCGTCATCAAAAGAAGTGTCGCCACTATGAGATTTTTTTTTCTTTTCTTAAAACACAGGCACAACGAAGTGAAGCAATGTTTTCACAGGTCTTTTGCAAACCAAAGTCAAAATCTTTTATGGGAAATCCTAGAGAGGTGAGAACCAGATGGGGATAACACCACTGTGCCGGCTCCCATCATTCATCATCATCAAGGCTCCCAAGAAATTGAAAACAGGCCCCAGAGAAATACAAGCCCAGACACTCGTAGATGAAAAGAAGGCAAGCGTCCAATTAGATGCCTGCAAAACAGATTTCTCCATGCCATGCCAAAGGTTCAGAAATGAAAAAAGAAAACCGGGATGGAATAGATGACAGAAGATATATCAAAGCAGGATGATGTTTCTGTGTTTATTTATGTGATGAAGACTCTCAGAGGGGGGTATGTTTGTTGTAAACAATTACTTTCAATGGTTTCACTTCTTATCACTGACAGCCTTTCAATTCCACAACCAAACAAATTAGGTAGACCACTGAATATGATTTTTATTAACTATTTTGTTATTTGATAAAAATCAGTGCTTGCTGTATTTAGTCAGACTAAGCAATGTAGAAAAACTGAGTTAACAAGTGCCATGGCTGTTCCTAACTATGATAAAATGTTTCCTTTTTATTTAGATTTTTTGACTTCCTACCTGATAAGAGACTCCAAGATGAGAGGAGAAGGACCTTTCTGAAACTCCAGCTCTTTGTAGTGCAGCGCCTTGGCATAGGCACGACATTTTGCAGCTCTCTCGCCGAGCAGCACAATGCCATTATCGTCTCTGAGGGGCAGAGGACCCTGAGAAAAGAAACAGTCCGTATAAAATAAAGATTTTTATTTCTAAATTACAACTAAGTGAACAGTTCACTGTGAACCTATACTGTCCTCAGATAATAATTAAAGGCTAAAGTTGTCATTTGCACTGACTTGGAATGGAGCACATTTAATGAGTTTCTACTGACGCCTCACAAAAAGGAGTCCCTGCTAAATTGTTAAATAAAGACTAAACCATGACTGCTTCAGCCCTCACAGTATCATTACTGATTAGCTCAACATGTGTAGTATAGCAAAAAGTCTCATCTGGAAATGTTTTCTGTGTTAATCATTGAGTAGCTTTGCTGCACCTCAGTGAAGAATAACAGGGGCTTTAATTGTAATGTTTTCTAAGGCGCTCTCTTATAAAATGCACTGCAGTAAAAGGTCAAATTCTACTGACAGCACATTATTCCTTTGAACAACATCTTTTTATGTGACATTTCAATTGTATTCAGAAACACATGGAGTATTGATCGTGGAAAAGCAAGATCAAAATAAATTAATTACAAAGGCAAAAAAAAATACAAATGAGTTCATTATTGCAGACAGAACAGACACTATCCAGTCAAGCCTGCACCACTTTATAAAGCTGCCATTCCTTTTCACAACATTTAATAGAGCTAATGAAAGACTTTTCATGGAATGGTCATAGCTGCATTAAAGCACTTCTTTTGCAGCAGGCCTTTATAATATGGGCTGGAAGTGAATTTCCATTGTCTTGTTGAAAAATGCATTGAATCCACCCCTCCCCCAGAAAAATAAAGTAAGTCTTGAAGGCAGCACATGTTTCTTTTAAAGCATCTGTTGTTTGCTTTATTGCTGCTATCACAGAAGTGTAAAAGCCTTTTCCCAAGGGCACTAATACAACCCTATACCATCACAGATCCTGACTTTTGTGCTTGATGTTGATGGTCTACAGCACACAGCCTCAATTTCTTATAATGAAAGATGTAGAGAACTGATTTGTCTGTCCACGATTCACATTTCTACTGCGGAAAGGCACATCTCAGAGGCCTCTGAGCTCAGACAAATCAATCTATGGACAAGGGTAACTTTGTTTTTGTTTGTTTTTTTTGAGGGGCATTTGTGAGTGAAGCTGCAGGAGTGTTCTGGATGGGTGGGATAGAAAACTGTCTGCTGAGTGAGACAAGCTAAACTACAAACGAAAAGAAATCACATGTAGACACTTAAAATGCTGCTGTAACATATTGTTCTCGATGTTCACAATACAGCCATTTTATACACAGGAAAAGAAAAAATATTTGAACCTTTGCTGATATTTTTTTAATTCTTCAAATAAGACTTGTTCAATGATCTCAAGGCAGCTGGGACCATAATGACCTCCAAATCAGTTTGTAACACTCTGTGTTGAGAAGGACTGAAATCCTGCTGTGCTGTACCTCACACTGTTTAAATTAGCCACTGAACATCTTAATGATTCAGAGGAGGTCTAGGTAAAAGTGTTGTGGTCAGAAGACCAGCCTCCCCTCCCTCTTAGATGTGTGAAAACCTTGTTGTCAACTCCAAGAAACGTCTGACCTTTTTGATTGCAAAGTGTCAAGCACTAAAACACATTTTGTAAAGGGATCAAATACTTTGATTCATGATGATTCAGATTCATTTATAACTTTTTAAAAAGCGTATTTCTAATATTGTTTTGGTGAGTGTTGTGTCTGCCACTGTTCAAATAAATCTGCCATTAAATGTACAGACTGATCAAAAAATCAGCAAGAGTTCAAACTGTTTATTCCCAAACTGTATCTGATGCAAAACATCTTGGGATACGCAGAGTATATTCAACATATTTAGCTCAGACCTACTGTAGAAGTTTCCAGTCTTTCTTTATGAAACATTATTCAAACCATTTCTATAACTTTCTCACTATAACTTCTTAGTCAGATCTTATTGTATGAAATAACTAGACGATATTAATGTTACTGAATCACAATGGAGCTCCTGAAAACACTTAACAATTTAGAAAACCCAGCTGACACACAAATCCTGTGCAGTCGTTCAGCTTAAATTTTTATTGCAGGAATGCTTTGATTTACTGTATTTCATTCTTTACCTTGTCACTGTGCTCCATGAACTCTGCCAAGTTGAGCAGCGTCTGTGTGACCTCAGCGATGTCTTGCGAGGTGAGAGCCAACTCGATGCTACGGATGAGCTCATCCTGCTGATCCTCACTCAGCTCAGACCAACAAGAGAGGAAAGCCGCATTGAACAGGTCTCTGTGCAGCACAAAACAACAAGCACAGAAGAAAACAAATGCACAGTGAGAGAGACACATTTGGACTTGGATATAGTGCAGAGGAAGCATGATAAGACATGTAAAGCTTACAGAAAAGGTCCCCTTTCATGGTGTGATGATGCTTTATACCTCTGTTAGCCATTTATTTTAAGTATCTTTTAAAGACAGGCAGCTACACTTTCTTATGCCTCTCCCTACAAAAGGCATGACTTCAATGTGTATTAGCTGTTCAGATTTTTCATTGTTTAAAAACTATGCAGACAAAAGGTACAAGTAGAAGAAAGAGCTGTGGCTAGAAAACTATATGACAGTAACTGCATACCTGGCAAGAGGGATATAAGTTTGTGCCAATGACCAGCACGATCGCAGGGCTGGGGAGGAGGACTCTTTGAGCAGGACGACACTCAAGCGCCTCAGCCACTCCAGCCAGTCGTCTTTGGAAACCTTCCTGGCAGCACCCCAAGCCTGTAAAACAGACATAATAATCAGTTTCAGAAGCACTGAGAAGAACTGTGTAGGACTTTTTCAGAGTTTAGCATTAAATATAATGTGTGATGTATTTAAGAGATTTTAGCTGCAGATAACAATATATTATGAATTAATCAATAGTGTTGTGGCAAAATACTTGTTGTTTTGGCAATGGCAGCTGAAACCACTGTGTGATGTGACAGCTCATACGCTGTGTGCTCCAAAAGTAACCATCTGCATCCATGACATTCTTTTCTCATCTCATCTCATAAACTATGGGCTCATACTCACAACTGTTTACTGCATCCAATTTCAAAACTGGCTAAAATGCCAGTAAACAAACAGCAGACTTGCATGAACCATCTTTCATCACCAAAATATAAACAAAAATGCAAAAGAAAACAAATGTGAATTGTTCCCTCAGACCTTTTGAAGTGCAGTAGTGCTGACATGGAGCTTTTTCATCGGGCCCGCCTCCACAGGTCCGCTGACCAGGGCATCACCTTTGTTACCTCGAAGCTGGCGATGTTGGAAGATCAGAGTGTCTTCTTCCTCCTCTGCTAGGGTATAACCCTATTGTAGCCACAAGTACAAATAGACACACAAAAACACAGGCCACACACAAACAGCCCACACACATGCAGAACAGTGGAGTCAACCATCAAGATAACTTTTTAAAGTGGAAATGCATTTACTTCCAGAGCAGTTGTTGATAAACAGCACATCGTATTGTGTGGCTTACGGAACATGGAACATAAAACATCATATCCATTGCTTAACCATTGCTCATTTTATGTCATGACAAGTTACTAATATTTGGACTTCACAGATAAAAAGAACAAATTAATCAGTATTTGTGAAACCAGCAGACCTTTTAGAAATGCAAGTAGAACCAACACATTAAAACTACATATAACTGTATTAAAGGGACTTACTTTGACTATTCGACATATGAGTATGTCATAACGCTGGTGATTGATCCTGTGTTTCAGCATCACTTTGTTCACCATAGGAATGAAGATCTGGTACTGAAAATAAGAAGAAATGAGATAAAAACTCCACATCCTTTATGTGGTTTTTTTGTAGATCTGTTTTTCCCGATGCCATAAAGTAAATAACTGGGTATGTTGCACTAGCATCTAACCTCTGTGAGCCACGGATCAAAAGCTTCCTCAACATGTTTGTTCCGAGACACAGCTGGAAGCTTAGATGGTGGTTCTGAGGTTAGACCTCAAAACAATACAAGGGTTTAAGGATAAGAAGTGGAAGGCAAGGGTAAATGTGACCTCATACACACTCATAAACATGATCCCCCGCCAGCAAACGGTCAGTGACATAAGCAGTCTGGCAGGAAGTAGCGCAGACTGGGAGGATGAAGGCTACAGAAATGCAGTTCATGTAAAGCCAACAGTAGGAGAAAGCTCCTCTATTTAATAACTGCTACCTATAAAGGAAAGCTCAAGGGACATAAATGACTACCTTCTTTCCTAACTGGAATACGAGCGAGGACAGGGTGTCCATCGAAGTGGACCGCAGCTCAGGAGTGCTGTCAAGTGTCCTAACAATCGGGTGTATAATACGTGAAGCGTAGTCTGTGAAGTCCAGGGACTCCGTCAGTCGATCGAGTGTCTCCAAGGCAACCCTGAATCACATAGACAAACAGAATATGCTCAGTTTCACTTAAATATGTTAAAGGCATACTGACACATCTTACAGCATGAATCTGAAAAGAGCCAGAAACGTGTGTGGAAACATTGACATTCATGTTAATTATATTTCTCAGTAATGTTAAAAATTCTGATGACAGTTTTGGAAGAAAAAAACACTGAAATGACAACAGTTTTCACAAATCACAGGATCTTTCACTCAAACTCCATGAGGGAAACTGACTTGCGGGCCTGCAGAGGAACATCAGTGGCATCAAACAGCTTGACAATGGGAGGCAGCAACAAGTGGAGGTAGTCGTCCAGGTTTGCTCCAAACAGCTGGATGGCATTGAGCAGCTGGAAAGGACAGGACACACTGCTAAATCCCACAAAACTTAAGCAGGAGTCCTTTTAATGAGCTTGTTATGGCATAATGGTTTCCTTCAGGTACAATAAAAGTAAAGCTGGATAGGCCTGTTGACTCTGCAAGATGGACAAACTCTGTCGCTACCAACTAATCTTACAGGTATATCACAGGCAGCACACTACACGGCTCATAAAATAAAATACAAAGTGCATCAAGAAGACAATTAGGTCCAACTTCAATTAATTTAAAATACTCTATAAAACTGTACTCATAATGATGTTTTTTTATTTTTTGTTTAATTTCTACACTGCTTATTACTTACTGCGTAATGATGCAGAAAATGTGAACATTAATCTAAATAATCAGCCAGAAGTTTTACAAGTTAATTACATTTTGAAGCCAGGAGAAAAAATATATCACTGCTGTGAATCTGAAAAACTGAGTGAATTTTCATTCAAATGCAATAATCTTAAAACCAAAACCTAATGCATACATATGATGTGAAGTGGTTTAGTCACCATAAGTATTATAAGAACATGCACCATGAAGCGATGTGCTGAAAAATGACATATTTTTACAAGTTATGGTCGGGTGAGCCTGAGCAGTTCCAACCAACCCAAATGCTGGCAAGACACAGCATGAATTTAACAAAACCACCACATAGTAGCAGTCTCATCATTTCATGTGTGACAAAAACTTCTGACATGTGATTAGTGTTCACCCTTATTTACTAATATTAAAATTAATTCCATTTCAGTCTATTTAAATAGCACCAGTTACAGCTACATTTATCTCAAGAACTCTGATCCTTCACTGCTTTTACTTTCCAGCACATTTGGTGGGAAAGAAAATTGAAAAAAACTATGTCAAGCTGTAAATGAATGTTATTTTGCCATGTTATTTATATGAAAAGGCCTTTCCCAAACAAAGTAAAAACATTTATATAAAAAAAAAGAGTAACTCCTCATTTGTAGAAGTGTTACGTGATGTTCTGCATCAAAAGAGACTTATTTGATTTGCTTTATTATGCTCGGAATAAAATACCCTCCAATATTTAAGCGAGACCCTTTATGAAACTACATTTTAACCGAGACCTTTGAAAATGCAAACGTTATCCTAATTACAAGAATTCATTATTTAACGGGAGACTATTTTTGATCAAATATGTTTAAAGCAGCGTTATGTGGAGCATGTGCTCACATGGTAAGTGGACCAGTGGTAGTTTTACAGAACGACATATGACACAGGCAATAAACTCACTCTGCCCCCCACCACCACCACCACCGCATATTGGGAGCACTGCTGCCTCTTTGCACCTCCAACGCATGTCTAAAGTGCATATGGCGAGACAGCAGGAAGTGGAGGTGAAAGTGTACAAGTAGTTATACGTGTGTGTGTGTGTTTCTGCGTGGTGGGGAATGCTGGACTGAACAGCTACTTGAAATGATGGAAGTGTGTTTTTCTTTTTTTTTGTTGGAACCAGAAGGTAACCCAATTCCCACTTTCACGACCCTCATTCTGTGCTGAAGATTAGGCTCCAGACGCAGCAATAGACTATCCAGATTGCAGGCTGCTGGATTATCTAAAGCTACAGACATTGAGACAAAACAGCATCAAAGAAGAGCGGACTAAATGACTGTATTTTATGATTCTGTCTTTGTGGTCTCTGCCCAAACTATGATTTAAGATTTGAGGGAAACCTCTGACAACTGCTGGCAGCAGCTGCTGAAACCAGAGTGTGTGCTACCTACAGATCTATGTTGTCCTTGAACTGATGTATTACAAGGCAATGGTTTAAACCTGAGTGGTCCTGATGAATACTGATGCACACCGCAAACACAAAAACAGTCAACTGTGCGCTGAGCTCCTGTGCTTTCTATAGAGGTGCTGAGTGATGAGACTACTTTTTAAACACTCGTCTTCTTGGCAGCAAAAGCAAAGTGAATTTATTGACTAAAATCTGAAATATGATCTTTTCAATCTGGCTACTGAGCTTTTCCCATGAGATTTATGACACATAACATGTCAAATTATGTCAACATAGAGCTCATAAGTCAAGCCAAGCAGTGAACTGTAGCCTACAAAAATTCATTAAAACACTTTATTTAGGGTCATGCTTTACCAAGACATGTATATTGCTCTTCAAATAACATCATTAATTTTAATCACTGAACTTTAAATATTCTCTAATTCAGCTATTTCACAGACAAGGAGACAGATATTTTGTTATATAGTATTTGAACTTCACTTTGGTCTTTGCATAAGCTCTGAAAAGAGATCTAAACACATTTCTTTTATTTCCTATATATTTTGCACAGAGCATGCCAAAAAGTTAGGAAGCTCGGAAAAACTGCATGGGCCTGCTTGTACCCAGCATGCTTAGCTTCCATAACAACTACAGTCCATCATCAGCTAACCCCTTTTTTATGAAGGACAATAAGAAAGAGAGCCTTGCAAACAAACAGTAATGAAGTATAGTTGACACAATACCAGCAGTTTTCTATTTATCCTGCTTATGCAATTATCTGTTCTCTAAGCAGAATATAAAAGGCATTTAGGCAGGACTGAATGATTAGTATCTATTTCAATAAGAAAAAGAGAAAAAAAATCATTTAAAATGTCTCAAAAACTTACATGTGTGTTAGGGGATGTCTTGGTCTAATGATGTCTAAGTGTGCTAATAATGACCTTGTCAGAGAGCAGCAGGTTTTGTAATTACATTGCAAAATACAATGAAAAATATGAAAGAAAGACTAATTAGGTACATTTATAAATGTCATGATACGTTTTAGGTTTGGTCTGACATCATTCAACAAGACAAATGTCTGTACATTCTGGTGAGTATGTATAGTTTATAAAAACAAGAATGATCAGTGTTTAGCATAAACTCAGGTCTTTCTGATAACAATACTGACTGCAGAGATTACAGAGAACATTTTATAAATGACTAATTCTCATTTTTATTTCCGTAATTACTTTAGTTTGGTACAGACAGCTATAAAGCCAGCATGATGCTTTAGTCATTTGAACTCACCTTGATGGTCACACTGCGACCAGTGCTGTTATCGTGCATAAAGACACGGAGCATGTGTGGAATGAGCTGAGGCAGATAGAGCTTGAACTCTCCACCCAATGCCACCACAATCTGCTCAATCAGGAGGATAATGGTGTTCTGCATGGGGTTGTTTGGTGTCCAGTACTCCTAAAGGAAAGATTGTGGTGTTTTGGTGTTAATTACATAATTTCAAAATGGCATGGTGACGCAAATTCATGTTTCACCTTTAACCCTGTACAGCCCAGTGTGCCATATTTCATACATACAGTTCCTGAAACACTTTGCATCTTTTTATAGTTAAAAAAAGAAGCTTTACTCATAATCCTGTTGAACACAAGTCTTTTGTCCCTAATAGATAGCAGAGGACAGAGGATTTTGTTAGGGGCCAAATAAAGGCCTCATTTAAAACATTTGACTTTTCTCACCACTTTCTCATGTGCTGCAACTTTATTACCTTCCTAAGGTTAAAAAAAGTTATTATTGTCAATGTTATTGCTATTTTTATATTTATTTTAAAGATCAGAATTGGGTAATTCTATCTCTGCATCTGTGTTTGAGATGTCTTCGTTGGACTAGGAGCAGTGCATTGCCACTTCTACTGCATAAGCAGGTCTGGTTACAGGCTTTGCATACGGGTACATAGTGGTTTTTCCTTTTGCCAGTTCAGGGACTTGAACATGGGTCCTCCAGCCTCGGGTCCACCTCTCTACCACTAATAGGAAAAAATACATGTGCAAAATCCTTCCTGAAATATACCCCAGGACTTCCAAAAAACCAAGGTGTCCATAGCAAGGTATATTTTATCCCCAAACAGCTGTAAATCAACAGTTGTCCAAGTTCCTGAGCTAATATTTTCACAATTTCAAGAAAGTTCATGCCGCTCTATGCACACTGAGATACCTAATCTGTACTGCTTCTTTATGGGGGCTGAGGAGTGTGTTAAAAATGTGTTTACATCAATAAGCTCAGTGTGAGAGAAAGCTCTGAGCAGGGTTTTCTCTGGAAATCCTAAACATTCAGCTGCCAGAAGCAGACATGCAGCATCACAATGTTAGATGGCAAGAGACATGCGATTTCCTGTCACCTGGAACAATGTGTGTTGCTTATGACACGGGCCTAGAAAATCTAGGCACAGCAACTGTGTAGATTACAAATAATAGTCAGTGTGGAGGAAGTCAACACCTGAAATACGTCAGTCAGTCAATGGACTTCAGCTGTGAGATCTGGTAAAAGTGTTTCGTCATTTACCAGAGGTCTGAAGCATCCCCCAACTTCCTGCCTCCTCAGCCTGTGGCAGCTGACTACAGAGCAACAGAGAGTACATCCTGAATGGCTATACCAGCCCCCTCATCTGGATGCAGGAGCTGAACTGGAGCAAAAATGAATAGATTCTTTGTTTCACTTGCCATTTATTAACTCTTAGGGACTGAAGGCACACTGGTCTGCTACTCCCCGAGAAATTTCCATCAGGAGAGTTACCATCGCTGCAAAAGTTCTGGTAACAGTGTCACCAAGAGTCAGATAAAAGTACATTCATAGTTTACTATGCTGTATGATTATGTGTTGGACAAGTGTTTGTGGATGTGCAGGGACAATGGCTTTTACAGTTGCATAACACCATGTGATGAGGGTGAATGTAACAGGTCATCAGCAGTTTCTGCTACATGACTTGGGAACAGTGAATGGAAACATATTTAGGAGTTACTAAATGTCACTCTAAACAGAAAGTAAAAAAAACACTATCAAAATATAGTCAACATAATTTCTCAATCTGTCAGGCACACACACTCTTCAACCTCATCAGCTAAAGACAACACCACACATGTTGTGATACAAAGCCAGAGACTCTACATATTACTTCTAATGAGGAAGGTAAAAAGCACAACTGACTCTTATTAGGAGTTTGCAGCTGTTTGTCTAACTCACAGGAAAATAAGAAGGGTCTAGTGATGGGTGTTTAGAGATTTAGGAAGGAAGGAGATGATGGGTTACTCACTCTGATGAGGGTGAATATGTCATCCATGTAAGGGCGGATGTGAATCTTCACAAAACACACCACCATTCCCATCTGCTGAAAGAGGAACTGGACAAGGACAAAGAGAAAGAGAAGAGTATTACACTACATTATCAAGCAGCGCAATCAGACTAAAAATCAACCTGACAGTCTCTACCTTTCTAATCTCAGCTACTACCTACCTCACGGATACTGGCATCACAAACACGGATGACGTTGAGGAAAGTTGGCATGACCTGAGGCAGGAACTGAACACACTTCAGGCCCAGTGACTTGAAGATGAAGGTGACTGCCTGGACTACCATTGTATGGTGGTTGGAGAGTGAAGGGTCTCTCAAAATACGCATCAAAGTAACAATTGCCACTGCAGGGTAAAACTCATCGAGGGGCAGGTTGCCCATGTTCACCAGCATTTCACTGGTGCTGTAATCCGCTTGGAGAAACAGAAAAATTACATGGTTTAGTCCCGATTCTATCAAAACACTTCCCAAATTTCTCACCTTGAAAAAAAGCTTGAATGTTTTTCACACTTATTCACCATCTTAGAATCGTAACACAAAGCAGGAACAGTTTAGTGAATAAATAAAGCTGTCTAATGGAAGCATCTGGCTTTTTCTCAGCTGATCATTGAAACAAAGGTTTATATTTATATTATTAACTCTGACTAATATAATTGGTTGTTCATGTTTTTTCCTGTACTTTTACTCCACTTTCCAACACAGCAAAAGATTATAACTAGTTCCTTAATACTTTTAATAACACAGTGATCTTCATTCAGCCAATAGTCCTGAAAGCTAAAGCAAAGAAGTCAGGATCTGTAATTACTAACATACATTAGAGAAGAGGAAGACTTCCTGTGTAGGTAATAAAAAACTTTATTTATAATGACTGAAAACTAACTTCATCATATAGGAAAGTAAGCACACTTTATAAAACAATCCTCTTGTTACATAAAAGTCAAATTGTATATTTCATTAGCTAGCCTCTAAGTAGAGGAAGAAAATGTGTGCGATTGTTTTATGTTCATGGGAAAATGTTAGTTTTGCATTTCAGTATTTGGTCAGCTCTCTTATGTTCTAAAGTTTGATTCATCATTAAACCAGAAACCATCATTTCACTTTTGTACCATTAAAGGAGTCCTCGAGGACCGCTGCCCTGCAGGTTTTCAGTGTATCCCTGCTCCAAATTAATGGGTCACTGTGCAGAACTCTGCTATTGGATCCATTTATTATGGGGCGGGTGTGTTGGAGCATGTATACACTGAAAATCTGCAGGATTGAGGATTTTAAGGACAGGACCTGGATAGCTCTGCATTAATAGTTGTTGAATTTAACAGTAAATTAGTTTGTTAGTCTTCTCACTTATTAATGCATTTTGATAAAACAGTAATAGGTGACTAAATATATCTTTGGCCAGACCAAAAATAATTTAATCGATTATTCCAATTAAATTAATAACCATATGGGTGATAGAAAGTACTGCTGCTAACGTGTGTAATAAATAAAGAATCCTTTAATTACAATAAAAAAGTATTACCCAAAGAAGTAGGGCCATATGTAGGCATGTGTGTGTGTGAAATTCTGACGGTAAGATAACTATGAGCGGTTCCACAATACACCGTGGCATTATGTCTAAACTTCAAATCAAGTTTTATTTTTATAGCACATTTCATACGCAAAGTAACACAAAGTGCTTTACACATTAAAAAAAAACATTACATCAAATAAGAGGGAAAAAATTGACACACTGGCACAGAACAACTCCAGAAGCACAACCTCAGTATCCATTACTAATGAGTATTAAAATTACAAATAAATGAGCCTCTGGATCCCCTCACACCAGGGGTCAGCCACCTGCAGCCACAGTGGGCCTCAATGCCAGGATGTTTGGCCATGCCATCGGCAAGGTTTAATTTGATTTTTTTTTTACGAAACTAAGACCAATAAAAAACCCACAAAAAAAACTATTAAATACAAATAATACTGTCTGGTGCAATGGTTCTCGCACCTTTTTGGTCCTCTTTGAATAATGACAATGAACTCTTACAGCACCTGTGAACAGCTCAAGGTACATCTGATTACATACAAGGCATTTCATTCTGCATGCATGCTGTCACATTATCATGGTATGATGGAAAATGTACTGGTATTCATACCATAATATACATTGAGACCAGAAACCTCTTTATTTTCTGAGCTATTTTCTGAAAAACTTGGTAATATTAATGTGAGAGGAATTACAAATGGTCTCTTCTTACACTTATCTATACAAGGCTATTGAATTTTATAACACATCTGAGAAAACAGATGTCTGGTATTCAGTTTTAATGCAGCAGTTTCAGCAGCGCTACTCTCGCCACAGTCTCAAAAGACATAACTTTTTTAACCTAAACAGGTAGCTTGACTGTTGAATCTTTATACCATTTCAATCTGCACCCAATAAAGATAAATGGCTATGATAGATGGCTAAACATCTGTAACTTTAAAGCTCACAAACAGGCATCGGTGTAGCCGAGTGAGTCAGCATTGCTGTGGCAACTCAGCCTTCATTCGTACAGGAAAAAATGAAAAGGTTCCCGGCCACAACGATGAGATAGTGAACCTACTTTTGCTAAGTTTTATGAGCCTCGGTGACTGGTTTTATCTGAAGTCATGTGAGGAGTTGGAACTATCCAGTGTCCTCCCAGAGAACAACATCCACGGTCAAAGATACTCGTGTTCCAGACAGTGAGCCTGACAAAACCGCCAACTGATATACAACCTCCAGCTCTGGTCACAGTCCATTTAGATTCAGAACAAACTGGTAAAACCATTACTATACTGTCCAAGGTCACACATCACTGGATCAGACAAGTAACAGTCTGCAATTTCCATAGACATGACTGAGACAGATGTACGTTTTCATGAATCTTCAAAATATCCAGCATGATGCATAAGTGAAAGCATGAAATTTCATGTCAAATCCTCCTGAATCATCAGTCGAGTTTCTGGTGTTAGTCATAGCCAACAAAGAATAAATCCAAACACTTCCTGTCGTAAAATACAGTAAGTGCTATTTAAAGGATGAGCCGCTTTTTACTGAAACTCTCAAAAAGCAACATTGGTTTTCTCATATCTCAGCAAACCATATTGCAGTTTCTTGGAAATTATTTATTATTATTTTTATTAATATTTATTATTATTATTAATGCTAAATTAATCTGTGTTCATATTCAAACTAAAAGGTTTTAGATCAATACAACCCTAACCCTTTTCATGCTTGAAAATTGCCACATAAATCACTGACACACTAAGAAGATGCTTAAAGTGTGTCTGAAGTGGGTCACCTTTGACTAAATGTTCCCAGTTTTAAAAGATCCCACTATGACAGTAGTACTTCCCTCTGATCTGAGAGAACGTTATTCTGGAGAGCTGGGCTCACATCAAACAGAAGCCAGAAATCAGACTAAAGAATGAAAGTTTACACACCCTAAATCACAGCCACTGTGGACTTTGTAAATGTGGGATGAGGACTTTGATAAATGGAGCTTTGTTTTGGCTGAGTAGGCATACCACTTCACTGTGCTTATATTTCAAATGAGCTGCAGATTTATAAAAATATACCACAGCCAAACTGCAAACAAATGTTTCTTCATTCAGAAAGTTATGAAAAAAGGCTACCGTGGTGCACACTGTGTCTGAAGTGATTATATATTTTGACATAAAATGCTGATGTGTTGGACAAAGGCTAGTTTTAATTAAGAACTGCCTTATTGCAACAATAATTGCACCTGATCGTTTTGCATAATCAATCATGTTTACATTTACTTCTATTTTTCCTCAACTCTGCAATAATAATTGGATTAAACTAGGACATTTCATATTTCCAAAACTACTTCCAGGAGATTTTCATCCGAGCTTTGACTTCTACCCATTTAATCCTGTTATTTCATTGTGTTCCTGTTAATCATCAATAAGTCACCCAGAAGGAGATTTTTCCAGGACCTTGAGTTCAAATTTAAAAGACATTATTTGTTTTTTTTTCTCCATTTTTAACAATTAAAATGATTAAACTGGAACAATGAAATAGCAAAACCAAACAACTGGTACGTGCAGATAAGGGGAGCTGCAGGGGCTCTGACCCCTGCCCTGTTGTTGTTTGAGGTCATTACGCATGTCGTGTCAGTGGCCATGCGCGTATCCCATGAAACTGCAACACCACCTTGCCAATGGCTGAAGCTGGCGGTCATAAATGCTTAAAACTGGCTTTGAAAAATGGATAACATGTAGCCTGTATGTCTAGTAACTTTAGTTTTGCTCGCTGTTGACACTCATTCTTCTTCTAGTTCATCAGCCACCGAATATGAAAATTATAAATATTCATGAGTGTATTAAGCTATTTTCCACGTTGCAAAATCATACAATAGCATATCCCACCATCATTATTGAAAAAGCATTAAAGAATTTACTAAATTGCTAAACAAAAGCATCGAGCTCAGGTTCAGATGAATAAACCTATAGACTAATGAATGAGTTGTATTTGTGTCTAGCATTTGTATGCATAATGTTGACCTATGAAACATTTTGAATTCTGCAGTGTGACAATGCCTTGTAAAGAGTTTGGAGAAAAACAGCAGAGGGCTAAAATGAACAGTACATGTTAGAATGATCTCCACTTCAGAATGAATAAGAGCTGTCTGACATGAACATCTATATTATCGTATTATTGCATCAATAGATGCAGTATGAAAATGTTGGCAGCAAGCATTTCTGTAAATGCAAAGTATGTCATTTTAGTCATATATTTTCCAAATGTATGCTGTCCATTCACAAATGTGATCTTTTCATGAATATTTACAAAGTAAAAAACTAATATTTACTAGTCTGACCACAGTACAGTAGGTTGTGCAGCCAGAAATGACTATGACTGGAAAATCAAAATGGCAGACATGGAGAAGATTCACCTATTAATGTATGAAATGTCTACATTTCCAAGTCATAATAAACATTTTGGAATTAATGGTGTTGGTACATATTAACAAAAAGAGACATTTATCAATAAGCAGCATAAATTTTTGTCGTCAAGAAAGGCTGCGTTACAGTTCGGTCAGACTGTAACATAAGGAGAGAGGCATGAGTGCTAAGCTATACGAAATAAACTCTATTTTAAAGAAACCGAAACCAAAAGGCACCACGCCTGCATCCAGAATCTGGTGATCTCCCAGCCCAAGCTGAGGAGACCCACCAGTTCAGGCTGGTAGAGCTCTTCACAGGGGGCAGAAGCTCACCGGGGCCAGGTGCAGCTCATGCCGCTAACGAGACGGCACCTGCACACCGTTAAAGGAAACGGTGCTGCAATTGAGAAAGATTTCCCAATTGAACAGTGTCGTCATAAACAATTTAAAAAACAAGACAAACCAAAAACTGCTGCAGAAGAAAAATAAACATCATCAAGACGGACCTTTCTCTCACACACACCTACAATATTAAGTTGCAATTTACATTTAGCTTAAAAAAGTTAACTTGTAGGAAAATTTTGTTTTATGTGCCCTTTTAAAAATGTTTGGTCCCCTGCCCCACCAAAAGTCTCTGTAAGGCCAAACAACACAACTGTGAGTACATACAGCCGCCCTCTCATTATAGAAGGAAAAAAAACAGCTCTTATTGAAATGAGATAAAAATTACTAAAGTAATAAAAAAAATGTTATCAAAATCATAATATTCTTTTCTAATTCTGGTAAACTGCACATATTCAAATAAAATGTGCAAACAAATATGAGAAAATCTTGTTACACCACTCAAACAATATTTTGTTGAACAATTCTTTGAGAAAATCACTGACATCAGGTATTTTCTGCAACACCCAGTCAGACTTTAAATGGAAAAAAAAATCTAATATAACTTAATTATAATTTAGCGATTTATTTATTTATTATTTCTTTTTTCCGTCTCTAGTTATTTGAGTAGCGACTGTAAATTTTGCGTTTAATGTAACGGTATGAATAAATGTGAGACTGTGTGAATGTAAGTGCTAAAACTCATTTTTAACTCTTCTATGGAACTAATACTCAATTTACAGACTTTAGAAGAGCAGCTGCATTTCTAAGTTATTCATGTTACAACCAAGTTAAAATGTTTAACTTATTTGACTACTAAATGTCAAATAAAGAGTCTTAATTTTACCAGCTCTAACGGTAACTGACAACTCTTTCCATGATACTGATTTCTACCTGATCTCAATCTGCATAAAATGTATTTATCTCATCTGTTTCCGTGGCTACTGAGAGCCATCAGGCTTTAACAGCACACTATGGGAGAGAGAAAAGAGTGCACAACAGCACCAGTTATTTATCCTGTCCATGATCAATCATTATTGCCTTTAAGCAATGTCACTTTGTTTAACTTTATTTATAATTATAAGCATTTAATGCTGTATGTGTGTATGCTCGTGAGTCCTCAAAGTTCCTCCAATATCTAGAAAAGAAGGCATCCATCATCCTACCTTCCTATCATCCATCCAAAAGCTACTTATACGTGTGACAATAGATTCAATAAATCTTAAAATAAAAGTCTAAATAGATTTCATATTTCTCTGTCTAATCACATTTTAATATGGTCGGTTTGTCATCATTCCTGCACATGCCAACACTAAAACAATAAAAATATCATATAAACCAGAGACAGACTGAAATCACAGCAACACTGAAGTTTCAGTGAAACATCACGACAATTCTTAGATTTTCCAGCTGTTGTATTAAGACATTTGATATTGTGTTGAATTCAAGGAATGCAAATAAAAAGTTGATATGATCCACAATGTGGCTTGTGAATGTTTTTTCCAGTATTAGTAGCAGTGATCACAACCCTACCTGAGTCCTGACTGGACTTGGATTCAGAGAGACTGACAGCAGAGGCGTCACGTGATTGGTCGATCATGCCAATGTTGACCTTATGCTTGTAGGGATCCAGAGCACCAAGAAGACCCAGGACACGTATAGCCTGTTAGACACACAGAGAGTGATCTTTTTCCCCTCATAGCCTTCATACATCTGTAGTTTCACTAACAAACACTGTGGAAATGGCTCAATTTCGGACGTTTAAAATTAACATCAATAACAAATGTATAAAAAATGTTGAGAATGTGAGAAATTCAGTTTTTTACCAAGTACTGGGTATGACATACATGTAAAACTATGACAATTACCACCTAAACACACACAATTATATGGAAGAGGTTCCACCTAATTATGGAAAATGTGCACAATTTCATATTGTGAAATCAACACGTAACCGATCATCTATTTACAGACACGTCATTTCTGCTCTTGTAAGTGTGAGGACGTCATATGCAGGCATTTATGCATACCTCTCTTCTGATGCCCTGGTTTTGTTCTGTCTTCAGGAAGTTAAGCAGCACCTCTAGAAGGGAAGGGTACTTGCGGTAGGGCTCCACTACGTAGCCTGTACTGGCCACTTGCTGGCCTAGAGTCCATAGCGCCACCTGGAGGAAGGATAAAGATATATTCCATTTACAAAGACCAATACAATGTTTTTTATTTTATGCTGTGACCAAATTATTGAAACTTGACATGATTTTCTTAACCTACTTGACGTTTTGCCAATGAAGAGGAATCTTGCAGCATGTCCATGATAATGGGGAAAAGCTCATCCATCCATTTCCTCATCTCCAGGCCACTCACCTAACAGATCAGGCACAGAAACACTTCATCAACTAATTACTGGAAACAAAATCTAAAACCTGAAAGGGGTCGCTTAGGATTTTCTTATTGACTGAATGAGCCTGGTGAGTTTTACTTACTTAAGTAAAAAAACTTGAAATGAAATAAAACTCAAACGTTCTTAATTTAGCTTTTCTTAATAATTAAAAAGACTAAATATACACAGAAAGACACAAATTACTATTTTGCATATTAAAATAAACAGATTTTTTGTGGAAAATGCTTTTGCAGCTTCACTGTGTGTCTCAGATGTACCAGCAATCAACAATATTTTGTTTACATTGACGTTGATATTATGTGCACACCCTACAATCTCTTCTGTTGATTTTGTGTTGAATCCTTAATAGCTGAGTTTTTCCCTCCTCCTGCACTAAAGCTGCTGTGTACACAACGTCCATCCAAGAGTTTCGTGCTTTCTGTCTGCCTCTCTTTACCTGTGCTGTACTCAACCCCCTGTGGGAACTATATAACCACTGAGACATAAGTGGAGCAAGGTAGACATCATGATTGAGGCAACATCCTAAACTTTCTACATCATATCAAGAAATGCTCAGACTTTTTGCAGCACATGCAAACCGTTTCCTCCAGGGATAAGATCTGCTTAGACTCGCTCATTTTGGTTAAGTAAAATCACTGAAGGATCAAAATGGTGAAATATACTTACCTGGGCCAACTCTCCAATTGTTGCAAGGACACTAATCACCACTCCGGGGTTGGGATCTGGGTCTTTGAGTTTCAGAATGAGAGCCTGCAAACAAAGGAAGTAAAGTAGCTCCTGAACCTCAGAATTCCTCTTTCATCTCAAAAATAAGCTTTAAATGGTTATAAAAATGAGCTTGCAAATGATTTTACCTTTATTATTTCAGTATAAGTCTACTGGATTCATAAACATATCTCAGTGTAAATTGTACCTTTAGGATGGGTTCCATATATGGCCGTATGAGGCGAGGGGCATTTGAAACAAGGTGACCAAGCATACGAGCACTTTGCTCTTTGTTCCTTCCAACACCACTGTGCTCCAGCTCTGTTAGGATCTGCAACAACATAAAATACTAAGTAACCAAAAAACCATGGGGCACATTATGGTGGTAAAAGTTAAAAATGATAAGCTTTCACTTTGTATTGGACGTGGATAGTTAGCTCTTTGCTTCCCTCTAGAGGTATTTAGATGAAACAGCAGATAAAATTTCAGATCATTTACACCGATTGCTGTTTGAACTTCAGTCATGTATTTAAAATTTATTATATTTTTAATCTAGAAATTGCAGGATACAATTCCCGAATATGTCAGGTGTTCTTCCTAAAACACATCCCCAACAGATCCCCAATCCCCACATCCTTAACCCTGCAAGATGCAATTCAACTGTATTTCATGAAAAAGAGTCTTATATTTTATTGTTTACAAATGATGAAAATATTATTAAATCTATTAAATCTAAATAAATCTATGATTAAATAAATCAGCTGAGCTAGTTCAGGCATCTTATTAGGTTGCTTCCCTTAGCGAGTATTTCCAGGCACACATAATAGTGAGGACAGCCTGAACGGGGGCTTAGATATGACAGTTATGTAATTATGTGTAAAAGAAGACTGATTGTAGAAGAAAAGCATAAAAAACTATAAAATGTTAAAAAAAATAGCAAAGTAGGTCAAGACTTCTGTGATAGTGTGTAAAGTAAAATACATTTTTAATCCCTTGTAAAGAAGATATTAAGAGGTTGTGGCAACGGTTTGAGCAGAACAATTAAACAGCATAAAAACACATTATACCGTCAACACACTACATTATTAAAAGATCTGTTGTTTCTCCTACCTGGATTAACATCTTGCGAAGGAAAGGCATGACAAAGGCAGGGTTCATGCTGCTGAGGCGTCCAATTGTGCAGATGGCCAGCTCTCTGATCTCAAAAACCTCATCATTCAGTGCAACAAACAGAGCCTGCAAGTTCTCAGCCTGAGCAAGATGTGCATCAAAACGCTCATCCAGAGATGCCAACACGCAGTATCGAATATCTGGATCTATAGAGGAACAAAGATCATTCAAATTTAATCAAATACTTGGACCATCCTCACTTTACATATATTACAGAAGTATATTTGCAATGCTCAATGTACTGCTTCATGAGTTACCTGGATCAGTGATGCCAACCACCAGCAGCTTGCTGAGCACATCTGCAACCACTTGCACAGCAGTCTGGCTGACAACATGGCCACTGATCAGGTGAATGGAAGGTGTCAGGAGGCGTGAGCAGGTCCGAGCTGCCTCCATCCGGATCTCCTTGTGCTCGCTGTTTAGAAAGTGATCAGCACAGTGGCGCACAAACTGGGTCAGGGAGTGTCCTGGAAACAAAACATTTAATTAGAATATTGTGTCAACTGGAGCAATTTTGGACAGGTATTATTATGGTAATATAGATGAATAGGAGAGAAGAAATAAATAAAAGATTAAAAATAATTATTTTAACAGAACCCAAATATTACATTGTCCCTTCTGTGAAGGCCAGGTTGTGGCCACAGTGAGAGTATTTGGTAAAAGTGGCTAATATTTGCTGCATTCGCTAACCATATTAGTCAGAGCAGCTCATTCTTTAAAAGGAGAAAAACTGAACAGGGTCTGAAAAGAAAATTTTAAATTAAACTTTTATATTTCCCACATTGTTAACAGTTTCTTTTCAGCTTTCAGTACAAATCTGTGACCAGTCCAATGAGACAAAGGCACGGTTTGCACTCTGAACAGGGCCAATGGTAAAAAGCTGGTAAAAATAACATTTAAACAACATTAAAATTCACACACACACCAGACATTACAAACTATAAAGGACAGTCAGGCTCATTAACCAAAACCAAAAACCAAGAGAGCACCAAGCCACCCTGACACGGCTGAAAATGAGGGTTTAAACATCTTCACACACACATTGAATGAAAAAATAAACACAATGCTCTGCAGTTGAGAAGTAACTCACATTTCTCTTCTCATTACTGTTATCTCACAGCTGTCTCACAATCAGACGGCTGGGTCGGCTTTTATACGTGACAATCATTTAATCCAAATCAAAAGTTACTGTAAGATCTCTCTCAGTAGCGAGTTCAGGCATGAACTCCTGCTGCCTTTTTTTATTCTCAACACTGGAGAAGCCCGTACATTAGTACAACGATACGTACTTTCAGGAAGCAATAAATATGAGGGGACACTTGTTCATTACACGTGTTCATCATATAAGAGTTCAGTTTTTGTTCTAACACTTCTTTCTGTGTGCTGCAGAAATACACAAAGCTCTGACACCATCGAGTTAATATGGAAGAGCTTTTCTGCATCATTCAGGCTTGTGTCACAGGCGGGTGTTAGCAGAGTGGCTTGTGATTTCATTTCATCAAATCATGTGAGTGACTGTGAAACATGGAAACAAGTCCATTAAGCTGGAAGTCTATTAGTTTAATACAGCTCACAAGTCAGTAATGACACAAACATGAAAGGAAGTCAATATGTCCCAACTGGATATCTACGGGCAGTCTCTTAGAGTGGGTTCATTGTGCAAACAAGTGGGCCCAGACCCATTAGGCTTACCCACAATAAATGAGAAATGGTTAAACAGCTACTTTTACAGTAGGACTTATACAGAGTCGTGTAGGTTCTTACCTTCAAACTCAAAGCTTCCCAAAGTACGCAGGGCCAGGGTGATGCTCCCGACGTCACTGGCCTCTGGAATGTTTGTGAGGCTTGGCGAGGCCAGCTGATGAGCGAGGCCTTTGGGCATGCCGGGATGTCGAAGTGGCTTGTGCATTAACACCAGCGAAAGCATCTTCAGCAAACCATCCTGGATGTCTTTTTTCAGCTGGGGGATTTGACGGCTCAGGTCGTACAACACTGCTGTAAGTGCAGGGCTACAGAGAGAACGTGCAAACATTGACCACACAGAAATGTTATTCTAATTCACATTAATGTATAAAAAGGCCCAAAACTAAAAAGAAAAACAGCGAAAAAGCTGCGAGTCCTACCTGAGGCCCACTGCCAGCATCGGCTCCAGCAGCTCTTTGATGTCCGGCTGGATGCTGGGACCCATGGCTCTAGAAAGCATGCTAATACAAGTGAACACTGTGGCATCCACTTGCATGGTCTTCTGCCTCCTGCACACATGAAAAACCAGAAAGTTGCACCATTATAAGTTGTTTTTGTTTTTACTTTTTTAGAAAACTTTTGCTCACAAAGCATTTTAGCAATGATATCAGCATTTTAAGTAAACTAGTGAAGACAATGCTTAGAAAAATGTATATTAATAGTTAATAATTTATTCTGATATATGAATATAAGTGCAGGTTACTGACTTGTGTGCAAAGTCCTTGGGTGGCAGGGCAGCCTTGATTATCTCGAGGATCTTTGAAAGGTATGGTTGAATATCTGCCCTGACAGCTACTACCAATAAACCCAAAGCCTGGAAAGCTGCCGTCCTCTCCTTCTCCTTTTTCAGGCAGCCCAGCAGGTATCCCATCGTGTCAGATAGGTACTGGTCTGCACAGTGAAACCACAGAGCATATCGTTTCACTCTAACAGCATAACAGATTCAAATCAGCAAAACCCATTAGTATTCCTAAAACGTTTAACAATGGTCACAATGATGGAGGAAATGACAGAGTTCTCAGATGTTCAGAGAAAATCAGACCTAGTTAAACTTTAAATAGTCCCACCTGTAAAGGTATGTGGCTGGAAGGCAGCTAAACGTGGGAGCAAGTTCAGAATGGTCATCTGAATCAGAGGGTTTTTACTCGTCCTGTATTTCAGCACCCAGCGACACACCTGGCAACACAAAGCAAATATTACAAATTTGAGTCAACCATGTCGCCTGGCCCTACACTGTTGACATTACACGAGATTGTAGGAGATATGAAATCAAACTAATCATGCTTTTCACTTATAATGCACTGCCACGGTGCTGCTAATCTGTCTAGTTACTACATGTACAGTGTCGCTCACTGATACTAAGTGTGATCAGTGTGTGGTGCAGTCAGTGAGTTTGACCTGTAATTTGAAGAAAGAGTTACATTAAGTCATCAGTTCATACCATCGGGTGGAGCCGATCCTCCATTATTATACACGGCCTTCTCAGCAAAACTTTTATGCAGTCTGTCTGTTAGTAATAGCATTGCTGTAGTTATGCTAACTTAGCATATGCTAACCTAGCATAACATTAGCTAACAGCTAAATATCCTCCAGTTGAGCGTGGAAAACAATCGTTCATCACTCGGTCAGCTGCATGTTGAGGTGCATTTTAGGAGGAGCGACGTGAATGCAGAGGAGAGGGAGGTGGTTTATTTAGAGCAGGACCGCAAAGTAAGAAGTGTCTGTCTTCAACAACCGTCATGTCAGTCAGTTTACTTTGTCAGAAAATACTAGAACATGATGCTGCAACAGAGGGCTGCATAAACAATGTTTTTCCAATAACTTCACTCATTATGTTGCTTTTATACAGCACACACCTATGGTCTAAAATGTAAAACACCACAGCTGTATCCAGCTATATCGGGCCTGACTAGCAATGTGCACCTAATAAAGTGGCCGGTGAGCATATTTCTTATTAGGCAATAAATGAATAATGCACTACAGTACAGAAGAGTCAAGAATGTGTTTCCCTGCCTGTTGTAAAAAGAAAAATCACTGCTGTAAGATCTACCTGGTCAAACCTCTCCTCCATCAGCTCACGGCAGTATCGACTCTCCACCAGAGAGCTCTTGGCGGGCACCGGTGTGGCTCCAAAGCTGAGGAAGCCTTGAGGTGTGTTGTAGCCCAGCAAGCCCAAAAGGGCGTTCGACTGCTGCGGTTGCACCGACTGAAAGCTGGTGAAAGGTGTGATATGGCGTGGCTTGGTTCCAAATCCCATAAGTTCCTTGCAGTATTTATCATGAACCAGCTGCTGCTGCGTGATCTCCTCCATCTCCTCACGCATACGCTGCAGAGAAGTAACATGGTGAGAGGATTGCTAAGCTTGGTGATATGGGAACAGGTACACAGTGAAATCAGAACTTACCTCTCCCTCCATGCTGCTGATGCGAACCAACTCATTCAGGATCAGAAGAGCGCCGTGGACCCGGTCGTCACGATTCATCCCTTTCTCTTTAGCCAGAGTCTCATCGAAGCCTTTTTCTGCTTCCTCAAAGGTTTGCTATTTCAGAAAGTAAGTATTTATTTCACCTAAAAAGATGCTTTCTCCTCCGACAAACACATTAAATACACGTGTACGTGTGACCGAACATAGGATTGACCAGTGTACAGTGAAAAGGCTTACTTTGTACCACTGTGGTTTCTGCATCTCTTTGGTCTCTCTCTGTGTGGTGAGGATGAGACAGGCTCGCAGAGCAGACACCGCACCTTCTCGGATAGCCTGCTTTTGATCCCACACTGCGTAAAAGATGTTGTCAAAGAAAGGCTGCACTTGCTGGAAAAAGAAGGTAGGGGCACTAACAGCCAGCTCTCTCAACACTAACACCTGCAGAGACAAGAAGAAAGACCAAAGCTAAAAGGAACTGGAAATAAAATTCATGTTCACGGCTATACTTTCAAATAACCTGTGAGCAGATATTATGATATCTTATTTTCAGCTCTCTCTCTTAAAGTCCTCAGTTTGACCGTTAGGACAAAAACTGCCTGGATATGAAAAAGCTGCAACAAAAAAGGGTTGCAAACATTAATATTGTGTTGGCTTCAGCTTTGATTGTGGCATTGTCTCCATACACTTCCACAATGTTACAAAGATTTATTTCCATCCAGTGTTTCATTCATGTGTCACCACGATCCTGTACTGATGATGGGAGAATCTGAATACAAGCCATCTATGGTACATCCTAAACATTCTCCGTGGGGTTCAGATCCAGACCCTGTGGTGGCCAGTCCATGTCTGAACCAGTGTCTCACAATCTGAGCCCCATGAAAACTGACATCGTCATCTTGGAATATGCCCGTGCCATCAGGGGAGAGAAAAATTCCAGTGATAGAATAACCTGATCATTCAGGATATTCAGGTGATCAGCTGACCTCATTCTTTAGTCACATAATTTTGACAAAGACCTGACTAACCGCATAAACCCAGATCATACACTGCCCTCACAGACTTGTGCAGCAGGACCTAGGCAAGATGGCTGCATCACTTCATGTGCCTTTATTCCTACCCTGATGCTGGAACAGCAGAAATGTGGACCACAAGCCCTTCTTCCATTGCTCCACAGTCTAATCTTAAGGCCTTGAATGATGCATGCCAACGATTTGACTTTTCTTAAACAAATTAACATCTTTTCCACTCCCACAGGAAGTATCTTTCAACATTAATATTCAAGAAATGTGAAGATACTTATTGCATAAGGTCAGATTAAATAATTTTTTGACAGCAGAAAGACAAATGCCCATGTAGCCTGAAAATCACAAGCCCTGCACAATGTAGTAATACCAGTAGGTACACATGATGAACAGATGTAATCAGCAAAAAATGGTGCAAACAGAGTAAAGTGTCACAACAGGTTCACATCTTTAACAAACACTGTGACTCTGAAAAGTGAGGAAATACTGCACCAAGGTCATTCTGTAGTTAAAGCTACTTCTTTGTTTTCATAACAAACTCTTCACCTTTCGTATAAATTAAATGCTGCTCTTGATGAACCGAATGAAAAAGACACGGTGAGTTTTACAGAAAGTACATTCATGAAAGTTAGCATGTTTCCTGTATTGTAACGTTTCAGCTATATGGGGGAACAGTGGCTTTTATCTACAAATGAACACTATCACAAGTAAATAAAAGGAATCCAGTGCTAGTCCCTACATAACAATAATTAAAGTTCTTTTTAAATATAAATATTTATAAAATATAATGAGGCAGAAGCTGTCATGGACCCTCACATCTATCACAAAGAAGCATTGGCACACACCACAGTCCCTCCTATGTTCTACTAACTTACTGCAGCATGGCGTCGGCCTTCATTTCTGTCTGCTCCCAGCCACTCCAGAGCTCTCTTAACCTCAAACTCCACATACTCAGCAGTAAACGTGTCTCCGGCCATAGATAAGTGCCCCATTGCTTTTGAGGCCATCTCCATCACCACTGGGTCGCTGGAAGGCAACAGATTGCGGAGGTAGTTGGCAAATCGGCTGATCCTGGTGGCATTGCCCCCTTCAACTCCAATTAGACTCACTGGAAAAAAAAATCATAACAGGAATTGAATATTCTACATAAACAATGTGCATTCAGTAAAACATAGTTTTATGGGCTAAACAGCAAGTGCAAACACTTATATGTTGCTTACCGATAGCAAGAATG
This sequence comes from Pseudomugil gertrudae, assembly GCA_037177535.1. NCBI lineage: Eukaryota > Metazoa > Chordata > Actinopteri > Atheriniformes > Pseudomugilidae > Pseudomugil > Pseudomugil gertrudae. The sequence goes on from JBAMHV010000014.1 coordinate 19,617,541, forward strand.
CCTCCTTTCTTCTCATTCACATCCGAACTGGATACCAGCTCAAATATATGGTGGTTTAGCTCATCATAGAATGTAGTGGCTTCATCTTGACTTAACTGAGGCACAATAACAAGAGCATGATAAGTTGCTAGCATAAATCATGGAAAAAATAGCTATTTTAGATTACACTTTGAAAACATGTGGCTTGTGGCAATAAAGATGTAAGCAACACTTGATTTATCTGGTTTAGGATACCATTACCTTTGTGATATATATTAATACTAAGTGCAAATAAATGTGTACTTTTACCTCTCTTAGCTCTGTAGTCACGTAGTGCTGCAAATCTTTGGCAGATTTAGCTCTGGTGTCTTCATTTCTACTCTTCAGCCCACTGACAAACTGCTGGAGCACAGTGGCTGTTCCCGACATGATCACCATGGTCCAATCTGTGATGATACAATAGAATAAATGGGTCAACGCCCGCAACAATATTCCGAGTTTAAAGCAAACTTGTCTCTAAAGGATAATCTAGCCCATATGTAAAGAAAGGAGTTGGGTAAATGATAGCACACCAGGTCAATGTTTACAACTAGCACGTTAGCTAGCTATCTAGCTAGTTCTGCAGAGCAGAACTAATTGCGAACATTGCTGGAAACATTGCGAAACACTATACATAAGACATTACCTTAAACAATATCGCAACTTCTTACATTAATCTTGAACAAGTGACACATCTGGGTACTGTGAGTTAGGCTTCTAAATCATGCTTGTTTTGTTTAGCTAATGTTAGCTAACGCTAACCTTGAGATATATCATGTAGCTTTACGTTAACAACATAGACATTTTGAATCACTTACGTGTTTATATTACTATGTCAAACACTTGGTTATATATTTGATTCATGCAGAATATGTCTCATTTTACGAACGCCCGGCTATACCAGGGTGGCTAGCTGAGGTAAACTGGATCCTCTCCAGAATAACCTCTACAGGAAACGTCACAAGTGAGTAGTTGCGCCCATTGGTTGCGCCATAAACATAATGGCTGCGTCACAATACATGGTCTGCAAATATAAAATATAATATAAAAAAGAATGACTTTTTAGATTATTTTATCTTGGCTATGCTTATATACATTTATTTTTTATTCAATTTGACTGTATGTTTATTCTGTATTTTTATTTTGTTTTTATTGTACATTATTCTGTTTTTATCAGCACCATCACATCAGAGCAAATTCCTAGTCTATTCCTAGTAACTTCGTGGTCTTTGTACATTGATTTGTGCAGAATTTAAGTAATTCAGACACAAAATTGCCAGTTTAAATTTGTTCCGCTTCATTACATAGCTCAACAAAAAATAATCCTTTACACTTTCTATTTGTTAAACATTTCTTTTTAAATAAGTCTTTCTGTCTTTATTTGTGTTAGCTAAAGTTTAGTACAATATAATAATAAACCTATTTTCCTTTTTATATGAGGACAAGTGTGGCATTTTGAGTTTCGACAAAACAAATGAAGAAGAATTCGTAACAAATAGAATTCAACGTTTAGTGCCACGTGATCAAACGCGGAAGTCGCATCTGCAACTGAGCGTAGACTAGGGGACTTTACTTAAGCGTAATATTTTACTAAATTATCTTTTATATGCTGTTATTTTATTATTATTAAGATAAAACAGAGCGGTGACAATGACCCAGGCTGAAAAGGAGCAGGACAACGGGAAGGAAAAGGAGCGAGAAAAGGAGAAAGAGAAGGAGCAGCAGCGCGGGGTGAAAAGACCCATAACTCCTGCAGCAATCCCGGAGCCTTTGCTGGAGGTGAGGTAGAAAAGACCAAGATGTTAGATTCTGACACAGCAATGCTAATCCTAATAAAATTTTAATAACAGAAACAAGATCAAAATGTTACATTTGCTAAGTTTTAAATAAACAACACAAATACAGATTATTTAGCAGAGAATAGCATTTTGCTGGAGTGGTTTGGTTTAACTTATAAACGTGTATAAAAGTGCTCTGATCGTTGGACAGGAAAGTCCATTGAATAATTTGAGGATTATGAAAATGTTCGACGTCTCCGGACCTCAACATATCGCCTGTTTAAGACTTTGTACCACCTTGTACATAACACAATCAAATATGAACATGATTAAATATCCTTCTTAAGAATGGTTTTGCATTCCTGCACAAGACTGTTGGGTCAAAAATGTACTGTTGCAAGTCCCTTGTGACTGAATGAGAACAAGTCCCTACAGTAACAATTTTCCATAATCTAATGGAAAGTTTTCCCAGTTATTTGGATAATGTTATGGTAATCGTATGATGTGCAGTTCTTCTCATATTCTTCCTCATGTGGCTAAATTTGCTCCTGCAATATCTAAAATACTTTGCTTCATTCACGAGTGTACAATTTCCCCTTTTCACAGCAAATACAGAGCAATTTTATCATTGTCATTCACCCTGGTTCAAGAACTCTCCGCATTGGCCGAGCAACAGACACTCTTCCGGCTACGGTCCCTCATGTAATCGCACGCAGACATAAGCAAAGTGGACAGCCCAGATATGAAGACGCTTGGCTATTCAGAGAAGGCCTGAATGTAAGTCACTCTTTATTACATATACAATATCAATACAAACCCCCAGTTGATCTGACTCGACTAATGTTTAATTTGTGTCATTTTTCATTTACTCCCATTCATTTTCTATGCAGCAGAAACCAGAGAGTAATGAACAGAGACAGAATGGTCTTAAAATGGTTGATCAGGCTATCTGGTCGAAAAAGATGTCAAATGGTGTCCGAAGAACTCCCGTGTCTGCAGAACAGGTTAGTTTGTGAAAAGGAGAAATGGGGGAACATTCAGAGACATCAGAAAAGGGATTAATTCTTGTTTGATCACATTGATTTTCATTATGCTTTTAAGATCCTGCTATAAATGAGAAAGGCTTGCTTGTCATGCAATGTGATCTCTATGGCAGGAAGATATCACATAGTGCACAGTAGCATGGTGCTTTTAGCATGCATGAATGTATCTGTTCTACACCAGATGTTGTGTTCGTATGTGTATGTCCAGGCCAGAGCGTATAACTGTCAGATCCGTCCAGCAGTACTTGACAGCAGCTCCAGGGTGAAGTGGACAAACACAGGCCACCATCCTCCCTATCTGGTGGGAGAGGAGGTAAGTTTATATGTGAATAAATACATAAACTGTATGCATTAGCTAAAATCTTTGTGTGACCTGTTCACTCAGCCAGTTATGTTCTGCTATTTTGCAGGCTCTTTATGTGAATCCATCAGACTGTTACAACATTCACTGGCCTGTTGTCAGAGGTCAGCTTAATGTACATTCAGGTCCTGGAGGCTCACTGACTGCAGTCATGGCTGATCTTGAGACCATCTGGGGTCATATCATTCAGAAGCAACTGGATATTCCTTTGAAAGATTTAAAGGTTGGAAAATTTTTTAGTTCTTCAGATGTGTTTGGTCTAGACGACATATCAATATTAGAAAACAGTAAATGTTAAAAGAAGGCACATAGAAAGGTTTGTAGTTGAACTGCTTTGAAACAGCAAGACTGCAGTTGCACGGTTTCCTGTAATACAGTTACCGGTAGTAATTCTGCTTAATAAACACTGGAAATGAACTCAAACAACACCAGCAGTGGAAATATCGTTCTAATATTCATTTTTACATTTTTGTTATTGGCTGACAGTATTACAGATGTATCCTGTTGGTCCCTGACATCTATAACAGACACCACATCAAGGAAGTTGTCAACATGTTGCTGCTTAACATGGGATTCTCTGGTATTGTATGAACATGCAGAACTATACACAAGATACTAATGTACATATGAACTATTACACAGTTTATATTTTTATAATGCTGTGACTAAATTTGTTTAGTGAGCTAAGTTAATGAAAATTAATGTATTCTCTTTACATGTGTGCAGCAATCATTGTACACCAGGAGTCAGTGTGTGCTACATTCGGCAGTGGGTTAAGCAGTGCTTGTGTAGTGGATGTAGGTGACCAGAAGACGAGTATCTGCTGTGTGGAGGATGGAGTATCCCATCGGAACTCTAGGTAGGGTCGATCCAACAAAAAATCTAGACTAGTGTCACAAATAACTAATTGAAGGTTTAAGTACCGGTAATTGCATGTTTATGTATTTTTTTATGTGTTTTGTTGTGGTCTGATTTATTTTTACCAGGTTATGTTTGGCTTACGGGGGTTCAGATGTGACACGAACTTTTTTCTGGCTGCTGCAGAGGGCAGGATTCCCCTACAGAGACTGTCAGCTGCCCAACAGGCTGGATTGTCAGCTTTTACAGCATCTGAAAGAGACTTTCTGCCATCTTGATCAAGTGTGTGTTGGTTGTGGGGTGGTTTTTGAAAAAGCTCTTGTACATTAAAATGAGTTGTTTATATCTTTAAGAGAAGGAGTTAAGGATTTTTACAATTGAATATCTTCTTTAATCCTCACTCGTTTGTTCTATACAGGACATATCAGGATTACAAGATCATGAATTTCAGACACGTTTCCCAGAAGCCCCAGCTCTTTTGTACCAGATTCGACTTGGAGATGAAAAATTACAGGTATCTCTTTAAAACATTATGGATAAATACTGTTTAGGATTGCTGCAGATACCCTCTACATTTTTTCAGTATAAGATCGTCTGTTGCCCTATTTCTGTTTCGTCTTTAAGGTCTTGTGTCTATTTTCTCCTCTGTAGGCACCTATGGGTCTTTTTTACCCAGCCACATTTGGTATTGTGGGTCAGAAGATGACTTCGCTTCAGTACCGTTCCCAAGGTGACTTAGAAGATCCTCATGATGAACACTACCTGCTAGCTACGCAGAGCAAACAGGACCAGGTAAAATATAGATATGCCCCTTTATTCAGTCAATGGCATTTTATTCATTCAGATAAAAATGACTAGTTGCTTGTTCCTGTTTTTTTTACCGCTTCATTCCTTATCTCCAACAGTCCTCCAAATCTGCTGCAGACCGTAAGGCTGTTTCAAGAACTGGTGGGGGTTTGGATGGCGAGATGAGCAGTCAGGTTGGGGTTGGTGAGATGTCAGACCTACCCAGAGGCAGTGGGAGTGGCGGTGGCAGCAGTGGAGGAGGGATGCAAGGAGAAATGGAGCTTGGGCCCGCACAGGGGGAGTGTCTTGTTGGTTCAGGAGATATGGAAGATTCCCTGACGACACACCTTTCCCGAAAAACTGCTATCATGAGCCAGTTTGAGAGCAAAGCGTTGGGGCTGGACAAAGCAATCCTGCATAGCATCGACTGCTGTGGTAAGATGTGGATGGCAGAGTGTAAAAAAAAGAAATGAATTTAGGAATAAAAAAAATGAAATGATGACATTTTTATTAAGTATCTTAAGTGATGCAAAAATTGAAGTAAGAGAAAAGACAGTTTTTCTCCAGTTATTCAGGATGTTTTTACTTCTTTGCCCTTTATGACATCAGCATCAGATGAAACTAAACGCAAGATGTACAGCTCCATCCTGGTTGTGGGCGGAGGGTTAATGTTTCACGGTGTTCAGGGGTTTCTCCTTCATCGCATCATCAACAAGATGCCACCATCCTTCAGGAGGCTGGTGGATAATGTGGAAGTCATAACGCGGCCAAAGGTAACACAGGATGTATTTACAGGAACTGCACAGTAGCTTTTGTTTAATAAGTGAGGCTGGTGTTAATGTGCTATTAAAATATGTGATGTATGAAGGTTTATGAAACCCTTTTTTAAATGTTATTTCTACATGATTTTTAAACATTGTCATAGTTTTGAAAACACAGACATCAGTTACCAAAATATAGCAAAACTATTCTACATGGATCTTTGTTTAGTGAGAATACTAATCCAATAATTACTGATTCTGTAAGAAGTAAACATCTGCTGTCATTGTGTAGCATAAAGTTTTATACAAAACATTTACTTTCTGCATTTTGAACCATTCTTTGGTTATTTAATGTCTCAGCTTTGACTTGTTTTACCATGTCCCACTACTCATTTTACATTTTACAATATATTGTTCAATAAATCATGTATTGTCCTGACTCGTTCGGAGAAAAGCGGTCAAAACCGTGAGATCTCAAACCTGGTTCATAGACAGTTTGTCTGACAGCTTATTTGTTTTATTGTACATGTAGAAATGGGTCATGTTCAGGGTTCATAAGCTCTATGTTTATGAATGACTATGTTATGAATGAACTTACCGGTATTACTTTAAATAATTTCTTAAGTGGGTTGATGCTGTTGTGTATGCCTTAGGACATGGATCCCCGCCTGATATCGTGGAAAGGGGGAGCGGTGTTGGCTTGTCTTGACACCACACAGGAGATGTGGATCCACCATGGAGAGTGGCAGCGCTTTGGTGTCCGAATGCTCAGAGAAAGAGCTGCTTTCGTATGGTGAAAATATTCACCATGTATTTCAATCGGAGACTCACAGTGAGGATGTGAAATGAGCAAAAAAAAAAAAAGACTTCACACTGAAACCTTGAAGAAATGTTGCTGCTTATAATTTGTAAAATAGCATCGTGAGGACAAGTGTGCTGGTTGCTTGTATGCTGTAAACATGTAATAAATATCTTTGGCTCTGAATGGTGCAGTAACTCTGCCAACTCTTTACAGCCCAAAACTGTTAAACTGTTGGACTTGGTGGTGGTGGGAATAGAGTTCTCAGTAAAACATGGTCTCATTTGAGCCAGACTATACAGTATATCTGAAGGATATCTGCATTATTTTTGGACACCAGATCTCCAAACCCTCAGAATTAAAATTAGATTATGATTGACATTGAAGAAAAGAAATGTGTAATACTTAGTTGCAATGTTCCCTGTAAGCTGCGCGCTTGCGCAGTGGCTCACTGTTCCTTCATTATCTGCGCACATCAAATCTGTGCAGCGCATAGAATAAAATCCAACCCAAACAGAAAAGAAATGTGGTTCATGTTTACGCTTTCGGAGTAAGTGCAAACAAAAGAACAAGAGGTGAAGCTCGGTGAGATTTTTTCGTCTTCAAGTAAAACAGGGCTGCTCTGCAAAACCTGTAGTGAAGCCAAAGTAGCGAGTGAGTTTCAGGAGGGAAAAGTGTGGACTGAATGGAAGTTATATATTCAGACCAGCTGATGCATATAAAGTCAGACAACAAACGTTGAGGTTAACGAAGGGTTTTTAATTTAAATTTAATACAAAAACAAGAAAATGGGCCATAAAATAG
>JBAMHV010000014.1:19624848-19663966 GCA_037177535.1 Pseudomugil gertrudae
GGCGTTTTTGTGAAATTGCTACGTTTTTCCCTGTGGACAAACGTAGGTATTACACAATTTAGTGTGAGACTGGGTTGAAGACAGTGAACCAGGAATGACCTCCCAAGTTTCCCAGGATTTCTGTGGATGGGATGGTTGTCTGGAAAGGTCTTCTCATTCAGCAACCTGCAATTGATGCACAAACAAAGGGTGCCATCCTTTTCTCTGACCCAACTACCGGTGAGGAGTAGGAAGAATAGGACTTTTAAATCCAGCCTCTGTTTAAAAGTCTGTAATGTGGGTCTTTGCTTCTTCCCATGCTGCATCTAAGAGTTGCAGGATGGTAGACTTTCCTGATGGAGCACATGCTCTGAAACAGCACTGGAGCAGCTTTGGTGACAAACCAATAAGTTGCTGTAAATAATTAAACATTTAATTATTCTCGCTTGGTATAGAACTTCAGATTCTCAGCAGTTCTTTGCCTTTTTTCTTAACACTCTGCAGACACTGTATTTCATTTCAGCTTTATTTGTATTGTGCTACTTTACGACAACATCAACAGGACGCTTCACAGGCATCAGTTCATAATCAATAGTCTAGCAAAGGGAATAAAAAAATTTGCATCAAATCTTGACTTAATCCAATCTCCCACCCTGAGCATGCACGCTGGGAAGGAAAACTCCTTTTTAACAATGTTTAATTACTTATTAACACAAATAGCTAATTAGCCAATCACATGGCTGCAACTCAGTACTGCATGGGAGTGGGGATGAAAGGAAATTCATGTTACTTTGTTGTCTCTAGTCGTTGGTATCAGACAGGCTGGTCTGTGGATTTCAGACACTGGTGATGTATGGGAATTTAACACCTGAATGGGTTTACAGAGATTGGTCTGAAAAGAAGAAATGTCCAGACAACTGCTGCTTGGTGGATATTTCCATCAGAAGAAAATGGGTCTGATTGGAGATGATAGAAAGGCTTCAGTTTCTGGTGACATCCAGCGTATGCACAATACCATCTACAAACACACAGCACATCCAGCTTTGAGGCAGGCGAGCTTCAGAAGATCACAGGTGCTGTTAGCTTTTACGTAAAAACAGGAAACTGACACAGACACATTTTTGGACATTTGAAGAGTGGAAAACACAGACTGAGCTGAAAAGTTGCCATTTCAGCTGCCACATGCACACGAGTGGCCAGAATCTGGCAGACATTATGTGCTTATATCAGTTGTTCAGACTGCTGCTGCTGTTGGTGCAATAATATGTGGGATATTTTCTGGGCATAATATGGAGCCTTTAGTATCAAATGAGTAGGATTTATATCCACAACTTACCTGAGGGTTGTAGCTGACCTTGCTCATGTGTTAATTGTACTCCAATGACCTCCAGACTCACTACACCTAATTGCAATAGACCATGTTGTGGCTGTGGTGGAACAGGAAATTCTCCTCATGGATGTACAGCTGACAAAACTGCGATAATATCATGTAATTATGGATAAGAGTCTCTAAGGAGTATTTGCTTGCTGAATCTATGCCGTGAAGAATTAAGGCAGCTCTGAAAACAAAAGGGGAATCTGAGTGGCCTGTGAGTGTATTTGCACATATTCTTTGCAATTTACCATATAAAAAAAGATAAATACCAGGAGGTTTTTGTCCACCCAGTTTGTCACAGACTTCTATCATTAAACAATTTTATAGAGGAGACATCTCTCAATTTATGTTTCTTTCCTCCCCCAAGCTGTGAAGGCACTTTTCAGCCTCAAGGGGGAGACATTGTCCAGGTGTACAACCAAGAGGACCATAAGTTCATGTGGGCTACTCAGCAGATCTGAGGTATAGAGCCATGAGTGGGTTCAGGAGGGTGTTCCAGGAGATTTCACTGTCAACAACATTCAAGCATCATCCTAAGACTCTTAAGATCATAATACGCTTAAAGGGAAAATGCATCTCAATAAAACTTGCTTCAAGAAACAAGCATTATGACCTAATAAAGCATCTTCATATCAAAATTAAATATACTTTACTTTTTTGCATGAGTAAAACAAATGTACACACACACACACACACACACACACAAACATTTAAATGTGTCTCACTGTGTGGTTTTCAGAGGTTCATCAGAAGCAATTTACATGGAGAAAATGAGAGGATCAGACAGTGAGGTGAGGGGAAACATAATGCAACAGTGGAAAGGGAACAGATCTGAGCCTTTGCACCAAGGGCCTCTCTCTCTCTCTCTCTCTCTCTCTCTCTCTCTCTCTCTCTCTCTCTCTCTCTCTCTCTCTCTCTCTCTCTCTCTCCCCCCTCTCTCTCTCAGGCCTGGCCAAGCCGGACATATTTCACTGATGAGACACTCACTCACTCACTCAACAAGACTCACCTTACTTTGAGACGTGCTTTCACTGAGAGTTTCTGTGTATCTGTGAAACAGAAACAAGAAAAGAGAAGGGCACTTTGGGAGGGTTAAACACACATGTTGTCGTACACATACATAAAAACTACTCGAGCATCACAAATGCATGCTTGCTCACAGCCACAGAGGCTCCTGTCCTAACAAGCAGCAGGCCTCTTCTGCTAAGGGACAGACAGGATGTTGAGCACACTTTCTTCTGCCATCCCTCCTGGTTATTTTCTGCATCGTCTCTTCTTCCAGCTCTATCTTTTTAAATATTTCTTTTATGATGGAGCGTATCATTGAATTTACTTTGAAGCAAAAGAGAGTGACATGGTAGAGGAGGTAAACTTACTACTGCTCTTACTTTTCTACCCAACTTACTCATTTACATCAGTCCAGCAATAAATGCGTCCTACTTTTATACTTTCCTGCTCATGTTATGTACTTTATAATTTATCCTCCTCCATCTTTCCTTGTATTTCCCGCTTCCTCCTCTCACATCTACAGGTTCTCAGGGATCTCTGTGGAGCAGAAGGAGGGATTTGGTGTGAGTCACAGATTCCTGGGAGAGGATTCATAAGGTAACATCTGGTTTGGGATGCTGTAGGCGGCTTTTATCCCCATCCTGGCAGCATCCCAGAACTATATCCTGGTCAAAGTGCCTCTACCCACTTGCTTGGATTACACACCTGTGTTCAGAATGGCACATCCACTGAAAAAACAATACTAATACTACCGGTTTAACTGATTGCATCAAGACTGTAATATATCCTTAAGATGGATAGTTTTGGTAAAAACACTGTTACAACTGTAGTCCGTGCAAAGTGTTGCAACAGAATCAATGATCTTGGTGATTTATAATGACTTTAGAGTCATTTAAAATATTCTACATGTGAATAAAAGCTGGTCTAAACGTTAGGCTTAAATGATTTGGCTACATGGGCAGATTGAGTTAGCAATGCTGGTCTGATGGAAGAGTGCAATGCGGTTCAGAGACAATGAGGTGGACATTAAGCTAATGCAACCTGACAAGCCTTTCACATCGAACAGCGTCTGCAAAAGAGCCGTCTGTGATGATGCTGCACTTTCTTGCCACAGTGCTTAGCTTGTCTTCTGGCCCTCTGCTCAGCTCCCTGACTTTGGAAAGGACAGCTACACATACACATACATACATCCACAAAGTTAATGTATTGATTAAGTTTACTTCCTCTCGTATGACCCATTGAACAAATACTATAACCAATCTATGAATTACTTTGCAGAGGAATTTTGAGTCCAGCTTATGGACATGAAGGTCATCTTTGATAAAATGACTGTACATCAAAAAGTAATCAGGAAGTATGGGAATGAATGCATCTGGCTCAAAATGTCATTAATGTTTGTACTGAACCATTGCTCTTCTACTCAGCCCACAATATTCCCATTTGAAATTGTTTTCTTTGAGTGAGACTGAACATGCCAAACAGTAGGAACATAGTGGATTAAAAATGAACTGAAGTAGTCTATTTTACATCAAAAAGTCTCATTACGCATCCAGCTTAAGTAGTCAACAGGCAGAGAATACAGAATCTGCTCTGCAGTGGTGACTCAGACAGGTTATGATCTTGTCTTTCATCTGCACTGGCGTAGTTGTGGGCAGTCACGGTGGACTCATTTCCTAATGGACTCTGGTTAGCGGCTGCCAAAAAGTACACGGAGAGTGAATGAATGGTCTCTAGACATAATGACCATCTGTAAATTGTGACCACTCTGCATAAATGAGCAGGAGCAGATGGATGGAGAAGTATCGCAACAAGCTAATGGTGGCAGATTTGCTATCTTCCATTGCTTGTCGGTCTGGTCAGTAAACAATTCACTGCTGTTTTTACACATAATAATTTGCAGAAACTCATTGCTGGCTTATTACATTTAAGCTTGGCTTCTGGTAAACCTCAATAGTTTATTTTCTCCTTGTTTTTATTGAGAGGATTTCACACCCTGCTATCATACTATATTGTTTGGTAGACACACAACCGAATGAGCTTTTAATAAATGCTATATATTTTTGTGAGGACAGACGCATTAGAAGGAGTGTAGTCATCATGTGTGACATGAGGAAATGAAGGGACTTTATTTGGTCTATCTCCTATCTGTAATTAGGCCTGGTGTTCCTCACAGACACTTCATTATCTTGTCTCCACTCGATCTTATCCATGGCAGGCCAATGAGATAAGAGATTCTAATAATGGTAAAACACACACACACACAACAAGGACCTTTAGGCTGTCATTGGAAATATATAGCCCATTTGGGACTCAAAGAAAGACAGGACAAAGAGGTACAACTGAGAACAAATTAGGCTGAATGTTATAGAAGCAACAAAAAACTTTTCAACTTTAAACAAAGCAAGACAACATGCAGACTTTATGGCAAAAACAGAAAACTAAGGCCATTAAAAAAACTAAATGGGAGGGTCTCAATGGGGCATTGAACTATCTAACATTCCAGTTAAGGATAAAACCAGGTGTGAATCCACATCTCTTGTTTAGACTTGACGCTACAAAGCAGAGGGCCATCTGGCAATCTGTCAGAGCTAAACACAGTCTGTTTGCTGCAGCTCTTCTGTCTCCACTGCATTTTACTTACTTGGGTAAAGTGGAGCTGCAGTCATACAAGGTTTTGGAAAAGACCTAATTTCCTTCATAATTCCACACCAACCTCATCTAAGGCAATGCAAACAGGCTGCAGCTGTAGTACAGACACACTATAGATGTCATTCTGACATCAACAAATCTAGCTAAACACTTACCGGGCCAGTTCCTAATATACATCCCATAACCAGTAAAATACAGTTAATGTGCAGTAAATAGGTTTAGTTTACAATGTGCAATGCTCAAACACATGTGTCTGGAATTACACGCCACTCCTGGTTACAGCCCCAAAATGGATTTGAGTTGAGCAGAAATAGAAACTAAAATATTTCTTTTGTCATGGAAATGCGTTGAGCTGCTGCATGAGTTTTTCCTATGCAGCACTTTAACAAAGAGCAGAGCAAAGCGCTGTAGTTTTACAGACAAGTAGCTCGTTTAAATGTGTGCATGGGTGACAAAATTAATCAACCCAGTGGTGAAAAACAGTCTGACAAACTTCTCTTACTGAATATATTCATTCAGATCACAGTTTAATTGTTCCATTCTTGAAAACTCTCACAGCAGGCATATCCTGCTTAGAACTGAGAAAATGAACAATCCACGATGCTGACGAGATAAAAAACAATCCACTGAACCCCCACACGTTACATTATCATAGCTGAATACATCGTTTGAATAAACTTGTCCCAGTCCAGATGTGGTTTTATTCATCCGTCCAACGTGATAAGCTTCACAAAGGATAAGTGATTGTGAAATCCTCAAGCAATGAAAAAAAGTCTCTTTTGATGAAATGGACACCGTAAAGATACCAAGTAAGGAAATTTGCTTTTGGCTTGATGTATTAATAAACTTGATAGTCTCCTCTACAATGAGGTGTTACTGTCAGGAATGTGCATCTGTGGGATGAGCAACACTGCTAAATGAGTAGGTAGCAGCCCTAAAATATGTGCCAACATCCCCTGCAGTGCCCTGTTGTTGATATTCACTTTGATTTTGAGTTGTTGGTGGATTAAATTTTCACACTCTCCCACAATAATCAAGAAAGATCACAAATCGGTCATTTTTGCCTTTTTCATTTCTTGGGTTCTCTTCTTCATGTTGGTCACAGTTTGCTGGGGGATGACATCCTATTCCTAAACCAGCGGGGGTTGTGTCGGTCACTGTAGCACACACAAGACCAGAATCATCCCATGAGGTCTGGACTCGCTGCTAGCAAGTCAGTCCTCTCCACTTGCAAATTGTAGGTGCCCCGTGGTGATCCCTGCTCTGTGGGAGACAGCACTGTCACCCTGGAGGTCTTCCATTTTGGAGATATAGGATCCAGAATCTCTTGCATTTAGGTGGCAATCAAGTATCAGGCTTAAATCTGTGACTGGCACACACTACAGAAGAGGAGATTGCAAGAGTTTGTGACACATTTTGGGGTTACTTTAGGTGTTGCCCATTCCACACCTTTTGTTTGGGTGACTAATCAGGCTTTCCAACAATGTTTAATACAGCATCAGACGATATCGTTATGAGAGAAAAATAAGTGACCAAAAACAAATATTACATTTTGTGCAAAATTATTTCTTTGAGATACAACATTTACAGACCCAAAGCTTATTCATCTTTATTTGGTTTAATGACTTCTGCTTCCTCAAACTGCATTGCAGACTGCATATTTTCACTCTAGCCACAGTCAAGGGAAATGTTCATGATATCTGTGAAGGAAAACCTTGCTCATATTTTAATAGCTTAATTTTTACAAGTGAAACAAGACAACATTCCTTGTTTCATGCAAACACGGGGAGATGATGAAAGACACCAGGTCAATAGTTGTCCTTACTTATTGAATATGATCCCTTGAAGGGCTTTGGAGGCACAGATATATATAAAAAAGATACTAGTTGTGATTAACTGGAAACCAGTCCTTGCTGATGGTTCTCAGATGTGTGTTATATGTTTTTGTAATGATCACATAAAAAAATCTATAGATGCATTCATGCACACATAAAATGTTTTGTATTCCACATTATAAGCACATCACCAGATGAGTTCATCTCCTGCAGGTTTTAAGAGACTGCAGAGAGAGGGCAGGTCAGGCTGCAGGAAACCGAACACCCCGTCTGTAATCCGACTCAGATAGATGCCAGGCAGCTGACGCTCGCTGCACTGTTCTCAGGCTGATACCTGATAAAGAGGCGTGAGCCTGTCTTCCAGAAAAACAAAAGAGCTACAACAGCCTCGTTTGATAACAGCGGAATGACTCTCTGTGTTTCGAGTGTGCTGCACTTTGGGAAATGCTATGTTTCTTCTAAGATGAATGTGAAACATGACTTTTTAAAGAGGGACAACAACAGACAATATCAGGATGAAGGATTTTGAAACAGAACAAGCATGAATGCCAAGAAACAGAATAACTTTAACAGGAGTGGTGCATTATTTATGTGGCACTGTTAGATATCACTTACACAAATAGAGCACAAGCCAAAAGCTTGGATTAGTTTTCATGCCTGTGCTGCACTATGATTCTCTGATTGACCGTGATGCAGTCATACACACGAGTGCAGCAATGCAGCTGCTTTTCAGTGAATTGCATCCCATTGGACTGCATTCAAATTAGCTGCTTATGCTGCATCTCGGGTTACACGTCTTTCTTTTCAGTGACACACGCCTGAGTACAGGGTCAACTCTTTCCAGCTGCTGCAGTTCTGATGTGCACCATCAATGCAAGCAAACACGACTGCAAAATTAAGAGGGAAAAACCTGGACAAATGAACTGCTATGACATCTTTTGAGGCCAAGAAAAGCTTTTCTTTTATTAATATTAGCCAGTAATATAAAGGACTATTATATAGTTTCAAATCTTATAAGCAAAGTAATGAAAGTAACCTTTCTGTTTATCATCTCGGTATCTGCCATTAATCACTCGGACAGAATAAAGTCTGATGTCTCAGCTTCCAACTCTTCTTTTTCTCCTGCTGTAATTGACACTGTCTCCACTTTAAGTCACACATATCTGCTGTAAAATATCTTCTTTCAGTCAAATCATTGCTAAGACTTGTTTACTCTTGTGGTACTTTCTGTTGAAATATTTCTGGAAGGAGAAGTGCCAAGAGATACTGTAACTGCACCGTGGGCTGCGGGGGATGCACTGGTAAGTTTCACATTATGAAGGATGTTCCAGTACTTGTGGTTTGTGTCCACAGGGAAAGATTGACTGCAACAGTTGTTTGTGATTTCTGCCTCATACAGAAAGGGATTACTGTAAAAAAAAGGTTGGGGAAAGATGTGTAAAATGTAAATAAAACAAAATGCAGTTTTCCTTTTAACATTCTATTTAATGTAAAAGTTTATCTGATAAGGATTTAATCTGAGAAAATTAGATGTTTTAACGTAAAGAAAATGGGTCAATCACATCGCATCTTCTGCAGAGTTAAGAGGGGCATGCCTTTAGAAATCCTTTACTGTACTTACCTGATAATTTCATCTGTTCACATAAGGCAACTGTTAAACTTTTTATTTAATAATGGAGTTTTTTTTAATTGAATTAAAGGTTTTGGCTGCAGTAATGCTGGTACAGCATTTTGAAACTGAAGCTGCTTCAATACGTGCCACGTGGCCTCCATTAAGAAAATTGTGTGGTTTGCTTCTTAAGTTAGCATAATGTGTCTTGCAGAAAAAAGAGAGGAATCAAAGCTTAAAAAATAATCTGAATGTTTCATCAAAACACTTAAAATAAGCTTTTACTGAAGTGCAAATGATCCAAGTCATCCCCACTAAAGCAACTGTGTAATATTGCAGATGATACCATCTGAAGCCTGCTGGTGCTTTACCTCTTGGACCTGGATGATGCACTCTACTTGATTTCCCGAAAAGATTTAAAAGTTTGATTCATCAAACCACAAGGCAGCTTTCCAAACCTTAGTTCAACTTTAATGAGCTCAGACCCAGAGAGGCAGATACCATCAGATAAACTGAAGGTATGAAATTTGGGATTTTTAACTAAACATATGAAGAACTGTCCTCATAAATGATCTGGTATGAAAATATTTGAATATATGAATATATTTGTATTTCCTTTGTGTGTGTGTGTGTGTGTGTGTGCCACTAAAGGGCAGTGGACCAGCACAAAAGTGATCAATTATCTTAACAAAGAAAACTGTGACCATGAAATAATGTTTTTCATGCTATTGGTTTATTTTGCTAAATATTTCATTTGCATTTTTATCTGTTTACTTCAAACTGAAAACACAAATAATGCTAGAATTAAACGACAAATTACAGCACACATTCTGTCCAACATGTCCAAAGAATAATTTATTATACATAATAACCTGCAAAATAGATGCTTTTCTATTTATATTCCTGTTCCAGGTAGTCATTACTGCTAATAAACTAAGCTAAATTCAGTGCGATGGCCAATAAAAATGCTGTCCAAGACCACAAAGTCTCTCTTTTGCTCTAAGCGGAGCAGCTCTTTAATTACACATTATGTCATCAGTTGAATTTGACTCAACTCTACCTGAATGAATAAATATGAAAGGGAAGGAAAGTGTGTGTCTTTCTATAACGCTCAAATTTTGCACAAAAGTGCAGACAAACCTAATTTACCATTTTAGAGACATGTTGGGTTTATTTGGGTTAACTCAGCTGTCCCCGCTGGAACCTATTTGAACAAATTTCTGCAAATACCCTCTCGAGCAACCGTGCATAACCAAGCCTGTCATTTTCCCAGGAATAGAAGGGTAGTTAAAATTACAGCTTTTGAGGAGTGGAAATTTACGCACTGTCTGCTCTTAAAAAAGAGTTGTAACAAAATAGCCATATGGTTGCATTTATAGATTTAAACATGGGAAGTTTTGAGACATAAGGAGAATTTTAATGGCACATGACACAGAGTGAGTTTGGAAGTAATGGGGGGCATCTATGTTCACTGTTTAGCTCATTATTTACAGAACTGTTTGTCAAAGAGCTCAAAGTAAACATAAAACATTTTGAAGCCACTGTGATGATGCATGATGAATTCAGCACTGGTAGCATTATGAGGATCCTGCTTTGGATTGACAACCTGTCCAGTAACTACTGGGATAAGCCTTAACTGTCAGTCATCCTGAAGTGGATGACACTGGCACAGAGAGCATAAAATATTGATAAATGCATGAAAGGCTTTAAATTGTGAAATCTAACCTGTTGTAAAATCTGAATAGACTTTAATGTAGCAAGTCCAAACTTTGACAGCATGATGTGACAGGAAATCCTTTATTGTTCCCTGAAACATCATATAAAAGTGTTAAAAATGTTGCCTATTGACAGTTCATCAGACACGGAAACATTTCCATGCACTGAGAGGGATAACTTCCTGTTGGACTACAGCAAAAATCCGTGTCTCGTGCTGATGAGCACCCCACTCTGTTCACTTGTCGTCAGCATCTTGTGCCATCTGTGCTTAATGTAGAACAGCTGAAAAACAGTTAAGAGCGTGTGCAGCCTGGTGACAATTCTCCAGGGAATCAAACCAAGTTTTCCTCAACTTCCCCTTAAATCACAGATTCAAAACACCTCTGGAAGTGACACAACATGACAAAATCATGCAAGTTTGACAGAATGTGACAAGTCTCTCCTCACTGAAGATGAGCAGAAAGTTTTTTTTTTAAAGTTAACTTGTCTGGTATGAATGAAAGAAAATGAATGAAGAAGGTGCCACAAATAAAGTGCAGGTTGTGGGAAGCAGGCAGGAGAGGAGAGGTCACTGATGGGGACCAGAGGTAAAGACACTGTATGTCCGACTGGGGGCGGCGTTGAACAGCCACCCTCTTACAGGCATCCCAGCGTGCAGCCCTCCAGCCCACCCCCACCATCATCACCCACCTCATCCTCACTTGTGGGATCAGCAATTCAGATTGCATGCAAATCCTGGAGCGTCACTGTGGACGTGTGTGTGTGCGTGCGTGCGCCTGTGTGTATGAGAGAGAAGGAGAGGGGGAGAAGAGAGAGGTGTACTTGCATTCCTGAAGAGAGATCCCTGCCCCTTCCTCCTTCTTCCTCCTAGTAGCTCTCTTCCCTCCTGGTCTCCCAGCCGGCGGCGGCAGAGAGGGATTTTGAACCCGGGCTGCAGATGCGAGGAGCGCGGCTGCAGGGTGAAAGAGACGTCGCTTAATCGCTGGGAAGTTGCGCGAAGGAGGCTCTGTGCGACTCTTTAAACGCACCCAGGAGAGTTTGGAGTTTGCGCCTAGACTAATTGAATTTGCGAAAAGTTTACTTTCTGGGTTAAATCGGTGTGTGGTGGGTCATGAGCTCCCAACGGACACTTCAGGCCGGCCGGGCAACCTGGCTCCTGGCCGGGCTGCTCGTGGCTCTGGGGCAGCTTTGCGCCGCAAGCTGCCCGGAGAAAGAATTGGATGCCAGAGAAGAAGAAGCCAATATAGTTTTGACCGGAACCGTGGACGAAATAATAAACATGGACCCGGTGCACAATACATATTCTTGCAAGGTAAGAGGGCTTTCATGTGCTTCTCAAACGGATTGCGTAAAGTGTCCGCAGTGGCGGCGCAAAGACACCTGCTAACAGGGCTGTGGACTTTTAAAAGTCACATTGTCAGAGAAATTTCTCCCCCTGCAGCTGATGGGGGGGCCATTAACCCCGAGTTTTCTTCCAACTCTCAGGGACGGGAACAGCTTCCCTCAGAAACACTTTCTAAACTCATTCATCCTGAAGAATTTGGCAGCGGTTTCATGGACACTGACAGTGAATCCTCTTTGCTACAGAAATACAGAGATGGGTTTTATTTCCACTTGCCAATTACACAGCTATAAGGCAGGCCTAACCGACCATGTAATCATCCAAAACATGCTGCAGCAGGAAACTGGTCCCCCAGTGGCCCCTGACTGGATGTCTAGTCATAAAGGTTGGAAATATGCGACTTGTCCTTTGTAAGTGGCTGCAGAGATAATATTCTCAGCTTTGATTTATTCACTGGTGTTGCTGACAAATGCCACAATTTGCATCCTAAATTACACATTTGTGACTTATGGCAGTGTTAAATATGCCCTTGGGGATATAAAGTAAATGATATGTTTTTAAATAAAAGCTTATTTTAAGTTACTGTAGTGTCACATTTAAGCTGTCATAATCTTACATGCAGCTTGACAACGGCCCCCTAGGTCCCCGATTTTAGAAATCAAACCTTCAGGAATCCCCCAATATGCAGATTTTCACCCAGGAAGCAGCCTTCTTCCCCCCCTAGCCATTTAACTTTGCGTCATGGCAGACTTGTGGTAGGCCACTCTATAATCTGTGAAAAATAAACAAGCTTTGTTTGGTCAGCTCCCTCGCTGGTCTTTTCCTCTGCACCCACTTGCTTCCCGTCTCCTGGTGAATGAATGGAGCAGATTAGAGGCGCACAGCTCTCATTCCAGATACAGAAACCAGCAATAAATGCTGAAATGAAACAGCTAATATGTATCAGAGAGAGAAGCGCGAGCTTTCCCATGACTGTACATATCTGCCTCATTGTCTGTAATGAAGTGCTTAGTTGTGGATGTGTTACAGCTTTAGCAGTTGTGAGACAGAAACTATGTGGAGATAATGGGAGAGTTTATTTAGGTAGAATGAAATTGAATGGCCAGATTTATACAGTTTCCAGTCTGTATAAACACAAAAAGTTTTTATAACAGAGAGCTTGAAAAATGCACAATCTCTCTAAAATAGCCATTATGCTAAAACAAACACTTCCCTTATGCCTTTTTTTTATAGGTCAGAGTATGGCGCTATCTGAAAGGAAAATCCAATATCAACCGCGAAATCTTCCTTGATGGCGGCAACAAGGTGATGATCGGTGGGTTTGGCAACCCTGGGATCTGTGACAACCAGGTTGCCACGGGCGATACCCGCATATTTTTTCTCAATCCTGCTACGGAGTCCATGGGGCCAGAGCACAAGAACGAACTTATGCTCAACTCGAGTCTGATGAGGATTACGCTGCGCAACCTGGAGGATGTGGAACACTGTGTGGAAAGTGAGTTTGTGCGTAAATGGGGGAAAATGGCATTCTGGACGTCCTGCGAGAGAATAACACATAGTCGATACTATGAGTATCATCTGAACAGATATGTCTGTAGGAGTAGGAGTAGCCGACTGATTATATCTAATGAATCAGTCTGCGGTGCAGATCATAAGATATAAAAGAATCAAAGCTCTCATTTGATGACTTAAAGTAGCAGAGGTTTCATACATGGGTGGGTTTTAAAATGACCAAATTAAAGTTTCCCCTGAACTTCATGAAACAGAAACACCTGAGCCACTTCAGAGGCTTTGTTGCCATGGCGTTGCTGCAGCCTTTCTGTGAAGCTTTGAGATAGGTGTGACTGATAAACAGCCCAGGGTTGAGCAGTTAAGGGATGATTCTCGACCTTTGCACCTTGTAGACGGGCCCTTTTATCAAGTCAGAAGTTAAACTCTTTCACTTTTAACAACGTAGCATGGTAGCTTTGCTGTGCAGCGCAGGTTCACTCACAAGCTCATGCATTTAACTTTGTTCTATCACAAGCAAAAATGATTATTTGATGATTTTTCTGATTTTCAGATCACATATTCTCCACGAAACAGTTCATTTGATGCCGTTATTCTTCTTAGATCTGATATTGTTTGGTTGAAAAGTCATCTGTCAGGGTTTGTAAGGTGAACCATGCAGCCAGGTCTAATAAATCTCACCATCTAACTGTGACTGTGAAAGTGTAGCAGCCTGTGCCCCCATGCCAGGGAGCAGTAAGCTCGCTGCTGTTTAACTTTTACTGGTGCTTGACAACGTTGGCAGCTGTACAAAGTTTGAATCTCACACTTGGAGCCGCCTGGAGTACAGAGAGCAAGGTGTTTTCTGGGGCAATCAGTGCTGCAGGGTCCATATTCTGGGTGCTTTCTTCTTAACTGTTCTGGGTGGCAGAATGTTCCATTGGTTGGAGATTGTTTGCAGTGTTAAGTTGCATTTGGCACACACATAAAACTTCTTCTGTTTGTCTGTCCAGGCACGAAACACTGCTCTTCTAACCTTTCTGTTCAGACCCATTTTCTCTCTCTTGGAGTCGTGTTGGAACGGGGACATTTCTTGGCTCTGCCTTTCTTTTGTTTCTCTTTTTTCATATTTGAAGAGGGTTTACTTTGCATAATCTGATTTTCACATATTGCCTTTGCTGTTAAAGAAGTAGTGGCAAGGGAATACTCGAGGAATCATAAGACATCAGTGAAGTCACGTGTTTAAAAGATCTAACCTTTCCCTCTACAAAGGTTCCCATGCTCTGATCATTCATTATGTAATATTTTAAGGCAAATATTAAGTCCACTCCCATCATGAAATCTTTAGTTTTTGTTTTATTTTTTGGGAGTGAAAACGGCCCTGATAATTAGCTTGAACGCCTTCAGCCAGAGGAGAGTGAGCTTTGAGGTTTAATTAAGAGAGTCGAGTCAGATCCCATCCGTTCCATGCAGCCGCTGGAGACTGTGGGATGTGAGCGCAGTGGGGCAAGACTCTACCTGCCGCAGTGCTCACTGCACCCTCCTCTGCTCTCTCCTCATTCTTGACATTTTCGATAGCAAGGATAGACACAGGAATGCCTTGCAGAGTGCAGGGTGGGTGGGTGGGGGGTGCATTGTCTGAGGAGGAAGAAAAAGGCTTTGTGTGAGCTCTTTGCCGCTAAGAGCCTTGACAGACATGAGTAGAAGAGAAAATAAGATGAGTGATGCAGAATTAGGTTTTTGTTGTTGTTTTTTTAAAGTGCGTGTAAGGACATAGGCCGTGAGGGGTGTTGTGTTTGCTGAGTTTTGATCAGAGCTGTGTGAAGATAGATGCCTTCTAGCGTTATGTTACACACTCTTTTTTCCCCCTCTTCCAGCTGGGAGGTGCTGCTTCGGATGAGTGGGTTTGTATGTGCGATCATATGGCCCAAAGGCTCTCGTGTGCCACACATCTGCCATCAACAAGAGCCTGTTGGATATTTGATTGACTTTTAAAATGCTTTTTGCCATTCTTGGAATGAAGACAAATGCCCACCTTTTCTTCTTGACTACACTTTGTTTCTACTAACTCATACATGTCTGTTTAATTAGACAAAAACAGCTAAAAACTAAGGTGTAACCTGACTTAACGCCGGTTGAATTTGAACTTTTGCACTGTGTAGATATGCAGACAGTTTTTCTTTTGTCCGGTCCTGCAGCTACCACTCAGTGCAGTGTGTGAGTTGACAGATAATATGTAAAAAAGTGTCCGATACAGTCTTTTAAAACGGTGACAGAGGAAGTATGCCTTGCAGATCTTTAAAAAGCTGAGACAATTAAGAAAAAAAATCCTGGGAGGAAGCCCTGTTGATGGAGAAGTGTTGAGCGCACAGGGAGATCATATCTGTCTTTTTCTGTTTATCAGCTGTTTTTGTTTCAGCTCTTGATGACTTGATGTCAAAGTCTTCCCCTCAAGGCCTTGACGAAGAACAGCAACAAAGGGCTGATTCTTCCTTCCGTCTTGATCTCCTCCTCCCTTTCCTTTTTTTTAACTTCCACTTTTTAAAAGGGAGAAAGAGACGAGCCAGTTAGAAGTCCATGCATAGTCATGCAACAGCTGCATCAAAGATCATTTCTTTGTCCTCTTTGTATGTCATCTATTTAAATCTGTGAAGCAGAGGGCAGCTACTGTCCTTATGGGATATTAATGAGCACTGCCCAACATTACATTGACTTGATATGATATGTGTGTACAGCAGTCCAATGGGTCAGTGGTAATGGGCTTAGCTGAGCTCCTCAAGAACATGATGGGGGTTCTGATTTGCCAGCAGGTGGTCTTGCTTAATGATGGGCGAGCAGACAGACCTGTGGAATGCTGCTCGGGGTGGGTGGGATGTGGGAAGACTGTTTGATTCCCCTCCCCTTCTCCATTGCCTCTTCACTGAATGAGCCGTGGCCTTGTAGAATACTTTGAGCTTTTTTTCCCCCACTGTTTGTGAAAGGAGGAGGTCTGGAATTCCTAACCTGTCCCCCCTCCACCTTTTTGATAAGTGAGCAGATAAAGGTAGAATGATAACAAAATGGGGAGGAGTGAACACTTCGGTCTTTACTTACTATTTTTCATAATACACATGTCAGTCATGTACAGGTCACCTGATCTCTTTCATTTTTAGCCCAATGAAAAACTTATACACGGATTTGATACTGGGGATATTTTCACATTTCCTTTTTTTCAGTGAGTTGAGATGTTTTAGATAAGCATGAGTCCTGAGGTAATAGATAGGCAGCATGTTTTCACTAAAAAAGTGTAATCAGTCCTTCTTGAGTTTCATGGAGGCCATCTTTATCTCAGGTGTTGTTTTCCGCCTCTCCTGTAAAAAACACTCTGGGAAAACACGCTGCAAAACTTGCTGCCTTATAATTAACATATTAGACTTCTTTCCCACCTGATGGTGTCTTAATCTTACCATGAGATTCCAGAGGTGGATCGTTGCTGTGAAACATGACAAACCACTACTTTCCCAGGTTGAAAAACATATGGCTTTTGGGTAATTCCAAACAGGAGATGGATTTTATGTTATTGCACCTCTGGAAAAGTGTGTGGGAATACTAAGCAGCCACACCCAGATGACTGAACTAAAGTACTGAGGACTTTATCCAATCCATGTTCACACAAGCAGCCTTTTGTCTTCGGGGAGTCATGGGAAGTCAAGACGAGTGACTTCAAGGATTGGATTTTTCTCAGGCTCCATGAATGGATTAGTCTAGTCTAAGAGTGAGGGTTCATTCGCTTGCAGAGGTGCTTTTCTATAAAGGTGTACCCTTACTAAATATGTGTATCCTATTTGGCTTATGTCAAAGCATTTGCACTGAAGTGGAGAGAATTGGGCAAATGGAAAGGTTTGATGGCAGGCTTTGATGAAATGAGCAACAAAAGCTTGAAAGGCAAAACAAGACCGTCTGACCTGTTCGCCAGCAAACCCAGAGTCTCCAGAGTTATTGCACATTTTAGATTTTAATTAAAAATGTGGGAGCGGTGAGCCCACTTGGCACCGTGATAAAGGACTCTGAAATGAAAAAGTCATAAAAGATGGAAGAGAACAATGGAGGAATGGACCACTTAACCACAGTCTGCTCACCTTGGCTTGTCTCCCAGCTAGAACCGGGAGTGTATCACTCTACTGCTGATAAGAATCACAGATGGTATTGATAGTACTCTAAGCATGTTAACATCTCACATGTAGTGACATGACTGTTATTACATGCTCAATGTGCACACTGACATAATGTGCACCATCAAACCTGTCTAAAGGCTAAATCAGGTAAAAATGCCTCAAACCTTCCTCCTGTGGAGGAGATGTTTCGACCCCAAAACGTTTCCTAGGGTCAAAATGTATCATTTAAGTAATATAATTTCCAAGAGTCTAACATTGTTGTTTTGAGGCTCATAAAATTCCAAGGAAGATGTAAAGTTTGCTGGTGTCAACGTCCCAGTTTAACTCTTCTTTAGTTGAGGCCAGAAAAGTAAATTTGACCCAGGGGGGCTTCTGTGAGGGCCTTGGATGTACAGTGACCCGGAAACCTCTCTCTTCTATCCCCGACATAAAGAGCTTTGAGCAGCATCCTGCGTGATGAGATCTGGGTTCCCTCTGGGGAACTGGATCAGTGACAAATTCCTGATACCAAGGCTGCGTTTGTGGAGCAGGGCAGCTGGTGTGGCGAGTGCAGCTACTTAGTGTCGCAACGGCAAAAACATCAGGTTTAGAGAAAGGGGTTTTCAGGAGACACTGGGGGAGGGGGTAGTGAAGCAGAGGCCCTAATGTGGTTTGAATGTAGGTCAGCACAGCTGTAGAATCTCTACAGCTTCTATGGTCAACAGAAAACAAGACATATATGTGTGTGTGCGTGTGTGTATCTTGTCTCAAAGCATCCACCTGTTGCATACCTCCATACATGTTATTGGTATATGATGCTTCTTTACTTCTGGTATCCGGCTCTTTAGGGAGAGCTTCCCTTTAAATAGACATATCTTAAGAGTTTAATCCTCTACACCTCCTTTCCTCGTTACAATGCTGCACATGCAGGAAGTAGAGGAGACTTGACAGCTCTGGGGTCTCAAGTTCAGAGACAAACCATGGGCTATACCTCTTGTCCTATACTACTTTGCTCCTTGAACAGCAGCTCAGTCTCCATTACTTCCTCTCCACCTCCCCTCATCCATCTCTCTATTGAAGGGTTGTCAAGTTGGACCCAGAATGAAGACGACTGTCTCCCATGTGACTTGTCCTCTAAGTTTACATCTGTGTTTGCCATTATGTGTTTATTTTGTTTCCTGCTTGCAGTTGTCATCTTCAATCATGTTCTCACCTTCTGAGGATGCCCTGCAAATGTGTTTATTTTGTTTCAGCCTTTTTCTCTGTTGCACCTCAGTGGCAGGGATGGTTGACATGTATCAGCTTGCGGACCAATCACTCTCCACCCTCTGTCCCTACACCTGGTCCTTTTTCCACTGTATTCTCACAGCCATCATCTTCCTTCTCCCAGGTTTTTAATCCACTTGTATCTGTAATTCCACCTTTAATTAGACTGCAGTCCCAAGCTGTCAGATAACAACCAGGTGCACTTTCTGCAGCCTCTGACCTGAATCCACATGCCTCCCTTTGCGTTTCTGTCCTCAAAAAACTAACAGGACATTATAAAAACTGGGAAATAATGGTGCATTTTTATGGAAATGCCACCATTTAAAGAAGAATTTCAGTGACTTTAAATATGTGCTGACAGTAGTTGTAGAAAGTCTTTTGTGGACAGTTAAAATATGAGCTCCTCTTCTGTGCTTGACGATAGCTGAAATGTGTTTTGTGCTGGTACACAGTTCCTACAAGGAAGCACGTGAAAAGTGATATTTTGAAAATGAAGATTTTCAAAGTTTGTATGAATTTTCTGAATTTTGCGCTGCCCCCCATCCCCCCGAGTTACTTCCTTTGCTCTGCTCCACAAGGTGACAGATTTGTCTGGTTGTATGTGTGTGCCAGGAGACAAAGTAACACCTGACTGGCAGTCCCTTATATCACAGTATTATAGTGATTATAGCTGTGAATACAGTAGCGCTAAAGCTGTTCCATCACTAATATGCTTTAAAACTAAGAACAGCAAAGTGTCCAAGAAAGCCTGAAAATAAAGTCAGACACACAAAAACATATGTTTAATTTTTCTCAGCACATAGTAGTTGCATGCACTGATTCTGGGCCAAGGGAAAAACATTATTGGCTCAGAGACATGTGAAGCAAATGGTCACATTGACTGGAAATCAGACTTTCTTTCCCCCTTTTGTGTACTGGTGATGTATTCAAAAGAAAGTGCAGATGACTGTTTTAGAGCGGGGACAAAGGAAGAAGTCCAAAAATAAAGAGTATGTGTAATGCAGAGAGTAAGAAACAAATGAAGAAAGGCAAACCAAAAGCAGAGTTGGAAAGTGGGGAAAGGCATATAGATTGAAAGAAGAGATGAGATATAAGTGCAAGGTCAGCTAAAAGTTAAAGCTTGCTAAATGAGAGGGAGAGGAAGTACCGGTAGAAAGAGGAGCTCCTGGAAAGGGGAGAGGAAGAACATTTGATTTTCCTTTACAAAAAAAGGATTAATTGGAGAGACGTCATTAAAGGTGATGTTTTAGTGTGCTTCAATTAAAAAACTACCAAACTTCTGCTACACGATGTCTCAACTACCAAAGAATGATGAGAACATCTGTGTTTTTGGTATCATTTCCTTCATGGCTTTAGCTTTTAACTGTGGTGGGACCCCCTCTCCTCCTCCACACACCAGCATTGAGTGCCATGGGGAAGCTTTTGGCATTTTCCAGCAGAAGGATGGCGTCTAAGAGAGACTTGGCCTGAGGTAATGAGCTCTATCAGAGGCTGTGCTCTTGCCAGAGGTATGCCCAGATCAACCTCTTTGAATTCCTTCTTACTGTCACTCTAAAGCCCCTTTAACTGTATTACCATACAACCCAATCAGCCATTTTGAAAAGTTCCAAATCCTCCTTTGGGTACCAGGTGCATCACCAACAACAAAAGGTTTCTACCCATCTCTCACAGATGACACTCCTCTCGCTCTGTGAGAGGGTAGAGGCCTAGAATAACACTGGAGGCAGACATTTTTAGTGGGCTCTTAGAGAAATATGAGGATGGAGATGGATAGAGGCAGTAAGTGCAAAGTTTTGATTTGTGCTCTTCTAATTTTCAACTGTTTATGTAGCTTGCTTGGACTGGTTGTCAGAAAAATAAGTGTTGGAGATAAATTAAGCTTTCTTTTATAGACTTTTCTCCAAGTGCAGACTTATATCTGTTTGGCATTATAGTGTGCCTTTTCTCTCTAAATGACAAAACAATATCAATCTCCCAAAACACAGTATTAATCCTTTTAAGCTTGAAGAGTGCTGTTCTGATGAAAAATGGTTTGTGCAATGGAAGTAGTTAATCAAGGGGAGGTTTGGGTCATTGAGCCAGCTTGCAAAGCAAAATGCTGCATTTTAATGTTTAGCAGCTAAAAAAAACTGTGTAAGGAAACGCTTAGGGTTCAGGGTTAACCCTTTAAAGCCCAATCTCAGAACTCAGAAAGCTCAGAGCAAATGTTGTGGACATTTGGGTTTGTAATTAGAAACTTTGGTGAAGAGTTTCTCTTAGGCTGTGTAGAGCCATGTAAACATTTAGCAGGATTCATAGGTCATAGGTCAAAAATACATTTGCACAGCAATCTTTAAGCAAAACTTTGAAAAGATGCTTTAAATCTTGGCACAAAGGGCATAGAGAGAAAAGATGCTCAGATCAATGGAAGACAATTTGAAAAGACATATTGTTAGCACAGAGGCCATAAGAGAAAGTATACATTCATAATCCACAACTGTGACTCACTGAAGTTCTTTAACTTGAGGTCATCTGTGCTGTTTTACTCATCAGGAGCAAGACGTGTTGGAGCATGTGAGCTCGATGTATTGAGCAAATGAAAAAGTGTGACAGTGTCCCGTCTTTTACCGGCTCTCTAAATATTTGCTCTTCTTTTGTCACAGATGAATGGGGTATAATGTGTAACTGTGATCCAAAGAGAAAACCTACTAAGTTTAAGTTTATTTGAACTTAAAATAATAAAACATATCAGGGACTTTTCCTGGATGCGTCTAGAAGGGATTTTCCTGTGAACAACACTTATATCCCTTGATAAGGTGTAAGTTGAGATAACTTTACCAGCGGAGGTTCCAGCTGATATTTTCTATCCTTCATCCACAAACACAGTTGAATTTTGATCACAGGATTCATGCTGGAATTCCCCCGGGGTCCTTTTTCACCTGTTGACTTCCAGGATCTCATTCTGACTCAGCTTGGGTTCAGGCAAGTGGAAAAGGCTCTCCAGCCTCCAGACATCCTCTTCTGTTAAACGAGTGAAAGGCAACAGGTCAGCTCTCAGTTAGCCTTTACCTGAGGCCAATGGGAGAGTGAGTGGATTGAGATGTGGCATCAGGGTCAGACATGTCTATACCAACACATTCCCAGTTTGAGTTTGAGATCCAGGTTCTTTATAGTTAATTACAGAATATCTTGGTCTTACTCAGCGAGCACTGGGCTGTATTAGAGCTTACGGTCAGGTTCTTATTGATTCCTGTTAATTCCTGGAGAATACATGTAAACAATAGGAAGCATGTGTATGCGTGTGCTCCGAACACATTCAACACTTCTTTTTGTGTTATAGGTTTTCAAGAGATACATTCTGCCTCTACGCAAACCTGTCACTTCTCCTTTGTCTGTGTGTCTGTGTGTGTGTGTGTGTGTTCTTCTGCATGTCTGCTTGCATGTGAGTCACACTGTTGCTCCCGGTCTATGTCTCTTCCACTTTGGCTCGCTGTCTCTCTTCAGCCTGCACAGATTGAACTTCTGCCGGTCAGGATGCTAGTAGAATCTTGATCAGCTCAAATTTACATTTGGACAATGGTAGGAGTTGAGAAGCGATTTCTCTCTTTTTCCTCTGTTTTCCCTTCCTTGAACCTCCCGTTTCTTCTTTTTGTTCTCCTCCCTGCTTCTGTGTCTATGCCAGCAGACCCCATCCCTCCTCCTCCATTGTGTTTTTTAGGGAGATGAAAGGATGAAGAGGGAGCCTCAGCAGACTAAGCTGAATGCTTTTGGACTTCATCTATGATCATTTAAGCACAGCCCTCCTGGTAATGAACTCTGCACATAATCTAATGTTTGTCTTTTAAAAGCTGTGGATGCCACAGCCGGTCTTCTGTTCTGCTGTCTATTCACATCTAAATGCACCGTCCACATATGTCAGCGCAGTGTCATCACTTAGCACAAACTTCATTTAGAATCAACACTGGTGTCATATTCAGAGATTGCAACAGAAACATTGCTACTGTTTTAGTAGCATAAATCATCCCAGATTTGACACAAAAAGCATAATAATCTAATAAAAATAGCCTTTTTGTTTCCCTTATCTAGGCTATTTGACGAAATGGCTCAAATTTGATGTGAAGCGTCCTGAGATGACACTGTCATGAAGTGGCGCTATATAAATAAAGTTGAATTGAATTTTGATCATCACAGATCCCACTTTTTACATGAAAAGTACATTTTAATCAGCATTTTTAAGACAAAAAAAATTCAATTTTATGTTTTTTTTTAATGCCAGTAGTAGCATGCTTGTCCTCTCTGGCTTGAGGGTGACAACATGAACCAGAGTGGCAGAGTTCCAGTTAGGCACATTTCTTCTTCTCAAGGAGCAAGTCTGCAAGCAGCAGACCACAGTGGACCACAGGTTCTTATTAAGAAAAGTTTTATCAGAGTATTTAAACTGAACCGTTTAAAGATTTGCCAAAACAGTGAGACTCATATTAAAAGTAGTTTATGCTAAGAAACATCCTCTGTATTTGAAATTTAATAGTGTAAACAGAAGGAACATGGTTGGAGAAGTAGTGGCTTCATAAGTAAACAAAAATATTTATTACAAAGTTGAAAACATGATAACTGTGATTGATAATGTGTTGGAGTGTATAAAACCTGAATTTTGTGAAGGAAGAAGTAAAAATATAATAACCAGCTGTATATAGAGAGCACCAGGATCTAGCATTGAAGCATTAAAGCACTAGACAGGGGAAATGTTTTTAAAAGCTAATCATAAACCTCTTTTTGTCTGCAGGGAACTAAATATTGATCTGCTATTCTAAATAAGCACAAAAGGATAAAAGATTTTATCAATACAGCCAAAGCTTACACCCCAAAATCACCAGACCAAGAAGTACATCTCATTGTGCTACTTTAATTGATAAAATATTCATTAACAACATTAATAATAACACAGTGAGGGTATTACTAATTAATAACACCAGTGACCCACTGCCAGTTTTTACAGTTTATACCAGAAACTAGCAGAGAAACCCGTTAAAGCAAAAGCTACAATAAAAACATGTAGAGACAGAAGAGACTATAAATTTATTCAGAAGCAATTTACTGGCACTGAATTGAGAAAAAGTATGTATGGAAAGTGATTCTGATTGTGCATTTAAAACATTTTAGGAATATTCACATCATCATATGATAAAAATGCTTCTTTTAAAACAATAATATAGAAAACATAGACACAAAATTCTATTATGGCTCCCAACGAGATACAAAGTGCTTGTAAAAAGAAAAAATACATTAAATAGAGATTTTATAACATAGATAATCAAAAATGGGGCTAAGCAACAGAGTTATCCTCAATATTTTATGTGCAATAATATTAAAAAGGAAAATATGAATGTTGTGGTCAATAGTTTATTGATTATTTTGTATATGTTAGAGCAAATGGCAGGAAAACTCCTGATCCAAGACAAGAAAATAATAAACATAGTAAATAAATTTAAATGCAAAACCTCCACTGAGTCAAATACATTTTATATGGAAATTGTAAAAAAAAAAAGGATCATTGATGAGATTTCTAAACCATTAACATCCATCTGTAACTTCTCATTCCAAACTGGTTCATTTCCTTACAAAATGAAAATAGCTAAAGTTGTGTCA
The DNA here is from genome assembly GCA_037177535.1 of Pseudomugil gertrudae. Taxonomy (NCBI): domain Eukaryota; kingdom Metazoa; phylum Chordata; class Actinopteri; order Atheriniformes; family Pseudomugilidae; genus Pseudomugil; species Pseudomugil gertrudae. The sequence goes on from JBAMHV010000014.1 coordinate 19,648,874, forward strand.
TCGCACAAAGCCGGGGATGAACACAATTTCACAAATTACAGGCCGGAAGATTCTTCATCATGCACGGACCTTCTGGTGTCTACTGGCATGAAAACGTGGTTCCACAGTAATAAATGATTAAAGTTAAAGTAAAACTAAATTCATGTTATTCACTTGCTGCAATAAGAACACTAAAGCACAGATGCAACATGGTGGGGTGGACATTAGAAGAGTGCATAAAAACACATTTCTCAGGGTAATAATTGATTAAATTAATTGGAAGTTGCATTTAAAACATATAAAAACTATCAAAACATATATCTGAAGTGAGTAAACTAAAGCACAGGCTTGACCACAAATCTCTCCATGTTCTCTGTTGCTCCCTGATTCGACCATATTTACATTACGGTGCAGACGTTTGGAGTGTACGGTACAACCAGCAGAAAAGAGCCATAACAATAATTCATAATGCCGATGACAGAGATCCCACAAATTCACTGCAGGAAGAAGGGCTCAGACAGTTGGGTTTTCTAATAAATAATCTATGTGGGCTATTTGTTCATTTCATCTATTTATTTACTTCTTTTGTAAATATTTTATGTAAATATGTGTGTTTTGTGAGATTGTGAATAAGCTTGCCCTTCAACCCACTCCGTTTTAGACATGTTGGGCTTATATTGTTGCGTTCTCTGTTTCATCTCGTTCCTTATCTATTTATGTGTCTTCTGCAGTTGTTTGTCTTTTTTTAGTTTCTCAGTTTAGTCCTTTGTTGTTTGCACATGCAACAACAGCATCATCAATATAACTGTCAACGTTCATTATGCATTTGCAAGGCTTTATATATGGAATTAAATCGCTCTTACAGAACTTCACTCGTCAAAAATCAGACTTTGCACTGGTCCAAAAAAATCTGACACCAGTTTGGCTCCAACAGTTTGCCTGTCATAACCGATTCAAAGCTCTGCAGTAACTAATACAATAAAATCACCCATTCTTATCATTATAATAACAGTTTTGATTTGTTGTCTGCTTTATTTGGCTGGAGAAGGACACTTTTTTGGCTGTGTTAATCAAAATGTTCTGCCTGCAGGATACAGGAGGAGTTGTTACTTATTACTAGTGGATAACAGTCAACAGTTCCTCCACATATCATGATCTGGTTCTGACTTTAGGAGAGTGAGTACCTTAATGGTTACACCTAAATTAGGAAAAGCTGAAGAAGTGAGATCAGTCCACAAGATTTGGTGCAGCTGGTGAGAATTAAAATAATGAAATATAAATTCACAGACACCTGCACAGCTCTTTCTGTAACGCTATTGTCAGTTTTAATAACTAAAGCATAATCAACCTCAGTGTTAGAACAGGAGTAGAAAAGATGGACGACATACAGGTTACGGGGACCACCCCCTGTGGTCTAATAGCCTTCCTACAGGTTTACAGATGGTGGGTTACCTGCAGTCAGTCATGGCTGATATGTTTTGGAATTGCTCGCTTTAGCGCCTCCGTCACTCCACAGAAGAAGCTGAAATTAAATCTACTGTCTGCAGAATAACTGATAGTGTGAAGCGTTTATTTAAAAGCCGTTTCCCAGGAGCGCCTTTTTTCCATTTTGGCTTTAAATATGGAGATGTGTAGTCCTGATCCTTTGTGCCTCTGTGTGCCCTGTTAAATTGTTTTGTGTATTTGTGTATGCACATGGATTGTGTGTGTGTGTGTGTGTGTGTGTGTGTGATCGGTTAAACCTCCGGAGAATGAGCTTTTTAATTTCACTCCTCTCTGCTGTCAGTCAGCTGAATTAAGGGGAATTGAAATGAAGAAGTTTTTCAATCAACAACAAACTTTGAGACCAAACCGTTATCAGATTCAGATTCATTTATCAGGCACTAAAAAGAGATTGAGTTCAGCGAGTGAGCTGAGGGTTGGGGGCTTCATTATTGTATCTGCTGGTGTGGCGTTAAGCAAGCCCTGTGAAATACACACTCAGAAAAGGAGCACATTGTAAATTATCACCCTCAGGCCCCTTCCAGAGCTTCTCCTTTTTAGATCAGTGCTGACAAAGGCTTGGAGGCCAGCTTCTGGTGAGGTATGGAAGCTCTTTTTTGGCGGGGGAAAGCCTTTGTCACCAACTCCTTGTCATTAAACCCTCCCATCACAACCACCTGTCTTCCATCAAAGCTCAGAGGCTTGGTTCAGTGAACACACATACCTGTTCCAGACTTTGAATATCATATGCCCTCGTCTCCCATTTCGCCTCCTTTGAGATGAGGGGTAACAAAAAGTGTTCTTGGTGGAATGAGGGTTGGTTATAAAGCATGAACCCCAGTTGCACACCACCTTGGGGCAGAAAACTGAAGTCCATGGAAGGAGGAACTGTTGCGAGGAGAAGGATTAGGGAGACGGGATCACTGAGGCTCTGGAGAATCCCAGTATTGTTGCAGGCTGCTCAACAAAGCAGAAAGTTTTGATAGAATGAAGAGAGCTTTCATTGAGTTACGACTGCCTTCTGTTTAGCAAGTCATAAGCTAAATATTGTAAAGTGTCCCTTTGATTTTCATTTAAAATGTTATTAACCTGTTATCTGAATATATTGCTTTGTGGCTAATTCTTAGATTTCATTCAGTTCATATGAAATTACTATAAACGTCTGCACATCTTGATATAAAAGGACAATCTGCTGCTACGTTTATCTCCAGTTGCTGCTGTGTATCTCTACCAAGCTCGTCAGAAGCCACACGTCACTGTCGATCCACTCAAACTGTTCTCAGTTTATGGATGATGTAACACAATAACCCAGATCCATGAACATTTTGATCTGGTCTTGTTTTCTTACTCCTTGGCAGATCACTGTTGGTCTGTCTGTGAACTCAGATCCAGTTTTTAAGGTTCTTCTCTAACTTTTTTTTTATTTTATTTTTCAGTCAGAAACCACACACATGCTCTCGCTGCATTCTTTATCTTGCCCATTTCAGTTTAGGTCAGCAGATTATTCACGGGGATTTCATTCTAAATGAGCTGAGAGTTATTGCTCTCTGTGAACCGAGACTTTCAAAAGTCACTGTCAGAGGTTGAGCTACTTCTTTTTGTTCTGCTTCCTTTTGTTGGCCTGCATGGCAGAGTAACCTGACCCTGGACATGGTGGCTGAAAGCTTGAAGAAAAAGCCACTTTCAGCTGCAAGTTGCACACTGTTTATTATAATGAACCTGCACTTAGTAACTCTGTTAGAGACTTGGTTTATGGGTAAAACCCTTTTTTAGTGATAGATGTACTAATATCTCACTCACATGGATCATTTTCAGAGCTGTGCAAAATATGTGATGCTTTCCACTAACCTTTCAAAGTGGTGTTGAGCAACAGTTTTCCAGCCTTTTTAAACATCTTTCTGTGTTGCTTTTTAAACATTGGCAGACCTTTCACTCATTTCACTGCATTATTTTCAGAAGATGTGTTATTTTTTTAGTCCACCATTAATGCTCATTGATGCATTGATGCCAAACACAGAAGACGGACAGTTTAGTCAATCTTTCAAGAAGTGTTTCAGCTGCCACCAATTTCCTCTGATCACCCCACTCATTTAGTATGGAAAACCTCCTCTGGCATCACCTGGCTGGGATTGGCTCCTCCTCACGGCACCACTTACAGCTGCTTTATTGATTGGCTAGGGTTAGGGTTAGCTGCAACTAATCATTCGGTGGCAGTTGTGCTCTGGAGACAGCTTGCACAGGTAAGCTGTGTCTCAATTCATAGTCTGCATACTTCGAAGCCCAGATTCGTCAGGTACATACTTAACACTGGCATGCCAAGTACTGTCCCAATTTGGAAGTCTTTTCGAATCCACCATTCAAACAGGCACTTCGTTTGGGTCCAAATTAGCTTAAAATGAAGGCTACAAGAAATGAATCCTTCATGACCCTTTTTTTTTCCCAGAATTCATTGCACACCAGATCGAAAAGCATGAGCAGCAGTTGAGTGCCGGCCAGTATTTTTTAAAAATATGTAACTCTATATTTGTCCCAGCAGACAAGCGGGGACGGCAGTAGCATTGTGTCTCATGACCACAAATGAATTTTATTACATGCATCTGACGAGGATTGTTTAACATCAGCCTGTCTGAAAAACCACTTCATGACAGAAACTTTTAGCAATAATTGAGGTTTTTCTTTTGATGTGGTTGTTTCCATTATTGGATTCCTATTTAGATATTTTGTGCAATTCTTGGTGTACTAGAAGCACAACATGCAAGTCCTGCCAGAAGAGCAGAGTTTGAAACAGCAAGGAGTTAAACCAATCCGGACTAAGTTATGTCATCACCAGCGGCAGTTTCACAAACTGTAGTGGTGATCTCTATAGCAGCGTTTCTCAACTCTGGTCTTCAAGTACCCCAATCCTACTTTAACACACCTGAATGGAATACATGCTCGGTAATAGGCTGCAAAGAACTTGATGAGAAAGTTTATTAATTTGAATCAGGTGTGTTTAAAGTAGGGTTGCTTCTAAGACATGCAGGGCAGGGGTACCTGAGGACCATGGTTGAGAAACACTACTCTGTAGCTTTTGTTTATGTGGTATGGTGACATTTTCCGGTACAGTGAAGACGCAGTCATTTGACAAAGTTTCTAACCAGCATGCAATACTTCAAGACCAAAATCCTTTACTTCCAGACGGGATGTGCTGCATATAACTGAAGTTGAAGGAGCCTAAGGCACAAACTGCCAAATAAAAAGCACCCAAAGACTCAGGAAGCTGAGAACAAGGAAACAAACTGATGTCTAAATGTGGAAGTGACCTCTGAACTTGGCACTTGTCACTAGTGGATGAATTGGTCGTTTGAAATTGACGTCATAAATGGGCCTTAACACTGACTTATGAGTCATTGAAACCTAAATAAGGACCTAACTCAAGTGATGAGTCAGTGTTGTCCTGACACAAAACAGACAACTTAGCAAATTACCCATTTTGAATATTATATTTAGGGACTTGGCAAACAACTGTTTGTCATTTTTTATACATTTCTCATGACACAGCTCAGCAGAAACAGTACTTTTGCATCAAGTGATTTCCGAAAACGTTTTGTGCAGCAGCTAAAAAAATGGGCAGATATCTGTATGGTGTGTGCAGTATGTCCTCAAATAATTAAAAACAGAACTGGACATATGAAAAACAAACAACAAATTATCTACTACGGATAATAGGTATCTTAAAGAAAGGCCAACCAATCAGGTGTGTTGCCAACTGATCAATAAACATGATTTTATTTCTATCTAACAAAAGCGGACATTGTGATCTGTATCACTATTAAATTATACCAACCACATATTCACAAAGTTACACATTAACATAATGCCTGTAGCCCCTTCTTCCCGCTGTCACTGGTTGCTTTGAATAATGCAGCCAGGTGTAACACAATAACCACTTACTGAGCCCGTCATAGTTATCTCGTTAGCGCAAGAAAACAAAGTTTGTTTTCTTAGGAAAATGAGAGAAATGATCCAGTTATCATGACAAAAACAAGAAAATTAATTTATTTAAATAGTACACCAAGACCGCTGCCAGATTTCGTAACAATGTACTTGATTAAAAACTTTTTAACTGAATAATAGACAAAGTAAAGATTACATAATGATAAACCAGGACAGGAAAGATGAAGATTTGGCAATGAGCGAGGTCAAGCGAGGATTATTTCTACTGTCGGAGCTAATGAGTAAATAAGGAGCTGGAGTGATAGTCAGCAACTAAGAACCAGGTAAATCACAGGAACATGAAGTAAATATAACAGGATGCACGAGAGGGAAAGTTACAAAATGAAACAAGAAGCAACTCTAGCGATATAAACTGGACCGGCTGATATCTCCCAGTTACCATAGCTTTACAGCCTCAGAGGAAAATGAATTGCCTGTTGCTGTTGTGTAACACTGGATATTTACACTTTCCAGTCCTGGCTTTCTGCCTCACTGTGGGCTTGTGAGTGTGTAGAAGTATTCCTGTGGTCACTCAGTAGTGCTGTAAATGCTTGCATGCACAAACACCATGCCACTGTGATGTCTGAACCACTAGGTTTTTTAAACATTTGAAGCCTTGTGAGACAGGACTCCTTGTAAATGCATATGCTGGGGTGTGTGTGTACGGGAAATGTACACAAACTCAGCCCCTGCCGCTCCTTTTTTAAAGACTCCTCTTCAGCCCTTCAGGTCCTCTCCCGGCCTTCATGTCATCTGCAAACATCGTTAACATACTGGATATGGTGGCTGTCGGTGATGGCTGTTTGCTCTGGACTATTATCAGCTTCAGCACACGTCCAGTCATTTAGGGTACTTGAGCTGAACAGGGGCCAAATGCAAACATCCCAGTTAATTTTTCCATTACAGATTTATCCACTTGTGTCTTTCCTTCACTTCTTAAGTGTATTGTTTCGCTCTGTCACCCCCAGGAGACAGAAGTGTTGTGAGAATTGCAGTGGCATGGAGCAGAGACTGTCTACATTTGCAGTGTTTTGGTGATTTGGTGGGGAAGGGGGTGTGGTAGCTGGTAGTTAGGGGGGTGTACCTCTGATGTTGGGCCATCCCTTTTGTCTTCCTAATGACTTGGCTAAGTAAAGTTAGCTGCTCTATTCAGGAGGCATTAAAGGTCATTTTACCTGATAACTCCCCTCACACTACCCTGGGGGAAGGGAGACGCTTCTGTACACCCTCTGCAATGAAAAGGCTTTGCCTTTTTTGATGGGAGTATTAACCAATTTCTTAACCACATTGTGATATGTGACGAAAGAGAGACATTTATTTTCTCTACCATCTGGCCGTGGATGAAATGAACAACTCAGTTAATGTGATAATGTGGCACTTTGTTCACTTGCTACACCCCCAAACATGAAGGTCAGAGGTCAGGGTTCAGTTGCAGCACAGAAGTCCTGAAGCTGGTAGGGGCTCAATATCTTATTTAGAAACACTTGAACAAAGTGAATGCGTGCTGACACAACGCTGTATTTGATTTGACTCGGCGGGCAGAACTGCAGGCTGAAAGCGTTCTTGTTTCCAAAGTCAGAAAAGTGGGAAAGACTGGATACCATTATGCAACTTTTCATTGTTTTTTTCTCTGTTTACACATAATGATGTGCATGATGTTATATTCATTGAAGCTGAAATGTATATGTTGCATTGCTCTTGAAAAAAAGAGAAAAAAAAACACATTTAGGCCTTAAGGAATTTCAGGCCAGATTGAGAAAATTGTTCATTTGTTCCATTTTCAGTTGTCAGAGTTGACAACCAAGTTAACCTGTCTTCCTGTTTTAGTAGCAAAACCTGCAACGTTCCACGATTCAGCGTTTTAAACATAAACACCAAAAATGGCTTTTGACTGGCAGAAGTTCAAAAGGACTACGTTTCACATTGAATTGTACACTTAAACAATCACCTTTAGCTAAAAATGAATGTTTATTACTGGTATGAGTTTTGTTGCGTTGTGAACAGCCATCTTTAATGGGTGAAGTCAGGGTTGATGCATTTGTATTGACCTTCTGAGTTTAATTTCTGATTTCAAGGGACGTTCTTGCTGTTTTTCCAACTTAGAATATGGAAAATGTAACTTCTAATAACAAAGTGACACACCATAAACCCATGTCCACTGATTCGGGGGTGAACAAGTTTGTGACCTGACTGCTCGCATTTTTAAGACATTGATTTCAAGTCTGCTTTTATGAGGAGATATAAAATATATGTAGTTCTTACTGGCCATACAGATGCACTTAAAGAATCTGTTGTGCCAAGGACTGAGAATGCATCCCTATCAATCATGTTAAATCAAGTTACAGTGACATTTATAGGACAAAGGAACAGGCAGAGGACCACTGGCAGAGGCCCAGAAAGACTATTTTTGTTTATGTGAGCTACTTAAAGGTATTGATTCACCCTCCATAAAATGTACCAGTTTTTGAAGTTTCTTAGTCTGCTTCAAGTACACACAGAGACAAGTATGAAAAGTCATGTAGACACAGCCTCTTTTGGAGTAAGCTGAATCTGATTAGGAGAGCTGACGTAATTTTCTCTTCCCTTTAAATTACTGCAGCAAGTTCAGTGCTTACTCTGGCTTCTTTAATCAGTTTGATTGTTTGGATACTGAATTGGATTTAGCAGGTATAGAAAAAGAACAGATGGATTCTTTTAATGAGATATTGTTGTCATCTAAGCAGATTATGTGTGTTTCTTTCTACAAACCACTGCAAAAAGCACTGATAACATTCTTATGCAACTCTTTTAACGCGAGTTAGGATAGCTTCTTGTTGGGTTTCTAAGTGTTTTAGCCTCATATCAAACCTCAGATGTGTAAACTTCCGCAATACCTATGGCTTATTGTAAGGAGTTTCTATCCCCCTCAAATTCTAGATAGAGGGATATAGAGTACGGACTAAAGCGGTAGCTTGAGCCTCGTCATTAGCATTCTGTTTCAGCGCCTTGTCAAGTGCTCTAGTACCTGCTCCGTTGCTAAGGAATTGGCACTTAGGTAATGAAATGCCCATTGCTGGCGGGGGCACTTGATTGTGCAGAGACTGGGAGAGTGGGGCCAAGTGAGAGGGGAGTGAGAACTAGAGCGAAGGATAGAACTTAGGAGGAGTGAACATTAAGCACTTTGCACATAGTTAGAGAAGAAGTGACAAAATTGCTGCTGGCGCAGACCCAGAACCAGAGGATGAGTCTATGTACATGCAAAGTATGCTCCCCACAAGAGGGGGATTAATAAAATAATTACCTTTATATGTAATCAGAAGATCAAGTCATACTTACATCATAGCAACAAAGTGAAATGATATGCAGTGACTTTGCTAAATAAATATAAAGATTTCTATGTTTACATGAAGTTTGTCTATGTGTTTTGGACCTGTGATGGATTGGCGACCTGTCCAGGGTGTACCCCGCCTCTCGCCTGTTGTGAGCTGGGATTGGCTCCAGCCCCCCTGCGACCCCGTTCAGGGAAAAAGCGGTAGAAAATGGATGTTTACATGAATACGTTTCCTTTTTTATCTTTGTAGTGTGAACTTGTAGTGTGAAGTACTGTTTTCTGGTTTTCCTCTCTCAGTTCCCCTGATCCTTTAATTATCTGTAGCCATGTTGCACAAGAGTAGTCAGGGGAAATTAAAGGGAAGATTGTTAAAAAAAATTAAGTAGTTTGGAGTGAAAATACAGACTTTGTATAACTACAGTGTGTATGTGTAATGTTCCTCTTTTAAAAGAAACAAACAGAGGGCAGTTGTTATTATTGGGCTTTCTTTCTGTTGGACATATGCATTGTTTCACTCGGATCAGCCATGTGTCCAGTCATGAGAGCAAAATGTTTACCGTGTTAGAGATTATTTGTAAAAGTTGCTTCTATCTCTCTCCTATGAGCATATTTCTTGTTTTGTTTTTTTACAGGCAATAAATCACTACTTATGTGCATAAAAACATTTAGCAAAATCAAAGAATTTCCTTTTCTCATACAAAACTATGTCCACCCAAAACCATAGACCCATTCCCAGTAAAAGTCTTCTTATTCATCCTCTACTGGTATGTTTTTCTCTCTTGTCATACGCACATCTCCAAACTATACATTGTCACCAGGGTATGAAAAAAGCAGCACATGCTTATTATCTTTGCAGCTTCCGCACCACTTTGACACCGTTACCTTCAGGCCTCCCACAGTCTCAATCTCTGACCCTGTCCTCAGATTCTCCCCTGCATTGTGCAGAAACATTGACTACATTCATGCCTCAAAAAGAAGCCAGACATAACAGGGGCTCTCTGCAAGTCACCTGCCTGCTCGTTTATCATTAACCACTTCAGTGGATGGTAGAGGCTTCACATCTTTGATTATTACCCTGGAAAAATTAGTTAAATCCGACAATGAAGCTGGTAGAGGACACGCAGTTAAATATTTGCACATTTGGTGACTGATGGACATTTATTAAATTCCTGCCTTCATTCATGTTTTGCATGTATGTCGACACATGTTCTGTTAAATTTCACTGACCCTGTTCTTGTTCTGACCGTGTATGATCCTTTGCGTAAAAGACTGCCCGGTCATGTCTCTCGATAAATCTGACTCGGTATGTAGAAATTCTCTGAATCCTGTCCGTAACTGATGCTGACATGCTGCAGTTTATAATATATGAAGGGAGGAAGGGGCTCCAGATAGATGCTGTGGGATGTTTACCTGGAAAGTGTCACATCAGGTACATGAATTTAATCCATAATACTTCAACACAGATGAAACATTAATAAGGGATTATGATCTAATAAGAACTGTTTTTATTCCCAGGTTTAATCCATCGGTTTTTTCCCTTCATGGTTGTACTTCCTTTTAAAACAAGACCTTTTATAAAACTTGTTTGCACTGCTTGTGCAAACTGGGTTCTCAGGGTTAAGATAACTGAACAGCTACATGGAGGAATTAACTATAGATTTCATCATCCGGCAAATCTAAGGTTTCTTCCTTCTACACAGAAATAATTGGCAAAAGCTCAATGCACATAATGTATTAAAATAAAATTATTTTCTGCACTTCCTCTTGTTTATCTTATTAGCTTTTTATGTTTGCATGCTGTTGAAGGGTATCTGTTTAGCTTTTACAATGAGGCAACATTTTTTCCTTTACCAGGGAAACTGTGATTTCATCCCGGAAATGTATACAGGCATTGGTTAAACGATTTTTTTACAACACTGAAAAAAAACCACTACAGATTAACTTGCATATACATTAGTTTCTTACATTCATACACAGAATGCAGAGCTTGGGAGATGCGTTAAAGTTTATCAAGCCTATGTAGAAAGAATTACATTGTCATCATTACCTCTTTACAGTGGCTGGCCGTTTTGTTACCTCAGCTTTTCTATCTGTGATATAAATGTAAACAAAGAAAAATGACATAAAAGTTTGTTGTTCTTTGTGGAGCTCGTAGGGCTTGCTGCTGGCAACCATAGACAAGATTGATGGAGCCAGAGGTTTCTGAACAGCTCAAGCTTGTTGGGTGGTTCCTACCATCACCATCCTGGCATCTTTGTTGCTCCTGGAAAACACAAAAATGGTCAAAGATGTGGAGTTGAGAGGGAGCTGAGATCATGGGGGTGGATGATTGATGCCTATCAAACTATAAGCTGCCTGTAGCTGTTTCTGCTTTAGTGTGCTGTAGCTTGGTTTTATTCATTAATTTTACTTACTTTTTTAAACTCTTTATTGTTCACTTTATTTTATTGTTTTAGTTGAATGAATGAATGAATGAATATTTATTTGATTAGCAGTCAAGAAAAACAAATAAAAATTCAAAATTGAAAACAATAATACGAATATAACGCTAATCAAAGGGTAATTGGCTTGTTGCAATGGCAGTTGTTTTAAAGGGCTTTATAAATAAAGTTAAGTTGAGTTGAGTTGAGCTAACTTGGACTTAATGGGAGCTAACAGGCTAATGGAGGTAGATGGACCAAAGTTGAGCTGTTGTCCGGCTAAATATCGTGTTTGTGCTACGCTCTGCCTTCTTGCCATTGATATTGGATACTTGTCAATCAAAAGGACATGCTGATTAATATACCAAATTTCAAGTTGAAATAATGTCTGTATGGATAAATTATAAACGTAAATTCACCCCTTGTAGTTATCATGAAGATAAACTCGGCCTATTAAACTTAAGATAACTTTTTGTACCAGGCTGTAAACATGTTTATTTTGCTGTGAAGACTACCTTTTCAACATGTTTTAGGGCCCTAGCAGATGAGGGGAGAACTGAAACCACATAGGCTTTAATAGGCTGGTAACGTGTCCACATATGTGACACGGTGCCCACATGTTCTCAGTGCACCTTTGGCATGAAGGTCACACCTGTTGATGCGAGGTGACGTGTCATGTGTGTGAGATGCAATATTAACTTGAATACTAGAGGCGCTCTTCAAACAAAAGTATGAACCTAAGCTCAGAGTTAAACACAATGGTGGAGAGTTTTAAAGAGACTTTTAGACCTTGCTCACAGTTACTCGCGTTGTTATAATTATTCCTCCCTGTTGCACAGTGACAAACACTTGACAAACAAAATGCCACGGAAGTACAGCGCTACAGGTGAATTTACCTTTTCACTAGTGCTAATGCTACATTCAGCAACCACCAGCATCCTCTCTCTGAGTTTGATCCAAATATCTGGTGTGAATTGATGAAGGAGGCTCCCTCACTGTAAACAATAATTCATTCTAGGAGCTGTCTCTTCTTTCCTCTTGCCATATAATGGCCGCTCACTGCGCAATGGGAGGAGGCGTTTAAAAATAAAGTAATAAGTTGCTGTGATTGAAGGTCGGAAATGCAGGTGCAATGACTCAATGTTTGCCCATTCGGATCCGTCCAATGTTAGTGATAAGAATAAAGAAGGGCAGGAGTGAGAGACGGGGAGAGAGGTGAACAACCTGTTCATTAAAGCATGTAGCTAATCATTATAGGAGTGTGAGAAATGCACTCAGTAGAGTTGCTGAACTAAAACAAGGGACAGAGGGTCAACTAGAGGAGTGTTTTCTTCGATTTTGCAGACCCTGTTTGCTATTTAAACAGTGATGTTAGTAAAGGTTTTCTACATGAGATCATGAGTGTGTGCTTAGGTAGGATGTTAAATCAGAAGACTTCTTGTCTATTTGCTGACTTAAGCACCATTTGTGCTCTCATTCATAAGTATAAAGACAACATTTTAGAGAGGTCTGTGTATGTGATGAAAGTATATAGATTGCTTAGAAAATGATTTGGCTAAAATCCATTTAGTAAGAACAAACAAAGGATAGCTGTTTGATAGATCAGAATATGAAGCATCTACAACACATGTTAAGGAATGAAAGCAACTTGGTCAGACACACCCCACCATTCATGAACTGCTTAACAAACAGTGCACAGCATCTGATTTTTTACGGTTCTTTTTGTAAGACAGAAAGGTTGTTTGTTTACCTTAGATGTTTGGATCACTTCCTGTGGTCTTCTTTAGAAACCCAGAAGAAGACCACATGAAAGACCACCTAAGAAGACAGTATGAACTTTCACTAAAATAAAAGTGCACAGCATCACAGCATGAGGATCCCCCCTCCCCTTTTATTTATTTATTTATTTTTTTAAAGTCACAGTTTAAATTCCTTGTGAGGGAGCTGGATTCCTCGGATTGCTGTTAGGTTTCAGCTTTGAAGACAATTTATTAGCACTTTAAGCTCTATTTGATTGGTGGAATTCCACTGTTGTGATGGCTTCATGCAGCAAATCATCAGATGGATCAGATTCAATACATAAACTGTACTGTTTAGTTTGAAGAAGGGACACTCAACACAATGTCCCGACCGGAGGGGACAGAAAAATGATAGAAAGTCAACAAAAAGAGAAAAAGAAAAAAAAACAGAACACAAAGAAAAGACAGAAACACACCACATAGGAAACACTGCAATCCAGCCGTAAACACCATCCCATCTTCTATATCTGTATAGAAACATAAGAGATATCTCATGGGGCCCACAGGAAGACAAAATCAGCAAATGCCAAGAGCACCAGAGATGAACAAGCAAAATATATAAATAAATATATACATGAAAAAAATTAACAAATATGTATTTTAACTAAAATCTGAAGCACGCCATAAAATAAGTAATGTTCATGAATAAACCTAAAGAATAGCTCAGTGACTGTGTCATGCAGAACGTACAGGGTGAAAACTGCTCACAGAAAAGGGATCATGCCGAGGCGACCCCCTCTACCCAAAGGTCAGAGGCAGGTTAGGACAACCCCTAGACCAGGGCAACCGGCAGTCAGCCTCTTATTACCAATACTGACATCAACTGATATACAGATATATTTTGATACCATCTAAGAAGAAGAAGAAAAAGAAAACATGAGAAAAACAAAACTATTTAAACAAAATAAAATACATCCTCCACTTTGCAGCTAATTTTATTATGCAGACATAAATCTCCAAAACATGTGGACAAGTCCACTTCAAAGCTCCTCACGCTGCGAGTGATGTTTAATGACACCAACATGAGTTATTGGAGTTGTGCCCAACAAACAAACAAACATATCTGGAAAACTATAGATGACATCTCTTATATTTGCTCAGTTAGAGGAGACTAAACTGAAGAGTTAGATATATAATATGTACATGTTTTGTAAAAGTAGTCACATTTTAATACCAATATCGCCCAATAATATAGGTATGCTAATGATATTGGACTTGTAACAGCACTGCCTCTAGTTTCCCACAAATAACTACTTTTCTGTAAAATTAAAAAAAGCTTATTATTGTCCTGGAAGTGAGGATAAACTCCAAATCATTCAGATCCCACCAAGAGGATTGGTCTTATATACTCTAAAACTCCCTTTACTTTTTCCCCCCATTAGAAACTTTAAGTAGGGACATGTTCTGTTATTATTTTTTAAGAATTTAAATCGGATATCAGCCTTTGCTAGCATTGTGTCTCTGGACTTACTATTGATAAAACTGGTTTGTTAGCTTGTCGTGGGCAGAGAATCCCTCCTGACTTTCCCAGAGCTCATGAAACAATACCAGGACTTCCACTACACAGTAATGAGCAGCTGCAGGGCTCAGGTTCAACCACCAGCCTGGACTGTCGCCCAGACAGTACAGCAGGCTGGTGTCCAGTAAGCCCTCAGGCTACAAACAAGAACCCTTCACATGAAGAAAAGACAAAAAACAGTTAAACTAAACCTTAAAAATCCTCATTTCCCATTGGGTTTATTCTTGTTTTTTTGTGATATATTGAGGCATGTTGTCTTGCGTCAGAATATCTAGCACAGTTATAATTCATTTCACATCAGTTCTTAATGGGACCAGTGGGAGTTCAGCAGTACTCAGGCCCTTATGTCACAGTGGTGTTCCTGCTTTTACTCTAGTTATCTTTTCCCCACACTTTCCTAAAGCTTTATTTCCATTCTTTGGTCAAAAAAATGTAATAATACAAACATTTTGAAAGCATTAGCTTTCTGAAAGTCTGGAATGTGTCGCTCAGAAGTTTATATGACAACTACTCCCAGCCCTGTGGTTAGGGGGGGGGGGGTCTGGGGGCTCATGGCACCAGACAAGTAGAATACTACCACCGTATTCCCTGCGTGTCGTAAAAGGCGAC
>JBAMHV010000014.1:19668717-19684247 GCA_037177535.1 Pseudomugil gertrudae
CAGCTGGGATAGGCTCCAGCCCCCCCGCGACCCCGCTCTGGGAACAAGCGGTTGAAAATGGATGGATGGATGGATGCCTCCTATTTGCTCCATTGATTTAGTTGAAAAGCTGAAACTCCTGAATCTCATGAAGTGCAGTTAATTTCACACGCAGGGGAAATTGTTGAAAAAGAGTAAAGAAAGAAATGTAAAGAATACCTTTTTGGCTGATTAAAGGCAAAGAAGCCAGCGGAGGGTGGTACAGATTTACCATCAACTGTCGTTAACATGCAGAAGAAAATGAAGAGAGTTAAGTCTTTAAGAGTTCCTTAAATGTTAAGATATATCTATTTCTGTTTTACTGTTTGGCAGTCCAGACCAGAACAGCTGTCAAGCCACCTTATTTTAATCTTTGTCAGGTCAGATGTGATTTGCAAAGTTGTTTCCATGACACCTATGTGTGTCTCTTCTCTGAAAAACCAAATCTTTTGTGTATTGGCCGAGTTTATTTCCATTTTTAGAGTTACCATTTCCTCTGCCTATTCTCACGTTTTCATTGTCAAGCAAAAACAGATAAGAGCAATGGAAAGTCTGCTATTTCTCTCGCTGCATTTGCTCCTGGTTTATCAGTGGACCAGCACTGACCCTGCATTTGTTTGCATATTTCATTCAAGACAGTGAGGTGAAATATCAGGATGGCATTTCTGGGTTGAACAGGTGACACAGAAAAGGGATATTTTCTAAATCGCAAAGCCCAAATATGGTCTGTGAACTGTGAAGAAGATGCTTGTGTAACTTAGCAACAGGTGCTTTAAAGTCCTACCCCTTTCACCAAGATTAAACTCAGATTAGAACATGAACTAGATCATAAGCACATTATGATATGTTTCAAGCCAGAACCAGTAAATGAAATCTTTTCATGTTCAAGCAAATATATTCAGGTGGATGATGGAACAGCTTGACTCGAGTTGAAGTTTATTTCATTCAAATTTATGATGGTTAAATAAAAGACTCATTTTGACAGAATCACCAATTGATTAACTCTATAAAAATGATCTTCACCAAAATATCCTTTCATCATCCAGGATCCTCATGCAAACTGAAAGATTCATGACGAGCAGGGCTTTTAAAACCAAAGTGTTTCATTGTGTCTGACAAAAGGATTAGAAGCATTTTACATGGCTGACTTGATTCAAACGCTTTTCCCCTTCATAATCCCTCATTTGAATACCCAATGAGAGGGATTCTGTCTGGATTTCTCACACATAATGTCTGTTAGAGGCCATCACAATTAATTTAATCAACTTTTAATATATTTAATAGTTTATTACTTTAGCCATTAGGAAATAGCTGTCGTTGCTGACAGTGTAAAAAGGAGTGTCGGTGCATATATATGATTTTCCTCTAGACCCCTCTTCTGAACTTTGCTTTTATCCTCAAATCTCCTTGTCTACCATTTAAAAATCAAGCTAGAGGAAATATATTACCAGCTGTGATGACATGCTGAACAGAGGCTATTCACTAGCTTCAAAAACTGTGGCCATCCTCTGTCCTCTGTACCAGCTTTTCAAAGGCACCTTAGCAACCATGTGAACAATACCAGCACTGGTCATGCCCACAGTGTGTGTGTCATGTGTGTGGTCCTGTCCCAGTTGTAAAAGAGGCAAGACAAAGCACTTTGTAGTAGCGGACGTTGGCTTGAGCAGGTCAAGCGGTTTCCTATAGGTGAATGCGCCTGTTTGTTGAGGGACAAGCCAGAGGAATGCAGCTGAGGTGGTAGTGAAGTGTTTTGTGTGACATGGACTTGGACAAGGTTTGTGTATAGTAAGCCTTGTCACTGTCTCATTGACATGCAAAGCATGTCTGACATCTGTACTTACCTAGGTAGATGCAGCCCCGCTCCATGCTAGTGCAGAACAATGCCATCAAGCACTGTTGTGGAAATTCAATTACTGGGGAGAAGTTCAACTAATGGGAGGTGGTTTCTTTGTTTTTTTGTAACTGCATGAAGGTGACTTTCATGTGGAATGGGGGACAACAGCTATCCAGAGGTTGCTTCTCACAAACGCGGATGGAGATCAATGTGGCCCCATTTTGCGGCCCCTTAGCTTCTCTGTAACTAATGCACGCTTGCATTACTTACAGCTCTGCAATGATAAGGAGCTGACTTGATGTGGGCATCAGGATTCTTTTCTATTCAGAAGAAGAATGATCCCGCTAGCTAAGCTCGGGGACACAACTTCATCTCTCTACTGGTAATTAGATCACAGCCACCGCTTGCTGAGGAGCCGGAGAAAAGCTCATTGGGTCCCTGATAAATAAGTCAATGCAAGTGTATCTCCATCTGTTTGGTATATGGGGGTGGGGGGTCGGGGGGTGTTGAGAGAAATGTTGTGGTGGCCAAGGCAGGGGGCAGCCCCGCATCATTTATCTGGAAATCTTTTACTGTTTTGAAGTTCTTTTGAGCATTTTCTAGTAAGATATATGGTGAAATGTACATTTTCCGAGCCGTTAATCCATAATAATACCTGCATTTATACTAATTAAAATGATTTAAAATGTTATGAATTTTCTATTTCTCTTAAATAAATAGGAGAACAATAATTGAATTGAATATTTAACGGTTTTTTTTTATTTAACTTCATAATAATGTCTGCTTTTATATTATGAAAATATTCTAAAAGTAAAAAACATTTCAGCTATGAGGGCTTAAAGTAAATCTACACTGAAATTATTGCTAATTAATCATAACTGAGATAACAGTTCAATTGAATGTAATAATGATGTGAGGTCTTACTGCCCAGCTCTAAACACGAACCTTCAGGAATCCGTTGACTGAAGACTCCTGTGGGGAGTGAGAAGATTTAACCTGAACAGTTACCCAGTTTGCAGTTAACATGTTTAACTTCGAGGGAAAAGCATGCCACAGTCAGCTCTCATAAGATGACTTACACAGAAAGAAAAGGACGTTCTTGCCTGGAAAAAAGGATTTTCCCAACTCTTTGAAACATTGTATTTAAATTTGTTACATCTCATGTGGTGTTAAGAATTATTTATATGCATACCAATCTCCACAAAGCACATATAAAAGGCAGCCAGAGGGTAAGTTGCTAAGAAGTTATTAAGAGCTGTACCAAGGTCAGGAGCCAAGCAGGTGTCTGAAGCCTGAGTTGGCGGAAGAAGGGGGAACCTTCTTGTCATTTTTCTGTGCCAGTGTAAGTGCTTTCTCCGTACAATGCTGGCCTTATGAAGCAGAATACCTGTGTCATGGTGCCTCTGGACTCTTATTCCTTTGCAACAATGGGATCCTTTCTCATTCCACTTCTCCCTCCCTCTCTGTTTCTCACTGAGCAGTCAGCCCCCCCTCTCGAAACACACACACACATTCAGGGAAACATTTTTTAGCTCTGTCTTTATTCATTACTGTAGGTCGTGTCATTTCCTGCAGTGCAAATACAAATGAGAGGCTGTGATCAACAATAAAGTTGTGATTTTAAAAGCTGGAAACATGAGATTACATACCATCCATTGTAAATAAAAGCTTTTTTGTCTATTGATTTGTTGCGTGTTACAAGGAACTAATCTGAGGAAGCTTACTGGCACTCAGCAATGACACATACAGGACACTAGGAATCAGGCTGATTCATCAGTAAGATATTTTAGTAAGCTGACAGCGAGGCTTCTGCTACCACTACAGGTTGACTCACGTTTGCTCTGTTTGGGTCTTTTGTTGTTTCTGTATAAACTCAGTGTGTTTTCACTGTCTGAAATCCTGACCTGCAGGCTCAATCTCGACACTCCATTTTGATGCAGCCTCAGTCTTTGCAGAACAGCCCCAGTAACGTGGCAAACATGTTCCCTCATGAATGGGATTGTCAAACTGAGCTGTAGATTCTTTTTGATCACTTTAAACAGGAATTACATCGCTCCAGGGAAAACTAAATCAGCTGTAACAGAAAAAGTTGGAAAAACTACCAGGAGATACTGTATGTCAATGAAGTAGAACGACATCAGCCAACAATACTGATGATCAAACATGCAGTCACGATGACAGTGAGTTTAGTATCAAATCACCTCAAATAAAGAAATTTAGACAGAAAAATAGTTTTTGCTGGTTTTATAGTATTTAATTGGAAGTTTGATCAAGTGAAATACTAGATCCTAGGTCTGGTCCTACGTTTAATGTTCTCTCTGCCTGACTGTGAAAGTCCTGGTTTCACAAACCTTACCTCATTAAGTTGCTAATGCCCCAGTGTTGCTATGATGAGACACTCACTGTTGTGTGCATGTGAGTTTATGTGAAGGACATGTTTTTTTTGCATAATTCATGGCAGTGGAAAGCTCTGAAGGAAGCATGTTAGTCAATATTTCCAACTTGACCCAATTTGGTTTGGTCACATGTCATCAGATTCAACACAACATCCCCTACAGTGAGCAGGGGACATTGACCAAATAAATGTTGGGAGGGGGGGTGCATTTCTACAATATTTTAAATATTTTCCCACTCACTTAACTAACAGGCAAGATCCAAATCTTTCCAAACAATTAGACTTCAGTATCTAAGGATTTTGGAAAGTTTGTTCCTTTGCACTAACATGCACAAACATACATACAAACAAAGAATGCATGTGTGACATATAGGAAATTACGAAGAGCGCAGCCATGAAAGTTCTCACTAGCAAAGGTCAAAGGTGAAAGCCTTGAAGTGGAGAAAGAGTAGCCTCAGGTCAGGTAGTCCATTAGGCCACGGGGGCTCTGTGGGAACCACAAGCTAAGACACATTGGTCGTGTTTACATAAATTCTGAATAAAAGTAAAATCTGCTTTTAAGAGATGAAAAATGACCATGAAAACACCTAATTTTGAACTAAAAGGACAATTCGGAATTAAACTTAATACGAAATTGTCATTTTTATTCAGTACTCTACATCCCTTCTCCTCCTCAGCTGCGGAACCTAAGGTGCTTTTCCATTAGTACCTACTTTACCCAACCTTACACGACACTGTGTAGAATAGATACTTTTGTCGTACCTACTTTGTTGAAGTTCCAAGCGTGTTGAGCCGGGCGGGTAGCATGACGTCCACAGGCCGGCGTCCATTGATTGGCCTGATATGATCCAGGGTGTTTTGTCTTGGCCTCTGACATTGCCTCCTGATTTGTTCCATGAGTCTACTTACCATCAATAACCATAATCCGAGCCCCAGATAAAACATTACCACAAGGTCTTCCATCTTCGCAATTTTCAAACAAAACAGGATTTTTTGCAAACAGTTTTTGAAGTTTTTAGGGCATTTGAAATATATATCTTCTTGGATTGTTTGTGAAGGGATGGACCTTTTTTACCAACACAATAAAAAATCCAGAGATGAATAACTGAAACAAATTTATTGTATTGTGGCATAATTTTTGATATGTGCCACCATTCACAAGGTTGAGGACAGTTATTATAAAGTAATTCAGACAGGCTGTTGATTTTCTGTAAGCAAAAAGAAAGGAACGTAATACAAAGTTTAGACAAGAGAAAAATGCTGCAAATGTCATTTTAACAGACCTTTTATTTAAATCTTAAAAAAATACTTTGAAATCAAATCCTTTATTCAATATGTTTCAGCAAGACTCCGGTTGCATATCAAACATAATCGACCATGCACCATTTGTGATGCTTCAGAGATACATAATTAGGTGCACTTCAGAGGATCAGGCTAGTTCATCTTTACAGAAGCAGTTTGAGCCGTTTTTATTCCAGATTTATCTCTGTACAGCAGACATGCTGATTCATAGCCATCCCGCACGACCGCACAGACATAAACAGGTGAATTCTGCTTTGATGTCTCTTGTGAGATCTTAAACTTCCCTCTTTTTGGTGTTTTTACAGTTAACACTCAAAATTCTGTCAACTTAAGAAAGAGGATCAGCTTTTGCCAGCTCCTTTAGGCTATTTCCAAACCTTCTCCAAAAGCCCACAGACTACTAACTTTGTGGATATTGCAAATAAAAGCAGACAACACGTTGTAATGTACACCCCCTCATTTGTTTTATACTCATCATTTAACATCAGGGACAGAGAGAAAGAGCTGTCATTTGTCCATGTACTGCTGTTACTAAACATTTAACACAAAGATTTAATTTAGACTTTATTTAATTGAATTGAAAGTAGATCAATTATTCTAACAGAGAACTGTCCATTTATCACTACACCAGTTTGAGGTCAGTCAGTATGATTTTTTGCTAAAGTTTTGTGCTGTGTAAACTGTTTCACTACATCTAGGAAGCTTTGATGCTTTCTAGAAGTAACCAATCAAACTGAGCTTAATCCTGATTTGGCTGTCGTGTTTTCTCCACTGCACTTAGGTAAATAAGATGAAGCATATTGTTCTACCCACACTGACTCGAAGCTTGTCTTGTCTGCAATGTAGGGTAAGCTTGGCTTTAGTTATTGTTTGGGATTGAATGGCATGCACTATTTCAGAAGATGAAGGGCTGGTATCCTATTTCTCTCAAGCATCTTTGCATCTGTCTTTATTTTTTGTAGAGCATACAGCAATGGTACTTTACATTTAATCTCTCTTCTGTCAAATTTAGCTTCCACTCGAGGGTTCAGATACTTTAAGAAAGGCAGCTTGCTGTCTTCAAACATATATTCAGCTTAGCTTGCTGGTACTTTGAAGTTGTACAAACTTTTCCATTTAGTCATAATCCAGTTATTAGCCTCACAGAGAACACAAACTAAAAGTAAGTTTAAAAAAAGATGCATTTATCCTCTTCTTTTCCTGCACTTAAGAATGAAATGCACCATCAATATGAAGGATAGCACTTGGGATGGCCTCTACTAATCATGCTTTAACTGATAAAGAGGCCCGTCTGGTTGTTACAGTCCAAATCATCATAGCAATCTGGTTTGTAAATGATAACGTTTCAGGGCAGTGACTCAAAAACTCTGAAAGGCTTCACACCTGATGCACGATAAGCCTGACCTACTGTGACACGATCCAGAGCTGATTGTATTTCCTTACAACTCAGCAGTGACTCAAACAGAGCAGTTGCTGCAATAACCAGAAGGAGAAGAGGAACCAATCCTCTGTGTGTTTGTATGAACGACTTGAGTCGATCCATCTCAGAAATACAGGCCCACCATTCTTCCATCCATTTCACTCAGCACATAAGTCTTGGGAGAGTGTCAAGTACAGGTCAATATCCTCTTGGCAGCCCAATCAAGCCTGATGAATATGAGAGCAGCTAAGTGCAGAGAACCCACAGGAGCAAACAAGGGATGACCCAAGGCAGGGGTAGAATGAATATTACATTAACTTCCATTTGCTTAGGTTTAATCAAACATATTCATGTCTAAAGACATTATTTCACAAGTGTGGTTTTTGTGTTCAGTCCAAAATGCATGAATTGGATTTTGAAGGGGTTGCTACAGTAACTAGGAGCATTTAGCTTCTGCCCCTTTTCCAAGAAGAAGCCTTTCCACACTGTACCTGATCAGTGTTGGGCTCTGTGCTGCAGCTTTGGTTTCATCCTGGGTTTACCTCTTTAGGTTTGTACCAGAGTGGGATTGCCCTGCCCTTTTTGCCCTGGTCTGAAGCCTTCCACCAATAAACAGACTGTAACTTTGCATCATATCAGCTTTTATTTTTAGTTGTCTATCTGATTGTGAGTTTCACTTAAACTCTTAAACTTCTTAGAAACAGAAACTGTATGAGAAGTCTAATCAGAGTAAGTCATGACAAAGCTATTAGGAGCTGTTATGCCATTAGAACTGTCTATTTTATTCTCACCGCACATATCCGCTATGTCATCATGTGAGTGGAAGTTATTTCGGACCACCATATTAGGGTGGACTCTTCATTCTTAGACAGACTTGGAGAAGCTTTTCAGAGTACTAAAGCTAAATTGACTTCTCATCAGCACAGCAAACACTGAAGTTTGCACAGCATTCAGTTGGTGCAAATGTTTGTGGACCAAATGTAAAACCTTACAGGGAAAGCTAATGACTCTCTTTGTCACTTAGTCGGCACTGGGGGCTCCTGAGCTCCGTCGGATTTCCTGCTGCAGCCTAATTTAATTACAGGGCTGCTGGACAAAAGCCTCTAAGATTGTTTGGATATTTAACTTCCTGTATCTGAAAGTTGAAACAGATGTCATCCACTGTTTTTATCTCCCTCCCTTGCAGTCATCTGAAACTCTCGAAAGACGGCATGACATAATGCTCCCTTTCCATGGGAAACTAGTGGAGAATAATAGAACTTGAAACATTAAATCACTCTCAAGAAGCTTTTCAAACTAGGGTCAAAGATTGACTTACCATGTTTTATTTCCCCTTTTTAAGTTTTTAAAAATGTGTTAAGTCCAGTGTTTCCACAGCAGCATCACACACCCCTCAGTCTTTGCACAGGTGTCGGGGCTGAGTTGATGTCAGCATGCCTCTGTGAGCAGCACACAGTATTTATTGCCCTGACCCAAAAAGCAGAGGGTCAGGGAGGGGATGATGTGAGAGCTGACAGACGTGTCAGTGGGGATCGTCTGGTTAGTGGCTGTCATCGTGGGAGTTGTAGAGGAGGGAAACCAAACAGCTGGAATGCATCTCGTACTGCTTGCAGCATAGAAACCGAGACCAGACCCTCGCTCTTTGTCAGATCTGTTACTTATCTCTTTTCTCAAATTGTGTTAGGAGCTGCTCTTCGATAAGAAATAAGTTATTTAAATGTGACCAAAAAATGCAACTCAAGCAACAACAGCAGCAGCTTTCTGTCTGAACCAGGGAGGAGGCTCTGCTTCCAAAGTTTTAACAGTGAACTGTGCATGTTTTGACAAAGCACTTGAACCTGTCAGAGGGAAGGGTATCTGTTTCCATCGCATAAATTTTGCCATTAAGGTCGGCCTGATGCATATCTTTATTTCAAAAGACAGAATATTTTTTTTTATACACACGACTTATTTACGTGCTTTTGTAAACTGCAGTTTGCACCCTAGAAAACTGAATCTGACAAAATGAATGATGAACTTATTTGTTGCAACAGGAAGCAACATCAAAGACCCAGTTCAACACGTGTACAGTGAAAACCTTTTTGTGTCAATCAGACCAAAGTGTTGAGGTTGTTTTAGGGGTTGTATTCTGTGTCAGCCTGTCCTGTCGTCCTTTCTCAGAGATTTTCCTGCATACGCTGCCAGCATCCCTGATCCTCATCCCCGAGCCAAGCACCCCCTGCACAGCTATAAAGAAAAATCTAATGAAATTGTTGCACTGGATCCTGCATACTTATTGCATTAAGTGCAATCGATAAATCCTTTTTGTAGGCTAGAATCCTCCCACTCCTTGAATCTCAATAAAGCAGAGTGCTCTCTGTGTAATGAAGATTGCTTGGAAACTTGATTACTCTTACTGCTGGTGAACTAAAAGGCTGGTCTTCGTGGCATTTTACCCTGCACTGTATGGACCATTACTTGACCCTTTTTTAATTTATGGTGGTGTGCTAATAAAAAGCATGTGTGAGTGCTGAGTCAAACTACGTCACAGTTGCAGGACAATCATTGAGGGGCTACACTACACCTTACCAGGGTTTGTCATGAGAATCTGAGCTAAGTGTTTCCCATCCACAACCTTTTGGTGCAGGTGTCTGAACCTGTATATTTAAAACAGTTGGGCTTCACAACCTTAAAAGTTTCTTCTTAATTTCCACTTTGATGTTTTCTTGTTTCATCTGTTGATAAATTAACTCCTGCATGTCCTCACATAGTCCAGTCCTCAGTCCAGACCTGTAAAACAGCGCATTTTCAACCAGCAGTGTCCAAGAATCAGTGATACCAAGTGCTTTACAGACTTCCTGGATTCACTCGCTACTCCCATGATCCTCACTAGATGGATAGGAGTGGATATCACTCCTGTCTGGAATATAGAGGGGCATCACAGAAAAGAGCAGTAATGTTTTGTCTAGAACTCTTTTCCCATTGCAGGGTTTCTCCTGATCAAGGCACCAGGATGGATGATAAACTAAGAGCTCCTCTCATAATCTCAGTCCTCCCGCTTCTTCATTCTGTTCCTGTACGCCGTCATCACCTTGTAAACGTTTTCTGGGAGATGTAAATCTTTCTCGTTCAGCCCAAAGGGTAGTTTTGACCAGAATTGCAACCTAGATTGCGGATTGCACCTTTTTCTGGCAACGCACATGATTTCTCCTTGATTTCATGCTCACCGTTACTCAGCACTCAGCGTC
The DNA here is from genome assembly GCA_037177535.1 of Pseudomugil gertrudae. Lineage (NCBI taxonomy): Eukaryota > Metazoa > Chordata > Actinopteri > Atheriniformes > Pseudomugilidae > Pseudomugil > Pseudomugil gertrudae. The sequence goes on from JBAMHV010000014.1 coordinate 19,678,914, forward strand.
AGTCATTGTGTGAGGCATGAGGTTAAGCTCAAAAGCTCACTTTCATGACATGGCTATGGTTTCCTTTTTTTTAATCGTATCACCAGACTCTCACATATTTTTTCCTCACTGGCTGCTTTGAAGTCTTATCAGATCACAGCTGTATGTGATTTCCGGCCCTCATTCATATTCTGGGAGAGCAAGTTTGTCTCGGCAGCGCTCCCCAAAGCCTTTTTAAAATATGGATGACAATGGAAGGTGACCAATGTGACTCCTGCGTAATACCATGTGGAGCCTGATGGCTGTAAATAATGCAGTGGTTGTCACAGAGCTGAAGGATGGTTGCCAAAGAGTCAGAGAGGATGGAGAAGCATTTTCTCTTAACTTATTAGTTTTACTGTCAAGTGGGTGATTTGTAGGATGGAGGACATCCATCAGGGATGCAAACTCACCGACTTTGACCACTTTCTGTCAGTTATCTATCCGGCCTTGAACCCATTGAGATAAACACTAAAGAGTGATAGACTTTTTAGACTGACTTAAAGGTTTTATATTTAGGTCAAATCTCAATCTGGTTTTATTGTAGTTTAATCTGAATGTAAAACTAAGATTTACTTCACTCCCAATGATAATAAAAAGGTTTGGAATAACAGCATTAAAAATGTTTCAGGGTGAATGTAAACGCTTAAATGTAAAACACCATGATTCACAAAGTAATAAAAATTCTGGATTAACCTGAACGTCACAATAAAATACAAATAAATAAGACGAATATTGTTTTATGTTGAATGCCATAAAAGCTGAGCTGCTTTGGAGGCTACTTCCACAACTTATACTGCTCGTTCATTTCTCTTTTCTTTTATATCACATTTGTAAGGAACATGAACTGGTAGTTGACTGTGTGGGCTATGCTAAACAAATGGACCAAATTTTTTTTCACCGCTATCTCCAGCCTCGATCAGCTTTGAGAGACATGCTCAGAGAAAGGGCAGGTCTGTGGTATCCTCTTAATACAGAGGATGTAGTGTAAATAAACCTCCACTGGAAAAAAAAAATCATAGCACATCGACTCGTATGCAGATTTACCTTTAAACAAGCAGGCTTGTAAGATTTTTTACCCTTGTTATAGCTCTTGTTTACTGAAGGCGGTGGGTTCTGTCTTCTCCTGCCGGCTTGAGCTGATCCAAACATGCCGCAGGCAGATAACCTGTGTATACTTTTAGGAAAAGAGCCAACAAAGAGCCATAAAAGAAAAGGAATGAGCTTCATCTGTAGCACAAAACAAAGCTATTACTGTTATTCTTGCAAAAAGAAAAAAAAGGGACAATTTGTTTTAAAGGACATGTCCTGAGTATTGTTGTTTGTTGTTCCAGTCATAATCTTTGGAGGCCAAACCGGGATGTGAAATTCAATTTATCAGCCATTTTAAACTAATTTCTTCTTCTATCTGTCTTGTTATGGAATTGCCATAAATAATCTAAAAGCCCTGGGAGATATTGAGCTTATCCAACAACATCAGCCAAAACAGACTTTAGAGTGCAAGACAAATCGATACATATCAAGTTACAACATCCAGCTGAGACGTTTTTATAAAATTTGGTTGTGATCCAGTGAGACGATGCTTGCAGGGCTAGTCTGCATACAACTATAGATTTTTACCTTTAAAAATGATTGCAACTGGAGGGTTTTGGTATTATGAGTCTTGACTGAAGGTGAAATCAAAGGGGAACAATGCAGGAACATTTACTGCAACTGTCCATTATGGAAATAGCTAAAACCCAAAGGTCTCCGTCTAGACAGCTCTGTTTGTGTACAGTGATTGTAAAGGCTGCAGATGTGCTGATATATTGCTTAAAGCTTGGCAAACAGTGTCTAATGTCTTTTTCTCTCTCTTTCATGTCCCGTGTCCTTTGTCCTGCCAACATGCTTCCAGGTAAGGCCACTCCTTTACTTTAATCCCTCTCATAATGGCTGTTTGGTCTTTTTCTAAAACACATGTGCCAAATACTCAAGCTCCTTTATACTATACTACTTTATACTTTAAGGCTGTTTGGGTTTCATCTGTTTTTTCCCTTGTAGAGGACTTCATATGAACTTTCTATCTTTATCTGTTCTGCATTCAGAATTATTTGTTTTACAGCTGCTTAAGAGCTTCATCCATCATTCATGTTCTGCCTCTTTTGTTCCAAGATGATGCAACATAGGCCCATGGCCTTACTCTGCTCTAGTCATTGCCATTTTTCATGTGGCCATCAAACCTCCTAAATCTGCCATGTTTCTGCATACAAAACAATCCAAATCTTAGCTATATCTGTGGGTCCTGCAGCTTTTAAACTGCTTTAAAAAAAGCATTTTAGCCTTTCAAAAATATCGTAAGACTTTCCCTTCATTGTTTGATTAATTGATTGGTTTATTCTAACAAAAGAAAATTGTGTTAAATAATAATAAAAAAGTAACATTTGACAGAGTCTGAAAAGGAGCAGGATGAAGTAAAAAAAAAACTATTTACTCTTGCCCCGTTTACGTCAAAATCTCCCCTACAGTTATTGCACTAATCTCTTATCAGTTTAAAAAAAAGAGACAAAAAGGCTCATTTTTCGAAAAATAAAAAAATATATATGCACACATGTAAATTAAAGATACAATCACATATGTATATCTATATATTCCACTCGTGGAAAAAGCAATTACATACCTTACATATCTACATATAGCTTTATATTGACTTCCTTACGTGCACATTCATAAACCCATAAACATACACCTAAATATAAAATTATGTTTCTGCTTACTGAAACACATGAATATTACCCACACATAACTACACAGTCATATTTATTTACACATGTATATGACAGTCATGCAGACATGCACTCTCTATTTTAGAATAGTTTTTAGTGAGACATCTAGAATAATGTATCCAGACTTGCATCAAGGAAAGATTAAAGACCAGGCTTCAGAATTTTGGTAATGGAAATAATGGTAATTGAAAAAGAAAGAAAGCTTAGTGCTCAGTTTTATCAGCTCGTCACCTGAACTGTTTGTCTTTTTGTTTTTGTGGATAAGGGGTGCTGGTGTTGAACCCAGTGAATGGGCCTTCAAACGTAGGTCTTGCCTTTGAAATTTAATGGAACCTTGACCACCACTGATGTTAATACCATCAAGAACAGCAGAAGAAACAACCAGTTTGTCAGGGGATTTGGTACCATTATGAAGGAAGATCCCAGAAGGGTGTTTTTGTCATGCATATTAGAAGAGCACTTCAGTCAAAACAAGGCCACTCAGTCTGTCATTAATGCACCCAGATGCCAGAGTTGTCCTTTCATGTATTCCACACTCAGTGCCCTTCCCTTCCTGTTAAAGCAAACTGAGTCGAGCCCCCTGTTCTGTTTAACTGCAGCAAAGTGTATATGAAGCTGCTTTGAGAAATTCACACTTTGCAGGAGTATATCGATGCGATAGAACTCCAGTGTAAATCTTATTATGTTAACTTCAACATAGTTTCCGTTTGGATTGTGTAGCTTGAGTCTTTGTAAAATCCAGATTTTTAGTGTTCTTTAAAGACAAAATAGCTTCTCTCTCTCTCTCCCAACATCACTTGACTTGAAAGATTTCGGTGCTAGTTAGCATTAGCGTTTAAGAGCCTTACAGTGTGTTGTAGCATAACTGAGAAACAGTGGAGGCTTTGTGCATCATAATAGGATTTTAATGCTTTCTTTTTGTAGCTCAGAAAAGATTTCTGCAGATTAAATCTCAGGCCTGCCTTGTAAATTCAAGCAGCTTTAAAGAAAAAACACCTGAGAACCCTAAGAAGTACAATAACTTTGTTGGAGTGTGTTGTGTGGCTTTGAAGTTTTGCAACTCTATTCGTTGCAGTTTGTTTGTCGTCACGCTGACCTATTGACTGATTGATACATGCCGCTGAGTTCCTTGTGTTTGTAAAGGCAGAAATTTCCCTGTTTGCTGTAGCAAGCCAAGCTTCTCTTCCTATTTGCTGTTGGATTTCTTCAGGCTTTTTAGTGGAAGTGGCCAGTACAATGGCCACATCATGCCCATCTGAATGGGACAAAACACCTGTCAGGAGTGGTCACGCCTCATCACGGTGCCTGTTAAAGTGGGAGTTCCTCCTGTCACTCATTGCAGAACCTGTATCCTCCCCTTCAGGAGATGTTTTTGAGGTGGAAGCTTTTAAAAAAAAGGTCTCTTTAAGTGTCCACTTAGGTTTTTATGATTAAATTATTCTTATACCTGGGTCTTGTGAATATCTCAGCTCTAGATGTGATGCATGCATGCATATTTTAGTGTTTTTGCAAAGCCGTCGCACCACCACAAAGTGGTCTTTGCCCCTGTCACACACCACAGGGTACCTGACTTTGAAACTGGAGAACTGAGTGGACTGTGTGTGTCTGAAGAGGCTGGAATGCAGATTTCATATTCTCCCAGATAATGAGATTAAATACGTGGCCATCTAAGTGAGGAATTTCAGCAATCTTTCTCATAGGCACAAACCTATCTGGTTCTCCTGCAAATCCAGAGGGTGCAACTGAGGTCTATATCTATAATATAAAGTCCTCTAACATTTGTAAATGCATGAATGAGAGGTTCATTTTTTGGTGAACATATTGAAAGAAATTTGTTCTTTCAAGAAGAAAAACAAAGCTTACCCACACAAACTTTGCCTTTACTGTGCCTAAACCTAACAGGATCCAAACGGTTAACAGAAACAGAAAAGGGTGCATGCCTCTTTTTACAGGAATTTACAGAAAGTACTTTTGATGGTGGAAATTTCACTTGTTCATTAGTGTTGAAAGAAAATACGTGAAACCATTTTACACAAACAAATATCACATCAATATTTTGCTGTATAATTACTTTCTTCAGATTAACACATTAGGCAAAAATGTTCTATTTAAAAGCCCTGTTTGTCTCAGCATCACACTTGTGCTAAAACAAGTAAAGAACTGTAAAAACAAATCCCATTGTAGCAACCTTAATATTTAGCAACCCTAAAATGTGTCATTTACATGCATACTTTACCTGACTTCTACCAGCAAAAATAGTCTAAATGGTCTAAATCTAAAAAATAAATAAGTTAGTACAGTTTAATCCAGCTGTGATGGACTGGCGACATGTCCAGGTATACCCTGCCTCTGGCCCACTAATTGCTGGGATATACTTCCCAGCGACCCTGAACTGGTTTAAACTGTATGGAAAATGAACGAGCTGAATCCACATGGTTGAGGCTTTTTTTTCTTGAAAATTTCTCTCTAGTAAAGTGAAACATCCATCCATCCATCCATCCATCCATCCATCCATCCATCCATCCATCCATCCATCCATCCATCCATCCATCCA
>JBAMHV010000014.1:19706446-19723552 GCA_037177535.1 Pseudomugil gertrudae
ATATATCTAGAAAAAAATATATAAAATGAAACGTTTGATTGCAGAGTAGATAACAACACAAGTTGTCTTTGCTGTGAGTTTGTAAGTTTATCTAAGAGTTTTCTTTTAAACTATTGTAAAAACTATTGTAAATAATTGCCTAATGTCTCATTCTACTCATTTAAGGTTCATTTAGCTGTGTTCGGGCAGTCTAGCTAATATCAGGCGGAAAAAAAGGAAGCAAGATGATCTGAATAAAATAAATGAATCAATCTTGGTCATTTTAAACTGATTGATAAAAAGTTGCAACGACTGTTGCAACATTTTTTCTTATTTGCCTCAGATGAAAATAGTTTCCGTTTATGGGGAAGGATATATTTAATTCTGTTTTATTTACTTTACCATCCTAGATAAACATGGCTCCCATTCAGAGAGACACATGTGTCCCAAGACTTCCACAAAGGATTTGCTGTTGTGTCCTCGGCGATAGTTTTTGTGGTAATCCTCTTTCCTCCTCCAGGTGAAATTTAAGAATTGAGACAACTTTCAAAATATTTGGCTGTGAATAGTTTCTGGGTCACATGTAAGAGGATTGTGAAAGGAACAGACAAAATGGCTGAAATTAGACAGATGAGATGAGCCTCAGGATTCAGGCATTGATTACAACTCAGCTGTTTTGTGTTAGAAATGACCTCCTGTATTATCTTCCACCTGGTTTTGTTTTCTGCCTGTTCATCATTATACATCCTACATCATTTCAGTCCTGATTGGATTGGTTGTTCTGAAGTTTTACTAAAGGGATTTGTTTGTCCTTTCTTTGTTCATCCAGTAAGTTATTATTACATTTGATTTGATTTCTTCAGAGTTTCTTTAAGTGTTTTTCTACTGTACATCATGACAATGTGCATAAATAGGAATAATAAAGCATATTTAGAAGCTTTACAACATTTATAAAAAAAACAACTGTTTTTTTGTAGTAATTTAACTGATGTTAATAATTGTGAAGAATACAGCATTATGATCCATGTTTATGATGAGATAGCAACTTTAGAATATCAACGCTGAAATATAAATGCTGTGAAAGTCTCTTTTGTTCTGCGTAAACTACCATATGATCCCTTTTGCACAGTTTTTTCTAGATTGAGCAAAGAACCTAAAGACACAGTTGTTCTGAAAATAAAAAGTGGTGTAAAAATTGGTTTATGTTTTATAAATGGTTTTACCAAGCAAGTCAGAAACATCCAATAAAAGCACTGTATTAATCCTGCATCATTGGATGTGCTCTCTGCTACATGTGCTGCAGATGCTGTGACAAAAGTTGGGAAGTGAATGCATAGAAACATCAGTAAAAGGGGGGAAATTATACGATGTAAGCACAATGTGAACAGTTTTGACTCTTCCAGGTGTAATGATGGAACAAGCATAATTAAGTTGCCTTTGGTTATGCTAATAAACATGCTTGGTGCTTTTAGCTAAAATATAAAAATGATTCAACAAGCTGAATTCCCTAACATGGCTAGATTAGAAACTTTTTGGTAAAATGATACTTCATTAAGGTCAAATCTGAAGTTATAAAGTACAAACAATGGATGAGTTAAATTGTTCTTTTACTTATTTTTACTGCTGCTCTTTTAACAGATAAAAGTCCTAATTCATCATAACCTGTGCTGTAAATCTTTTCTTATTTAGGTTAAATAATTTACTGGCTACAGAAAATCTTTGCAATCTGACCTCTGCTTAACAGCTTATCAGATAGTGAGCTCAAACCTGAATGTAGCTGTCGATGTTAGAAGCCAAAAGGCTTTAACAACGTTTTTAACAACATCTTTAAATTTTACCGTATCATCCATTTTATTTCTTAAAGCTCTACTTTGATGCAGAATGTAAGTAAAGGTATTTGGTCACTTACCAGCACAGACAACCAATGTGGGTTTGTGTGTGTGCATTCATGTGCACTAATTTTGGTACCAGGCACTAAAAATGCTCACACTGCCATTCTTCCATGTGTGCATTTCAGGAAGTCCTGTGACCGGCCACATCTCCTTACCTCCCCCCTCGTCTCTCCCTGACATGAATCAGTTAGAACCAACACACTCTGAACTAAATGAACACCCCCTCCTCGCTCACCCTTAATCACATTAGCCTAAGTGATATGGGAACGCTAGGCCAGACACACACTCCCTCCTTCTCTTTTGGTCTTTCAACCCATATAAATAGCCACTCCTCCAGAGCTTTAAGTTGTCTTAAGCTCCATCTTTGGATAATAGACCATTTGCTCCCCCAAAGACCCCAGCGTGGAATAATGAGGATCAAGACGAGAGTGGAGAAAGTGGCGTAGGAGAGATGCAAGAGGGTGGAACAGAGGAGTAGAGCTGACACAAGGCTAATACCCGCCCCAGGACAAAACCCATCAAAACAGCTGTTTTGTCAGGGTGAGAGGTTATTGTGCAGAAAGACGGCAGGATTTTTTTGTTGTTAACTGTTATTTGGGTGGTGGTTGAACAGCCTTTGATGGAAGTCATGCTCAGATGGTGGTCGTTTAGACATGCTGAAATGATCAAATACAAGTGCATAATGAGTAAAAAAAAAGCTCAACATATTCAATTCAGTACAAAAGTTTTGTTTTCTACTAGCCTCTATGTACGGCGCTGTGCAGAGAAAGTAACCAAGTTCAGTTCACTTTAAATGTATTTTTCTAATACATTTAATCAGACAAAACCAAGCAAAGGAAGCTAGCAGTGTAGTCTTAATTTAGTTCACTTCTCTCAGTGCCCACAAGCATCATGTCAGGTTTCTTGATAGCTCTTAATTGACTTCACATCCAGGGACAACCTCCAGGTTTCCATCATGGACCTGCAACCATCCTTTCCAGGGAGAATCCCACTACTAGCTCAATGACATCTGGGTGTAAGCCTAAGCTCCTCCAATTATGTTTAGCGTAAACGTTGTCAATCTGAGCACAAAGCCCCACAGAACTGCTCAAATAACTAAGATGTTGTATCATTATTTACATGAATAAACCTGAATTTATGAGTGTTGTGTGAAATGATGATAGAGCAGAATGATGAAGATAATAATACACAAATGTTGAAAAGAAATGTAGAGAATCTGAAAGCACGGCTTTACGGGCTGTTAGTGAACCGTGTTTTAGGGGGAGTTGGTGTGAACTGACACCCAGCACAGCTGATCCAGCTTAACACCAGCCCACTTCACTGAGTTCCACTCAGACTTCAGGAACAATATGACCTATTAAAGAGTTTTTCCATCTATCTGTGTCACGTAACTTTACCTGACCTGCACTCTCCTTTAACCAGCAACAGATCCTGCATCTAATCATTTCACTGATATGTGTGAATGGCATCACATATGTGATCAGTTCTTTCCAACAACAAAAAGAGGGAGATTTCTCCAACATGTTTGTGCGTTTAAAGTGGTATTCATTTGTTGTAATCTTTAACTCACTGATACACAGTATGTAACTGATTAATCCACAGCTCACCCTTGTTAATATCAGTGTATGTTGTGTAACACAAACCAGTTCACAACCTTCACCTAACCTCTAAAATGTCCATAAAGATGTCCCTTCTTAAAGCAAGTTCAGGAAAACCTGACATTACAGAGGCAGATTTCACTGCAGGCCTTTTACGGCATCACGACAGACACTCATTCATGCTCCTTCAGCTTGGAGTGCTGCATGGAAACTTTTTCTCTGTTCTAACGATCCCAGTCTAAAACTGGAGATTTGTCAGCAATTCCTGCAAGAAAACACAATTCAGCCTGATACCATAACACACTCTGGATATGTACTAGGTGTACTCTGATAATAATCAGTGACAGGACTCTGCTGTGTCTCCTGGTAAAAAGCTTTGTCACCGCCTATCCAAAGCATCTTTAATGGATGAGTCTCTCATACGCCGCATCAGCACCTCTCAGCCTCGCTCTGCGGCAGCTGAAGAAGCAGCAGGTTGACAGATCTCTACAAAATGAACAAGATTTCTCATTTTGTTTCACACTGGTGATTATCTCCAGGTTGAATGCGAGGGGGCTCATTAGGTAAACCAATTGTGGAATTATTCTACATTACAGGCACCACACCTTTGGCCGATGAATGAGACTGGATTTAAGACTAAAGGCTGCAAATTAAAGTGATTGTTTGCAATTTGGGGGATTAATGTGCATATAAAGAGTAAGGACCCTTCTTCATCTGCTTCACATCACCAGTCACAGGCGTATTTTTCACCTCTTTCCATTCAGCTCACTATTACAAAGATTTGAAAATAAAACTTTAATCTGCTGTGATTGCTTTCTGATCTTTATATCATTAACATGTTTTTCCTTCTCTTCTTTCTTTCTGCCTTCTGAAGATCACAAATACATAAATGCAGGTAAGCACCTAATCCTAGTTTGCAGACATTTTTTCATGGTTTCCTCACCTCAGCTGCTTCCTCAGATGCTGCGTGGTAAAATGAATGAAGTTCCTTCAGAATTTGCCACTTAGTTAAATGGCTTATCTAATGTGTGTGAGTTGGGAGCCTTTTTTTTTATTATGCAGGTTTAACCAAAATGACAGTCAATACGAGGACGTTAAAAGTCAATGCCACACAGACACAAATAAGGGCAAGCGTAATCATAGGAGGTGTGTGTGTATTTAAGGACTCCATCTCTACAAAACGGCTGTCAGTACTTGGATATAGGAAACATTCAGTCAGAAGGGTGAAAATGTGTTTTGGTTCATGATTTGGTTTGATAAAGACTTGCGTATATGCAGGACACGTGAGGAAGATGTTGAACTGTTGCAATAAAAAGAAGGAAAAAAGACATACGCTGTGATTTGCAAACCTGTGCTCCATGTTTGTTCTTGCTGACACAATGAAAGGACTAGTCTATAATTTCATACTTGAATGCATATACTAGTTATTTGGAGTGCTGAAAGGATGCAGCTGTAAATTCCCACTTTTGTGTTAACCTTTCTGCAAACAAACAGTTTTAGTATCTTTGGAACTTTTTTCTCTTGTATATTTTTAGAAAAATGTTTTTATGCTTTGTTGTCCCCATTATTTAAGTCTATTTAGATTTTTTGTTGTTTTTTTTGGGGCCACCCTGCTGTGAGAAAAGATCATATCTTAATGTGTGTCTCACAAAAATAACTCTACTTATCTCTAACTGTATCTGCTGTGTCTATAGTGAAGGTTGCATCTGTGTTTCCCTGCTGAGAAAAGCTGAAACATGGAATGAAGATGTGTGAAAGAGAAGAAAGAGGAAAATAGCTGTGTAAAATGAAACTATATGTTCTGTTATCATCCATTTGTGTAGCATCCAGCCTGGTAGAGGCCGTGTGGTTTTCTGTCATCGGTGACGTTTCAGACCTTTACAGGATTATGTGGCAAGGGCCAGGGCAGGAAAAAGACACAGGTCATGCATGGTGGGTCTGTAGACACTGTGGTCCCCGCAACAGTCTGTGACCTGGTTAATGCTGGTTTCCTCTGGGATCTCATTAACTGCTATTCAGGCTAGCCCAAGCAAGCAGCTGCAAGAGCAAGCAGAGTGGACACTGAAACGTTTCACACCCAAATAGAACCTTATGTGAGCATAGGAATCTCATGGAAGTGAAAACCACTGGGATTAAAAACCTATTGTTCTGGTGAAATCAGGACAAAATGGAAACCTCAACTGGTAATACTGGAAATATGTAGGAAAAAAGTCAATAAAAAAGGTGCTTTTCAGAATATTTTTGCTTAAGAGGACAAGCAATGCTGGGAGAGAAAGAAAAAGAACGGATAGCACAATCACTTGTTTTATTGACTTAGCATTTCACAAATCTTTTACCAAAACACTACCTGGGTTGATGCCAACAATTAAATAAAATTTGAGCTAGATTGAAGTTGGACAGATGCAACACAACCTTGGTGCCTCAGTTTTAGTGTAGAGTAAAGCATCTCCTCACCTCCTTCTTGTATTCCTCATGCTATTAAAAAAAACAACAACAAAGGGCTACTTTGATAAGACACAACTAGTCCTGCATTCCTGCCTTAGCAGCATTGGTTGTAATCAGTGGTGGAAAAATTTACCTCCACACTTGCATTTTATCTCAAACAGTTTCATTCAACAAGACACGTATTCTTTTTTTTAATCTATATCTACCTACACTTTTCTAAAGATGGATTGCTTCAGTATCTGATGTACTGATGAATAGATGGCCACTGCATTCCCTCACCTCTGTCCAGCTCATGTTTATAACCCACTGGACCTCAGGTGGAGACACATTTCCTAAATGATTTCCAAAGACACTGACGTGTTGGGAAGATTTCCATTTAGGTAGATGGCTCTTGATAAATGTAGAAATTCCCTCGCATGAGAGCAGTGTGTTCTCTGAATAGGTGGATGTGAACTCAGCTGAGACCTTGTTTGGTTTTTTATTGTTATTTTCCTCTTTGGCTTCTCGTGTAGACATCATTCGAACACGTTTTTTTTAGCTTACAAATGTTTCTAATTGAAAGATACTTTTGCTCAAACTGAACAGATATGTTTGATTCTGAAAACATGTCATGTTTGCATATAAAGGACGATGTTTGGGAAAGGGTTCTATTTGCTACTTATTTAAGTTTCTATGAAATCTGGATCATCCATTTTTGGGCCACACTAGCAGCAGCCAAATATGATATCATACACTATTTATCACTGACAACCTCCTTGTCCCATCCCTCTCACTCCCTCTCCTGTTTGGCTTCTTCTCTGCTTCTTTCTTTGAGGTCAGGAGTGAGGCCCCAGGCCCTTCTCTTCAGGAGCAGGAAGGACCTTGGATTGTAGACATCCTCATCTATCAGTCATTTAAATAAAAACGAAAACCTCAGGGCCATTCTGACCCTCTGTATTAGACTTTTCTCTGATAAGTAGCTAATGAACTCACACGCTCACAACATAGTTTGAAGGACGAAACGAGTGCTCTTTGTTGTTGAGTTTCCTTATCTGTGAGCTTCCCATAAGATGTGGGAATCTTAAGCAGGAAAACTGCACTTCAAATAGTGAAAAAGTATCTCAAAGGCTTTGGGAAAAGTTTTGAGAGCTTATCAATTTAGAATCATGCAAGATTAAAGTAAAATGTGTTTTTCATTCACTTATAGACCCATAAAGGACTTTTTATTTAACCATTGGGCTTAGAGCTCAAGAATAAACTACAGTTCATTAGATTTTTTGTGTCGTTAAAAGTTTAGTGGTTTGGCATCTGGATCATCTGATCAAAATGAAGTGTGGACTTGCTTGTGCTACATGATCAAGCAGAAAGGGGCAGCAGTCTGGTTTATTTGCTTTGTAACTGTTTGATGAACTCAAGCTGATACATGTCAAAACACCTGAGACATTCATGATTTCACAGTTCACAAGAAAGGACAACATATTTACAGTAATAACCCAAATTTGATCCAAGTCTGCCAGCTGGCAATGATGGCACAAAACTAAATGTCAGCATTTTCTAAACATCCTTGTGGTTTAATGTATGCTCATCGTCTTCTCTCTTTGTGTTGCAAAAGGCATGTTGCTCTTCCTCTTTCCCTTCCTTTAGTGTTTATCCTAATGCTTGACATTTATCCCTGCAGTAAATATCAACTTTATCATTTGCATGTGTTGTATTTATTTTGAGGTCTCCAGGCCTTGCAGGTCAATGTGTCAGTTTGAGCGGCACAAGCTTTTATCTCCAAGAGAGCTCATGATGGTTTATTTCCACAGGCATAGTACTAAGCGTGTTTACATCCAGCTCTATCTGTGTGCTTATTTGCAAAGGAAAGTGAGCATTGTATGGAGCAGATGCTCTCAGCAGCATATGTTTGGTGTCTATGAAGCAAAGCAGCACTTAGAACATCTACTATTACAGCACTTTACCAGCAATTAATAGTGTATTATCATCTGGAGAGGACTCTTAATTGTTACAAAAGCCTATTGTGGGATACTATGATGTATGGTGCAAACAGTTGTAGCTCCTCTTCTAACGCTCGTTCTATGTCCAGTTTCAGACAGCAGAATTACATAAAGCAAAGAGGGGAGAGAGGTTTTTTCCACACATTGTTTAGGACACAAAAATATCACAAAAATTATGGTATTTACAGTTTAAATTTTCCTCTAAATATTAATGTTTATTGGACGCAAATATGTTGGGAAAAGCTAGCTTTTCTACGCTTTTTAAAGAGCGCAGACTTCGATCAGCTAACACGGATTAAGCATAAAATGTCTTTCTCCATGAATCGTTTCAAAGTTCTTCCTTCTGATTATTAGTGATTTGCCTTGATTGTGTGTGAGATTATATTAGCTCAGAGGCACGTTTATTAAGGTGCACATTTCTGCTGCTTGTCTGGCAACTCTTAGAGCTCTATTCTTGTTTATTTTTCCTTTATTTGGAGCTAAATTCACTCTAGAACTCTCTGCACACACACACTTTACTGTCATAATTGGCTTTGTTGGAATAGAAACAAGGGTCCTTGGAGTGATCCTAGCCTCTAACTGATTCCTGTCTGTTGCTCTGGGATGGCTGCTGACACATATGCAGACTGTCTTCAGGGCTGTATTGAACTTTGTGTCATGGTCGTGCTTGTTAGTCTTGGTTGTTCCTGTGCAGTGCATTGTTGCATCTGTCTTTGACTGATTTGACTGGTTTTAAATGTCATAAACATCCAAGACTAAAGCACTGCACCTAAGAGAAGGTGGGCACTCCTAGTGGCTCTCAGGCAGATGGGAATAGAAATGGGAATTCTGTGCTGGTGTTACAGTTTACCAGTTTCAGAAGACATCTTATTATCTGAGTTTGGCTTTATCAGAGTGTTTACTGATATCGTCCACGTCTAGACCTCATTTCATTAAGCTGCCACTGTAATGTGAAACTACAAGTAAACAACTTATGGTCATAGATGAAGTGGATTACAACCCCACACTATTTATTAAGCTCTACTTTTGGTCATAGAATAGATTGCATTTCCTAAAGCCTGATTCTAAGCAGTATTTTTTTATTCTAAAGTCAATATCAGCTCAGAATATATGGTATTAGGAGAGAAAATGTTGCATTGATATTGATAGTTTCACACCTAGTTTATTACAGAATTTGTGTATCAACATTGGTGTCTCACAAGGTTCCCACTTTTCATTTATTCCTTCACCAGGAATGCTGATGCAGGAAATGAGAGGTTGTTTCTTAGAGTGATGAAAATTATGCTCTGAACAGACAAGGTTATTGTTTGCATCTGCTGCCATCTAATGGTTGTCAGCTACATTCTCCAAAGCTAACATCCTTTCTCACCTGTGAAATGTGTAATCCAGAGAAATGGAGGTACATTTAAGGAAATTGTAGTTTCCCAGATTAGTTACTTTAGTTTCTAAGTATGTAAAGTTTCAGAGTTCAAGAAAAGTCTTTTTATACAACTAATCAAACATAATTTGTCTACAAATGTTAACTGAAATGATCTGATCTTCCAGAGTATCGTTTAGGTGTTGATGGTGTGTAATGAACCGTAAACCGTACGGTGGGACCTGCTGCAGTTTGCCATGTGGTCTGCATACCATGTTGCATATTCTCGAGTGAAAAACTGAAATTGTTGGATCGTCTAAATACATGAAATTTCATGAAGCTCATTTGACTTGGAAAGCAGTTGTGGGTTTGTGTGTGTGCATCCATCTGCTGTGCTCAAATTGCTTCAGATGTCAGGGTCCGCCTCATGGTCATTTTCCTCCACTCTTTTTGGGGGTCATTGACTAAAAGGAGCACCATGATCCATTCTCTTCCATATGTTCACCTTTTCTGTGAAGACGGAGTTTATATTTGGGCATCAAGCTCCCACATTAACTTGTTTTGTTTTGTGGTGTTCTGATTTAAATAACTTCTCAAGTTGCACCAGTAAATGCAAACGTTGCTTCATTCTTTTCTCTGTCAAGCTGCCATAACAGGTAGCCACACTAGGGGGCACAAATGCTCCAACAGTGATGAGGGAGGAAGCTACTCGTCCAGTCGATCACTGCCTCAATCCAAAGGTCTGGAAAGACCTCAGCCCCTCAAGCTGTCTGCCTTGTTTCTGCCCTCCTCTGGGGTCACATTCATCAGCGCTTCGCATTATCAGCAGACTGAGGACATTATCATTCAAATACATACTTTCCCATGAATAAAAACCACAGCTCAGGCAAAATGTGCTGTTACAGAGGCATTTTAGTTTAATGGTGTTTTTTTATGGTGCATCTGCTCTTTAGAAAGAAAAACATAGCGGCTAGTGACAGGAATGAGGAATGAGCAGCTTAGGCCACAAGAAGCGCTTGTGTTATGATATGAGCACATCATCAACTTCCTGATCTTTAAAAGGAAGAAAACCAGGAGAAAACGGAGGTCGGTAGTTCATGCACATTCATTTTTAATTTACTTTTCAAGCTGCTGTTTCATCAGCTCTTGTTTTGACTTGTGTTGACTGAGTAACCAGAGGAAAGTCTGCTGATGCTCTGCAGGGGATACAGCGTTGCCAAGAGAAATGCCTCTATCATAACCCACTATGTCATGGGGGGGGTATCTGGGTTATGTTAATATAATCTCTTTTACCCATGATTGCACTTACTGCCTGTAGAAGGCTGCAGTAAAGGGGATAAGGGTAAGGGTGTGTATGCATGCACGTGCCCAGGGGCATGCTAAGTAGGTAAATGCAGATTGTGGGATGGAATGGTTTGGAGAGTCCCATCTGGTTTGTGTGAGTGTAGCCTCCCCACACCCCACCCCATCTATCCACAGATTAAGAGGCCAGTGCTAAGCCCCTGACCCACAATTCCCATCCCAGCACACATCCTCTGCCTCTGACATAGCATGATCCCCCCCTCATTTCCTCCTTAGGACAGACAGCCACTTGGGGGACACATGAGGTGAGGTCTCCATTAGCAGGCTTGACCCTGAAATGAGGTTGTGCTGTTGAACTGCAGAAACCACACTCTGGAAAAATGGGGATTAAAAGCGATTGTGTCATCTGTGGATTTAGATAGGAGGGTACAGGGTGTATGTGATCCCATTTGGCCAGCGCGTGATAAAAATGTGTTTCCATATGGAAATAGACTCCCATCGTAGTGCAGGTATAGACTCACATAAGCAGAACTAGGCGAATGGGACTCAGATACAGACCACAATAGGATTTCTAAAGCTTATACTAAAATGTGGAAGCAGTACCTCAACTTAAGCTCAAACAGATTGTCTGATATAGGTTTCACATTTACTAGGCCTTGTGTGCCTGATTTCCTTTTCACTGAGCAATAACCCAGATTCATACAGTAACCCCCCCCTAACCTTCAAGCATGCATCCATCTGCTGAACCTTTGCCACTCCTCCAGTTCCAAATGGCTGTCCCAGGCTCTCCATGGATCCACTCTTCTGTCACCAATACACTCATCTATCCATCCATCCACGCATGCACAGACTTTCCTTAGGCGATGGCCTAATGGGGGCTTTGTGTGAATCCAGGCCACACCCAGTGTAAAAGACCCAATTTTGTCTTATTTGTCAGAGCAATGCTGGAGGCCTCTCTGTATTACTAAACTTCCCACTAACACCAAAACCTGGTCACACACTCTGTGTGTGATTAAAGGCTATGTAATGGATGTTTTTTGACAGCCAGACAATAAGTTAGGGTTGCATTTAAAGTCTAAGAAGAAGCCTGTATGTATGCTTGCATGCATGATGCCTTTAATCAGCCTAGTAGCATGGAGCTTGCTTTTCTTCCCTATTTCATTTCCAATTACCATTCTCTACAGTGATGAATTTAGATTTTGACATGCCGGCTTTCATGCAGTGTTGTCAGCCTGTGCAGTAATGGCGAGGAAGCTTGTTTGTGACAGAGCCGGAAAAATAACAACACAACATATGGAGCTTTATGATAGTACTGTAAGCATCCGACACACTTTCCCTTTAATGGAAAGCATGCCCCATCAAGTAGGGTGTGGGAGGCAGTGTCTAAAAGCCATTACCAGGCAGCTTCTCTCAGATTCCTTAATGACAGCCCGTTGAAATTAATGCGTCCATAGCTACCCCAGTGTTTAAAGGGATTGTTGATCAAACGGTAGAAAGGCCAAGCTGTGGCCTTTGGCTTTTACAAGCCACAAAACCTTAACAGCAATATTCAGACAAACAACGTCTTAAATTACTTCTACTTCCTAAAAATCTTTGGGTCATTTGGAAATGACTCCTGAAATCTCAAGTTCTCTGTTTTAATATCCTCAAGTGTCTATTCCCGTTTTCACCGCAATGAAGCTTCATTGTCAGGTAAATTGAATAATTTGGGCAGGAAATGTATTTAGTGATGTGCCTTTTTGAGGTGATTGCACCCTGTGTAAAGCTCATTTTTCTCATTAAAACAAAATATTATGGTTCGCTAATTGATAAGACTAACAGGCCTTTAAGAAGGTTCTTTGCTAAACTTCAACAAATAGTTTCCCTTTTATTCATGTCACACCAATTCATGTCTCAATTTCCTAATGTACTGTATGCAACAAGGCAATGTTGTGATCAGACTTTTTCATTTAGGATGTGTATTCAGTGCAACATAATTATGTAGCTTTCGTCTGAGAGATCTAGTCCTGCATTTGGACTGAGTTATCCAGATACATTATGTGGACTCCGTATGATGATGTTACTTTAGTAAATGTGTGTGCTGGAAGGAAGCATGAAAATCCATTAAGGGCCAGCAGGGTGAGAAAGAAGGAGGCTGCAGCTGGGAAAATGGTGGGAACGCTGGTATAATGGGGACATGTCGCAGAGGTAGATTGGCCTAATTGGCACTTTTGGCCGTCTTGTCACATATCTGCTTAATTGGCATGCCGAGAGTTTGGGGATAGTATAAGCTAGCTGTGTCTTATGTCCAGAAATGTGTGGGAATTGTATGTGTGTGAGGTATAACCGTGTATCTTTCCAAAAGCCTGAAGAAGAAAGAAAAGATGGAATGTCAGCTTATGAGCATAAAACATTAAACATTTAGACTGACCTACAAATGCTGATACCCCTCCTCTCCGTCACACCCATCTTGTCTCATCCCACTGCTTTGTATTAGCTGCCCCAGTCTATCAGCTCGCCTCTCATCACAGCAACACTCTCAACTCTGTTTTTCATGGTTGATAATGAGGACCCCACAGAGGAAAATGATGGAAATCCAGGGTTTGGATGGAGAGTGAGGGTGACAGGATGATGTTGTTAAGAATAAGATGAGCCTTTTAGATTATAGTCAGGTTGCAGCCCTGATTCTCTTTGCACACATCTGTTAAACAGGCATGGAGCTTTTTTTTTTGTCATTATATTTAGGAAAATAAAGCAGGATTTACCATGTCTTGTTTTGAAAATCACTCTTATCCAGGCACACTATGTGTTTTGGACTTCACGAAGTTGCATTTGGGAGGATTTTTCCTCTTCAGCATGAGATACAGGTACCACAAATGTGTTTCTTAGCTGAAAAAACCTGATGCCACATTTTCCTTGTACTTGATCTTTGTGACGGTCGTTTATGGATTTGAAGGGCTGTATTTTATTCTAAGCCATTACTCTTTCCTAACCACATCAGTTTTGTTGTGCAGGCCGTCATGAAATAAGAATGAAAGTGGCGAAAATGTTGATGCTGTATGTGGTTTTATGTTCTGATCAAAAACAATTCCCAAGGAATAAAAATAAAAACGGCTATGTGCCCCGTAAAACAAGACTCTTTTAATGAAAAGCTAGTGTGTCACAGAAGATGATAAGTTAAATATATCACCAGCTGCTCTTCCAAAATGTCAACACCAGTGTTTGTCTTCACAAGCTCTAGCTCCTAGCGATGTGATTTAGTGCAGCGTGGAGCCCATGAAGAGGCAGCAGCTGTAGCTTTTACTCATAGCTCTCTGCGATTTTTAAGAAAACAAATGTGAGAGACGCAGCCTGTTTATCATGATCGACTACAGATGTCTTTTTGTGGCCAGTGCATTCTGCTGTGGAAATGGTAGGGTCAGTGAATGAGAGAAAGAAAAGCACAGCAACAATAAAGAGAGACATTGATCATTTTTCTTTGTGGTCTCCCTTCTTCCCTTTCTCTTCTCTATCAGCGGCTTGTAATAAATGTGATGGAAATTGATTTCCAGATTATTTTTGGTGCTCTGAAGTTTGACAGAGATAATAATTCTCCCTTACGTTTTGGTTTGGATATGTCCTCTGATGTACAACCTGAAAAAGGCTCTGTTTTAATGACCTATTTCTATAATCTAGAGAGTTTGAGTGACTCTGTCACCCCAAGCCTTTCCTCTCTGACTTGAGCACTACCTGTCTATTAGGCAACAGATTAGCTGATCGATACACAATGAGAGCGAAAAGCTCAAATCACCAATGATGAAGACTCATTTTAAAGCTCTACTCTTTGAATGTCCACTCTGTCTTTACCCTAATAGTAATCTTGTGCTCTCCACCTACAAGTTGTCACCCTGTTAATCTCCTTTTTAACAGTATCTCTTTGGATGTATCCCAGCCAGATTTTTGTGAGTATCAGAGAGAAAAGTACTTCAATGTCCAGCCCCTTGAAGATGCTCTATCGCCGGCGTCTGCCTGTGTTTTCCTGGGTCCCGATCAGTCCTTGGGGGTCATTTTCTTTGTTTGCTTTTCACAGAGCCAAAGTAGAAGCTAAAAGGCTAAAGTGTGCTTTATCGACAACAGAGGAAGAGGTGGTCGATGAGTCAACATTATTGACCTGGGGATTGGGGACTGAGCAGAGATAAACTCTGCTGAATGGATGATCAAGCTTACTCTAAGTTATGTCTTGCATCATCAGCTTTTTGGGCTTTGAAGCCAAATCCAGCTCTGAGCCAAGGTCAGACATCTGGGCTTTTCTGGCTAGATTGAGTTGGAGTTTCATAGCTCTTATGTGTACAGTCAGACATAAAACATAATGGTTTGTATCATTTTAAATGTACTTTTAAACTTATGATCAAGCATGAGTGTAATGATTCTAAAATGTACAATCGACCTAAACACGAAGTCTGTGGACATGTTCAGCTTAGCACTACTAACATCATATCCTAGTGCTGAATCCTTAAAGTTAGTCAGACCTGGAAAATACGAGGTATTGTTAGATACATACTGAATAACGCTGCTCAGGACCAGAACTTTAGCTTGAACTTGACTTTTGAGATAATAGTTCATCTGTTTTGTAAAAGTTAGGTTTTCAATATTTAATTAGAATTCATCATCACCAATTTCACAGATACAACACAACTGTTACCAAAAAAGCTTCAGCTAGTTAATTGTTTTTGAGTAATCGAATGTTTATTATCCTATTGAATCCTGAAGAAAGGAACTGCTCTGCTTTATGTTTTAGTCTCTTTGTATTTCCACCTGTATGGTAGTGCACCACCTCAGGGCATACGGTGGTCAGTGATTTGGGAGTTTGAGCCTGAGCTCATCCAGCTGGATCTCACTTCTTGAATTTCATCCCGAGTTTGGAGCCAGGAGGCCAGTCAAGCAGGCAGGACATACCAGTGCGAGAGGAACTTCCCTTAGGGCTATCGCCCGAGAAATCCCTCCCTTCCCATCTTAACCATGGACAAGCTGAGGAGCTTGACACCAGCTTTCAGACCTGCCAGTTCAGCGTGCACCATTCTGCCGCTGTAAACACACACATGCACATGTCAACCCACTCACACCACCCCCCTCTTCAGACAGCGGGGTCTTGAGGGTTATGTTGCTCAATTTCTTTCCCTATTTTCCCACCCCAGTTCTCCCTCTATCTTGGCAGAAACCGCTTGCACCTCTCCTAGCAGCTATTACCCTCTCGGTGTCTCCGTCCCTGCTGTCATTCTCGTTCCCTTGAGCTTCTTTCTCTCTTTCTATTCCTTCCCTCCTTTGCAAGCTCTTACCATTTTTTTAATACATCTCTATATTCTTCTTTATCTTCACACCTCTCCTGCCTCTCAGTATCTTCACATATCAAAAGTCTTCCACTTGTGTTGACACAGTATGTCTATTCCACAAGTCTGGACCACTCAAACCAACATCACCCCACCCCCTTCTTCTCTGTATCTCTCTCTGTCTACCACTTCTGCGCTTTCAACTCGGCACTAATTTGCCTCCTCTGAGCTTGGCCCTGGCTCCAGCTCCCTTTCCCCTGAGATGGGATTGCCTGCAGAATGTGTGTGAGCATGTGTGAGATCGTGGTGCATGTGTCAGTGCAGAAGTTTGATTTTGTGTGCCTTTCTGTGAAAGAAAGTGAAAGTAGTGGATTTTAGCACACGTGTGTGTATATTTGGGGAAAATGGGAGATTGTTGGAGTTTGGTTGCATGTGTGTGTGTGTGTGTGTGTGTGTGTGTGTGTGTGTGTGTGTGTGTGTGTGTGTAGGTGGTTGCATCTTTATGTCACCCTTCTTTGTAATGAAGCAGATTGCATTAAGAGTACGTTGGCGCCGTGGGATGGTGATAGAAGTAAGCATCATGTGTAAGCGCCTCTCCTGCCTCTCACATACATACACTCTTTTCCCTGAGGGCAACTCACCAGCTAGCAAATCATTTATCACACAGTAATGGCTCTGATGATCTCTTTCTCCCTCTCCCCATCACTCCACTTAAGGGGTTTGTCCTAGATTCTCAATCACAGGACTGCTCCACCACCAAATCTCTTACACACACACATATATGCAGCAACAAGGTGTGCGTCTTGCATATCTCAAAGCTCTTCAAATTAGGATTCCTACAAAAAAGACAAAAAAAATGCTCTTAAGCTGTCTTTCTCCCCAAAAAATAAAAATGATAAAACAAACAAAAAATGATTTGGTTTATTCATCATCCCGGGATTATTCTGCAGGAGGAGAGCATCAAAAAAGAAGCCCTTGAGTTGTTATGCTTTAGTCAGTTACATGGAATCATTATTCAGACAATGATACCACATTCTTGATAACACGTTTCTGTTTGATTTTCTAATATGAGGCCACAGCCAACAACTGGGTTAGCTTACTTTAGCAAAAACAACTGAGAACAGGAGGAAATTAAGCCTTTGCTGGTTGCTGAGCAACATGACAATGACAACATGACTCGAGTTTCATATGTACTCTACAAATAAAACACTTTAGTTATCTGCAATAAGTGCTGACAGTAGCATAACATATTTTATATACTAAATATAGTTT
>JBAMHV010000014.1:19723652-19763395 GCA_037177535.1 Pseudomugil gertrudae
GTTATGATTTTTATTTTTTTAATTAAACAAGATATGAAAACACCAATTGATAAAATAAAGATAAAATAACTCATAGTGAATGAATCAAATCATTTTTTTAAATAAATTTTAAATTTTATGCGAAAAAACTTACCCGTGAGAATTTTGAAGAATAGTGATTAATAATTCGACAGCAAAAGCGCTCGCGATTTGACTTGCTCCAATTCTGGTTATTGAACATTTTTTATCAATAGTTTGAGATGTCTTGGACTATAAAATGTATGATTACGTCACTAGGGCAAGAAATATCTGAACAAAAATAACATCCTAGTTTGTGTGGTGCAACTTTTTGTACATCTGAGTTGATTTCATTCTCTCCTTTATATGGATGCCGGGTGACAAAAAGACTATCAGCTCCAATCGCCACGCTTATAGCAGGCTTTTTAATTTATAACAAAACTTTATTATGTTTGACAGATAGAAGAGTAGGCAACCAACGGCTTTCTCTAGAATCTGTTACCAAAAACACAAAATCTGTCTCTTTAATTTCGTTTTCAAGTATTTGTAAATCTTTTTTCAAACATTCAACTAATAGTAAATATTAAAACTTGATGGTATATTGGAACGACCAGGCTCTGGTATTCGTATATTTATTCCTTTACTGTTAACATAAGGATAAATAGATAAAAGATTTTTCGCAGCCACTTCTGCTTTTGATGAATTGCGATTTTCAGCATCTTGAATAGTATAAAGACTTTGTCTTTGAGGGTTAGAATATGATACTATTCCATCATCAATAAAAACAATATTTGTAATCCCCCATCCCTAAATTGATAAATGTTTAAAATTTTTATAAAAACATGAAAAAAATCCTTTATTAAATTTAAATTCAAAATTTAATATGCATAAAATTTAAAAAAACCATATAATTTTTATATATTTATTTTTAACTTTATTTTCTGATAAAATTTATTTTTTTAAATTATTATTTAAATTTTTAATAAACTTTCATCTCTCTTTAAAAATAGAATTAAAAATGTTAAAATAATTGAATGGCTGGCGGTCATTTTGAATCGATGAAATAAGTTTAAGTTAGCAAAATTTTGCGATCTTTTATTTTTTTTCACAAGGATACTTTTTTAATATAAAATAAACTCAAAAAATATAATCTAAAATTCGTTTTGAGATTTATTTATATTTCTCTGAATGTTAAGATATAAATTCAATTATCTTGGAAGTTTAGTTTTAGATGAATCAATTAGTCGATTGATTTTTTTAACTAAAATATTTTAATTTAACATAAAATTTTATGAAGCCATATTTTTATTTACAAATGTTAATAAAAATAAATTTTATGTTTAATTTTCGCTATAAAGATGATGGTATGATGACATATCTCTGATTTAATTATTTGATATAAGTTATTAAATTTTATTATATGAGATTATTGTTAAATTTCACAAAATAAGACGAACGAATTATCTGATTTTAGTAAATATGAAAATTTTAATCAGAAATATAATGTCATCAAGAATCCAAGGACACTTATATAGAGATATAGACTCAATGCGGAAACTCAGAAACGTAAATAAAGATTGAAATTATGCTTAAATTATGTTTAAAATTTAGGGATATAGTCCGAAAATAGATATATTCTGAACATGAGTTTGAAATTGAAATTTCTTTACTCAAACCGTATGAATAAATCAATTAACAATAACTTGATTAATAAAAATTCAGACCTATCATAGTCTAATTGGCGGAGGAAAAATGCCATTTGCACTTGTAACAATTCCCAAATTCTTTTTAGCACAACTGCAGCAACAGTAACAGTTTTTGTAAAACTTTTGTTTAGAGGATTTTCTGGTGAACAAACACTCAGATTCACGAGACTTTCATTGATTCTTTCGCCTTGTGTGTTAGGAATAGAGTTGCTGTGTGGTTAGCATCAGCAGTAATAGCCACCAAGGCTGAACAGACAAAGAAAAGAACATCATCAAATAGGCAATCCAAGGAGCAGGGCAGCACAGCTGGTACAACAGAAATGACTTCAATCTTTAAACATGAAAGAAATCCAAAGATTACGACTGGAATGAAATAATGTCTCACAAACAACAGCGAATGTTCCACCTTTCCAAAAGCAGTACTCTCTAGTGTTACATCCCTATTTTCTCTCTTCTCCCTTTGGCAGCCCTTAGAGCAAAGCCATACAGATTGGCCTGATTGGTAAAAGTGATGCTCTGAAAAAAAGCCCTTCTAATCCCAAAAATGAAAAAAAAAAATCAAAAAGCAGTTTCATCTGTCTGACATTTTGGGGCTACCAGTTTGTAATATTTGTGCAGTGCTACTTAAAACCTCATGAATATGAATGTATTGTGGACAGGATTGAGTTTCTTTTGTTTCTTACTGCAGACAGGCAGAGCTTGCCTCTCATAGGCTACAGTTGTTCATTTTAGGATCCATTCCTCTTGGAAAAAATTAAGCTGATATTTAATTCTAATTAATATTTTTTTAAAAATGTAAATGTTACATGTAGCTCAATAAATCTTGCTTGGATCTGCACAGCTGCCCCTTGGTCTGCCTGTAATGTCTGTGGCCCTGTGGACCTCCGCTGTAAGCAGTGATAGCATAGATCTCATGACATCCAATCAGCCGAGCCATTGAGCCTCTGGTTCATTTGTTGCTCTGAGAGGTGAGACATATGATCTGCCCTCAGGTCTTTGGGGAGTCACTGGGTTTGGGAAGGGCTTGTAAGGGTCAGATAGCAAAGATCTGGATTTAATCAAATGATAGGTAGTAGGGGGTGTTGTTGGCGGAAACCTAAGAGGTAGACTGGGACTTGAGGTGGAAGGTTGGAGAAAGAGAAAGAAGCACAAGATTGTAAAAATGTCCCCCTGCTTTGGATGCAGCTGGTGTTGTGTCCCGGCCGGTCTATGCCAGAGTAGAAATTGCCAGTATGTTATCATTCAGGAAATGTAGTGGCATGTGGAGAAATGAAAGGAAGAGGTAAAACTGACAGAATGCAAATGTGTTGCATGGTGTCTGAATGGAAATGGAATGAATGGTGGATGAGGTGTTTCTACTCGCTGTATAGAAATACAGTGACAGAAGTGACCCAAATTGTGTGAGGCACTCCTGTAAATTGCTGCGAGTGAAGCTTTACCCCACGTCTTCTCTTCGTCCTTTTGCTGTATAGAGTCTGCGTTTTTATTCCTCTTTCTCCTTCAACCTTTTTTTCTGCACCCCCCCTCCATCCCTCGTCACTGTAATGGTTTTCGAAATAAAATCACAGAAATCACCATTTTTCAGCCCTCGGCATGACGTTTTCTGCATATGAGGTGTTACCGTAGCAACAGAGTAATAATTTATCCCCCTTGCTGTCTAGTGCAGATCATGTTGCATGAATTTGGCATGACATGTGAAACCCGGGATATCGTTTATTCTCCCTGAACGTGTGCTGACTGACTGATGCAACTGTTTGAGACTTTAACGTGCACAGCAGAAGGCATTTGGTTTCTGATGGTGGAGTTTGTGAGGGGGGTCTGGTGGGGGTGCTGGGTGCACATAGTAGGTGGGTGATTGACAATGTGACAGCTTGGCTCTACATGTGTTGATTCTGCAGAGATGTGAATTCCTCCTGTAACACATGCATCCCTGTTCAAGATCTCATTCTCTCCAAGTATGAACTTGACCCACATTACTGTGCTCAGGGACAAGAACCGGTTCGCTTTGACCCCGTGTCTACATTTTGTTGTTTACCTCACAGATTAATATTTGCCTCACGATGCTGCTGCTGCTGCTGCTGCTGCAGACTTCTAAATGTCTCTTTTGGTCCATTGGCATGATTTTCCTGCAGTTGTTCCTCTTCATTTACCTCGTTTATCAGTTTGTTACCCACATGAATAATGGATGAGGCTGCTTGTTGCCTCAGTGACGCACAAATTCATCGTTGTCATGTGTTAGCTTGCAAAAACCAGGTCTGCTGCCCTTTCTTAACCCCCCCTGCACCCCCATCCCCACCACCACCACCCTAGGTTTTACTGACTTCATTCTCGCTACGTCAGGTTGATCCATGAGTTGACACGTTGGCACACATTGGTCTTGGCTAGTGAGCTAAAGCTGATGAAGATAAAAATGAAAGGCAACAAGAAAGATGTGTAGAAATGTATTGTTTTTTATGTGTACTCCCTTGTATGGATTGTATTATATAGTAAGTTTAGCATAACCTTTTACTGTTAAATCTATCCATCCACCACTTCTTCCATTATCCATGAACTGCATTAGTCACTGAAGGGCAAATGAACTATCCCAGAGTTCTACAAAAGAGATTCAAGGTGACATCTGTGACCTGAGCAGAGTTTTAGAACCCTGAGCATTCAGAGGAATATATTACAGTTTACAGTCAACCTCTACCTGTGTCGACACTACTTAGTAGCTACAATCAAACCAACCTATAAGGTATGATTGAAGGTTTTCTGCTGTTAAGAAAAATAAAAACTGATTTTATTGATCCCTTTGGAGACATTCTCTCCTCTCTTGTCTCCTCATAGGAGGTGGTCTGTAACAAGCACAGTCACAAGACAGCACTTAGAACCTGAATACTACTTACAGTCTTGCCCAAGCAAACTTTTCCAGGCAAGATGTTTGTCACTGCAGAAGGTTTTAGTTTCTTTTCTACTTGTTCTATACATTTCATAGGTGAAAAGGTTCAAATTAAGGTCACGAAAAACTATTAAGCAACTTGAGCTTAGTCTTGCAGAAATCTCCGTGCAGCAATTTGCTGTGTTTTCTCTCCTTGCCTTAATTTTCTTTTAGCAGGAGTTATAAAACATCCACTGGACCGTGCTGTTTCCACTCTCTTGTTCGTTCTTATTGCAAATTTAGTCAGTCCATTTATTTTAACCCTCCAGCACCTTGTGGCATTTTAAAGAAGATATGTGTCGTTCTTTCTCTTTCTTTGTCTTCTATCAAGTGTCTGAATGCCAGGACACTGTTATCGTGTACGAGTGTGTGTGTGTGTGTGTGTGTGTTTGAGTTGCTCTGGGTATTGTGCTGCTGAAAAGGATGCAGCAAAAGCCTTGTTTTTGACAGACAGTTGGTCTCAGGGTTATAGGAGGAAATATTGCAGCCTGGATGCTGGTTGAATAGCCTGACAATTGTTCTTTATCGGCCACTCCCTGCTCTCTTGTCTGCTGTAATGATTCCCTTTCGTAACTTTGCTTTCCGCTAACTACTTCCCATCTAAGATAGCGCTGACCCTGCTAACCCTTGAGCTCGGGATGCAGCAGTGTGCACCATCCATGTGCAGGAGAATAGATTTTACTCATTCTGTACCACCATAAGGCTGACAATAGGGGCTGTCATGATAGCTCACATACATGCCTACAGTATGCACATTTTGCCTTGTTTTGAGCTTTGAATTAGCTTAGATTTGCATCACATTAGAAATATTCAGCACTCCTTTCAATGCTGAGGTGATTTACTCAAAAAAATCTGTTACCAATTCAGCTTTTCTGCATCTTCTGGTTGAATTATTTATAAATCTTTTGTTTCATAGTAAATGCTGACTCATTCTTCATGAACCAGTCTCATCTCATGCCTTTAAGTTTGCTAGTTTAGTATATATTCATTTACACCTGGTTTTCATCTGTTTTTTTTTCTGTCAGGATAAATTTCTCCAAACACAGGGAGCATTTTATTACCTGGTGCGAAGCAAGTCATTCATTTTCCTTACCATGATTGCAACCAGAAAGCTGCTATTTCGTCACCGTGCAGCCATATTTTCATTAGACTCCTGTTCCAGCACACAGCCTTGTCCAGTAGCTTTCCTATCAAAAGGTCCTAGTATAATTTAAAGGAGGTAAAAAAAAGGAGTTACATGAAAGCTCTCTTGTTTGAGAGAATAACGTTTGCACATGGCATCTGATTAAGCCCATAAATAATTTATAGTCATTTCATTTATGGGCTGCGTTTCAACAAGAAGGTACTGCTCCCCAATTAATATTCCCTCTTGCATTCTCTCTGAGAAGATTCAGCTCGACGTGCAGCCAGCTGCCAGTGATGAGCTGAAAAAAAGAAAGAAGAAAAAAGTGTCTTCATTACTATAAATGCATATCAAAGTGTTCCAGTGTATAATAGGTTGTCATTGTCACTGCAATGCCAGAAAGCTGATCAGGTAAATCTGCTTGCACATTATGAGGACATCATAGCTGAAACTGATGCATTCTGGAATGAAACATAGTTATCCAGAGGTAGAAGCAGCAATAATTACTGTATATGTTGGAGAAAATGGGGATTACAGATGTAGAACGCATAGGATTCAGAGTGCAGTGAAACATAAGGTCTTTGATGGAGCTGGAGTCTGAAATGAAATAGCTCTTGTTCAGTCAGGGTGCATGACGACACTTTGCTTCAGACATGCTGCTCATTAACTAAAACCTTTTATCTCTGAGAAGAGCTTTTTTTTTACCTTCTGTGGTCATTCAGGCCGTGTGCCCATGGCTATGCAGTAACAGAGGTTTCTGAAATTTCACTTTACTGTATCTTTGACTTTTAACCCTCCCACGCCTGTATGTTTAATTGTGTTGCAGGAGTGATGAACTACAAGTAAAAAGTAAGTGATAAATAAACAACCTTCAGAATTGGAAGAACTCACTTCTCTTTTTAGATACTTTTCCGGCTGTATTCTCAATGCCATGTATAGATTGAGCTTGACTATTATATCTTTATAGATATGTCTGGACTCTGTCTACAATCATGTGAAAAGGAAAGCACGCCTTTGTTCAGAGTTCAGGTTTTATGTTTACAGTTCTTTTATGGTCATGTGACATTATGTGACATTTCAATCTAGGTTCAGATCAGGATGTTGACCGGGTCATTGTAACACCTAATTCATTTTTAGATATGCAGCTGTAAACATGCGGCTGCACTTTGGATCGTTGTTTCATAACCCAGCTTTAGCAAAGCTGAAGCTGTTTTAAAATCTTTACACTGAGACTATTAGAAAATAGATTTGAAAACCCTGCTGATTGTTTATAAATCCCAAAACAGTTTAGGCCCAGAATACATCTGTGATTTAGAGAATATAAACCAAACAGAGCTCTGAGATCCAAAGATGCAGGTCAGCTGGTCCAGACCAGTAACCAGACCAGTAACTAGACCAGTAACCAGACCAGTAACCAGACCAGAGTCCAGACTAAACATGGAGAAGCAGTGTTTAGCTGTTATGCTGCAAAGTTGTGGAACAAACTGCTGGTGGAGATTAAACTTTCACCAACTGTAGACACTTTTACATCCAGGTTTAAAACATTTCTTTTTTTTATGCCCCTATAAATGAATCTGCACGGTAACTTTATATGATCTGCTTTTAATGACCTTTAATTTGTGATTTTATTATGATTTTTGCTGTTCTTATTCTTCTTTACATCTGTATGTAAAGCACTTTGAATTGTCCTGTACATGAAAGGTGCTATATAAATGAACCTGCTTGCCTTGCAAGCTGTCCAGAACAAAACAAGCTAAAAAAATCTGCACTTTGTTATCTTCATTTCTCTACATCTCTGTTGGAATACTGAGATGTGATTCTGCAAACCTAAAGGCCCATTTAGATGTTGCACTAAAGACTGATTAGCAGCCTTTTGACCATCCTTTGTGTGTGTTATAAGTGCGTTTCAGTAGCTCTGAAGCACAACTATTATATAGTATAGTATACAACTATTATATGGGAGTGCTGTCTTATGTGACCAGTGAAAGGAAGAAAGAAGAAGACAGACATTTTTCTCAGAATATACATGATCATGACCTCCTCCTCTGTTGCCATGTTTGCCGTTGTCTGAAATAGGTGTTAAAACTCTATGCTGCCCTATATGGTTATAAGAAATACATCTATTAATGTAAAGCATGCACAGGAGTATGAGGACAGCATAAATTAGCCTTAAGCTGTCTACCACAATCTTTTCAGAGAGAAGAGTCAGCAATCTTCTTAAACAAGCCTGTCTTTTTCGAATAGTACAGTCATTCATTTTTAAAATGTTGATAACTGAAACTTTTTTCCCTGCAACATCTCATCATTGAAGGAGTCTGACCTTGGGGTGAATCTATCCACTGCCGGGCAGATTGGCAGCTGTTTTGAATGCTTTCCACTTGTGAACACTCACACTCTCTCTCTGTGGAGATGAAGACTCCAAATTACCTTAAACTCTTTTTCATGTTGATGGGCATCCACAGTTGTTTCTGTGAGGTTGCTGCTGATGCCTTTCCTCATTGGCACTGTGTTAAGATGCACCTGACCAGCACCTTGCCAACACATCTGCATTTGGCGGGTTGCTCACACCTGCTAGTGATCAGTTAATCACTGCTTCTTCATTCTAGCTTTGTTTTTTATTAATTAAACAATGAAGCTGAGTAATGTGTCACATGCTGCTCATTTAAGGTTATATTAGATTTATTTTATGATTATTAAGGACCAAGTAATTTTTTCATATCTTATTAGATAAAACTAAAGAATTGAAAGATGTTACTTTTTCTTGTTCATATCACTGTGACCACATATAATTATTAAGACTCAGCCATGTTTAATGGACAGATCCCAGCTCATGGCTGGTTATCATGATTCTCCGAGCACTTTCCCTATATAACCAGTCCAGTGTTGCTTGGACGGTTCCCTGTGACAGATGGCTAACTTGGCCAGAGAGTGACATCTGTATCATCCTTCAGCTCCATCGGCCTTGCCTTTCCAGCATACAGGCTGTCAGAGCCAGCCACTCCTCTGATTCTCTGCTCGTAGTCATCCTGTGCTGCTGCCACAATTGGCTCCATATGCCAGCCACATGGAGAATTGTCACTCTCCTCTAGCTCAGCATACAGCAGCCAAGCTTCCAGGTTGCTCTCTTTCCCTCCTCCTTCCCCCTTTTCTTTCTGCCACTCTCCTTTTTTTTGCCATTTCTCTCATTTATTCCCTGTTTGTGCTGGCCCTTTGGAATAATTTCCCACATGGCTGTTAGGGGAAAAATGGAGGTGCCGAAGACCTGAATAAACAGGGCAAAGCAATGGAGCGGGGAGGGTTGTACATCCTGTAATCATTGCTGTTGTGGGAGTTGATTGCAGGAAGGTCGGGCTAGAAAATTTGAGTTGTTTTATAACAATTTATTCCTCCCTGAACGAGTTCCTCTTCATTTAGAGGCAATATGGAAACGGAAGGTGGAGTGCAAGTAGGTAACATGCTGGTGAACATAGACCACTGGGCTGCTACTGGCAACTACTGGCTCAAGATAGCTCTGAGGGAGATGTATTATAATGGTATGAACAGAAACTGAATGTCCAGGGCCTGGTTTAGGCCCTAGGCAAAGAGCTGGCTCAGTGTAGGCTGAAAGGTGGGTCAGGGCAGTGTGCAGTAGCGTGGGTGGAAGAGGCTAATGTGGCCGTAAGGGTAGAGTGTAGAGAGTTGGACCATATCGACTCAAGAGTTCTCAGATAGCTATTCAGAATTATTTGTAAAGCATCTTATTATGATTAGCATGCACACACTGAAAGTAGTATTTATGCTGTATGTCACTAAAGCACATCTTTATATAAATCCGTCTAATTTTTTTAGTTAGTGAAAAAGGTTTAGTTGATTCAAACTGAAATCAAGACCTATTCAATAAATTACTCTCATTTATAATCAGTTATTGAATTAAGTTTTTGTATGTGAATCGTTTTTGAAATATGTACTTTAAGAGACAAGACATGTTTACATCATGACACCAGGCCCCATTTACCAACATCTCCCTACAAACCTTCTTGTAGGTGTACTTAAGTTGTACTTGAGCAACCCTGCGTCATATTTATGAATCTGTAGACTTTTTGTTTGTATCCTTTGTAAGAACAAACTTGTCCATAAGAACCATTAATAAATGAGGCTCATTGTTGTTGAAGTACTATCTTCTGTGTGAATTTCAAAGTTGGAACAAGTGTGAAGAAGGTTGCAGAGACACACCTAACACTGCCTAAAGTGGATGTTTGTGTTGTTCTGGTGCTGGAAATAAACCAATTGACTATCATCTAATGTTGGCAGTTCTTCTTGATGCAGTAAGATGCTCCCATTTAGGTTTTTCATTAATCCTGTATTTTGATATATAGTGTGTGTATTCAGGTATTTTAACATAAATACTTTTGGAGCAGTTTCAATCTTTGAATTTGCCCTAATATTAAGATGATTTACAGCAAGGCAGATTTTTTATATGAAAAATACTCAGTGAATTTGAACATGTCTGAGATAAAACTATCAAGTTAAATCAATGTCTCGTTACCATGTTAAACTATTTGTTTAAATAGTTGAAGTATTGTTTTTTTTACAGTGTACACAAAAGCTGGATATGTCTTAAATGGCAGAATTTACCATCCGTCCCCAGTGCAGTTATCTGTGGGTTGCATTTCCATGTCATCACCGTCACAGTGCACCAAAGTGATGCCAAGTTCTGGGCAGTGTGTCACATGGTGAGTCACAGTGTGTGGAGCCCACAAAGTGTAGGAACGGTGTAAAAATCTTACATCAGTGCTGGACAGTCGTAGTATCATTCACTGACTCAGAGACAGTGTTGCCATGAAAATAAATAAAAAAATGTAAAAAACTCTTCAAACACAAATGATGGAGATGAACAACTCTGCTCACTCATAGTTTAGGTGGTCACAACTAGTTTAGTGGTTTGTCCGGACCAGTGGTTCTAAACCTGGGTTCAATGGATGCCGAGGTGTTCAGGGAATCAGTCTCAGGAGTCTGGAAACATACCAAAATATGTGATGCTGGCACTTGGCCATCATTGGCTGCAGGTGATCATGCTACACTGCTTGACCTTTACTGTATGTGCTGCAGGGAATTTGTTGCACTCAGTAGTCGACTTGTGACTGTTGTAATGGGTATGTTGTGCGATATCTTAATATTTTAATCCCTTCATACTATGTTGAGCATGTATAACAGAACGTAATGGAAGTCAGTGTGCTAAATGCATGATTTGCAATGCCAAGTTGAGCAATTCTAGTCTAGCACATGCAAAACTAAATAAATATATATATTTTTTCAATAAAGAATAAAGAATTTCATCATGTGAAATTGGTGGAGTTCAGTATCTTCATTAGGTTTGGAACCACAGGTTTAGTCAGAAACACATTATAATAATGATCTGAATATACAAACATGTTTATTTAAAGATAAAGCAAAGAAATAAAAAACGTAAACATTTAATTTCGTACAAGCAAGGTTTTTAAAATGATTTAATGCATCAGACGTGTGTTTATGAATCAGCTTTTAAAATAAATACATTTATTTCTCAACCCAACCATACACATGCATTTTCAATCCATGTCTTGTGTTGATTTTTCCAGTTTATCCAGATTTTCCACTGTTCTGTCAAGAAACATCTTGTTTTCATCTTTGCGGGCCACCTCCACCTTCTCTTCCACTTTCTGTGTTAAGCAGAGGTTAATGCTGTTAGCCACACACAGCTGCGCAAGGCCCTGACCTCCGCGTGGCTGAATGAGCGCTGCTCGGCTCAGAGGCCTGATGACTGGGAAGTCTGGGAATCTGTTGGGCGGTGCAATGAAGTCTGACTTATGATGATTGGCATTAATACCGAAGACAGACAATTGGCCCACCTGCTAACATCTCACTGCCTTGGCCCACTGGGTGAGGAGTCTGGGCATCCCTCCACCTGCCCAGCTGCATGGCTCGATGCACATGAAGGCTTCAACATGGCCTTTTGATGTCAGCCTAATGTCTCTCAGAGCACAATCTGTGGCCTGGATACATGCATTGAAAAATAAATCAGTTTATATGAAGCACCATGCCTCCAGTGCCTTGTTAGGAAACAGAGGCAAATAATAAACACTAGAAAATTGAGGGGAAAAAACCCAATTGGAACCAAACTCTTGTCTTCTATATGTACTTGCACAAATCTCAAACACAAAATAAGAAGTAATTCACTTAATTGCCCTGGAAATCAGTCTGAAATGAATAAATAAGTGGGCCATGGATGGAGTTTAGTGCAGGCAACTACCAATCCATTCTACATTTGAACAGACTCCATTCTTTTCATCAACATCATTAAAATGTTCATTTACAATGGACAGCAGGAAAGAATGATCTCTAATGCCATTAGTGGGGGCAACAGCTTCGCTTTTGATAGCTGCAGCTTTGACAGAATTTCATGCTAATGGGGTTTTAGTGTGTTTGACAAAGTTTTTTTAACCACACACACACACCCAAACAGACAAAGCTGCCATTGATGCATTTAACGGATCTTTACATGCTGTCTTCTTCACACAAACACATGTTGTGTGATAAAATATTCAGCTGAGGAACTACTTATTTCATAATCCATGTTCTGTTCTGGCTTTTTGTCAGCTTGAAGAAGAAATTTACCCAGACAGAGAGACAGAAAACTAAACAGTTTAATGTGGTGAATGC
The DNA here is from genome assembly GCA_037177535.1 of Pseudomugil gertrudae. Classification (NCBI taxonomy): domain Eukaryota; kingdom Metazoa; phylum Chordata; class Actinopteri; order Atheriniformes; family Pseudomugilidae; genus Pseudomugil; species Pseudomugil gertrudae. The sequence goes on from JBAMHV010000014.1 coordinate 19,736,074, forward strand.
AGGTTGAAAGGTTTTTCCCTTGTATTCATTTAGTCTGTTCTGTAAAAGCAGTTTTGTTAGAACTTAATCCGCCGGATGCCAAGTCACCTTTATCATAAAGTTACTTTCTGTCGGGGAAACGCTGCAGGTCAAGTGTTGCTGATGCAAATTTGCAATTCAGTTCTCTGATTGCTGCTTTCGGAAAAGAGTTCTGCAGATGATGGCTGGGCTTTTCTTTGCCATTATGCCAGAATACGTACTGTATCACTCGTTAAAACTCATCTAATCCTGTACTTGGAGTGGGTAGCCATTAGAAAATTGTCACAGTTACATCTCATGTTTGCTTCATCAGAGCAGTGATCACGCAGAGATAATGCATAGCATGGATAACATACACGAATCCTGATAGAGTGCAGCTGAAGTACAGGGTGTGGGAAAGAGATGATGATGATGGTGATGCAAACAGAGAGGAAATGCAGTACTCTTTACTTTGATGCTACTCAGTAAATCTCATTGGTAACAGTCTCATTTCTTTTCACCTCATAATCCTTTTGGCCTTTGTGGGAAATATTGTCATTCTGCAAGGGCAACAACTGTTTTCTTTAAATCAATTGGATGTGCGCCAGCCAGCCAGAAGACCGGAGTGTGTGCTGCCACTGTGCAGACACACACATTCTTTGATTGAAGCATAACTACCAATCAGTTATTGAACACGACAAATTTCTCGCCCCGTGCATTAAAAATACCATGCTCAGACGCACATGTGCATGCGCACACATATCACTCCTGCCACATCATTAAACAAGAGAGCAGCTCCTTTGGCTCCTTAATGGAAATTGCTATTTCAAAGCATTCAGAGAAAGATGTTAACCTTGTGAGATACTTGTGGCATTAAAAATGGATCAAAGCAGCTGAGCTTTGATGTCAATGGGAGATTTTATTTGGGTCGTAGAGGCAGAGAAGGGTTCAAGAGCGACTCCTTTATGCCCTCTGCTGTGAGAATTTGGTATATCGCTTATAACTTAAATGGCGCTTGTGGAGTCCGCATCTTTGTAAGGTAATTATTAGGTTGCCTTTGTTTCACCACAAATCCTCACTTACAACATATATGGGATGAAAACTCAGTTACACATTTAAAAGGAAAAAGTAAATGCGAAAGCAGCTGTCTCTTTTCTTCTTGTCTGTAAGACCATCAATCAGGTTTTGTTGTGCAATACGAGAGCTGATGTGGATGGTCTGGAGTATCATGTATGGAGGAAAGCCAGAGGGGAGGGGGGGTACCTTTGAGTGGTGAGGTTGTTGAGAAGGGGAAGGATGAACTTTTAACCCTCAGCAGGCAGTCTCAAATCCCAGCTCCCCTCGCATTAGAGTCTCCTCCTATGAGCTCAGCTTGAGTCTGGGAATGAACACGCTGCACAATAAGATAAATGACTTTGGGTTGAAGCAAGATCTTTTTTTCCTCGTTCTTTTCAGATTTTTAAAGTTAAGTATGTTTCTAGGCTGCAAGCTAAGTAGAAAAACAGAGGTGGCTACTTAATTTCATGCATGTGCTTGTTTCTATTATAATGTTCACATTCATTGTGTTCCTCTGTGGCTGCAGCCACTGTATGCATCAGTGTTAGTGTTTATGTGTATGAGCACTCTTGTGTAAATCCCAGAGTAGGGGGAGTGAATGAAGAAGACAGAGATGGAGACACAGATAGAGAGAGTGAAAAAAACATAAATAATTGATGATAGATACCGCCTTGCATCTGCTGCCTGCTGCTCTGGAGTTTCTTCAAAGTAGACATCGAATGAAGGGCTAAGGCACATTTTAACCGCCCATCTTTTTCTGACCTCATTATAATGGTATAGATCACAATAATGCCTTGCTTTTGCATCTAGCAAAAAAGAAGATAAAATCTCATGTAAAAATGCAGATGTTTCATCTTCAGATCAGGTGTCAGATCTGCTCTTTGTTTAATTTTTGGCGTTTTATTAAACAGGAAAAAGAAACATTCTAACAAAGTCTTTAAAAAAACTCAAAATAGTTGATTAATTAAATCTTGTCTTTCTAGTGCAGAAGGCATGGCGAGTTTCTCAGGATTTCTTACTCGTAATGGTCATAAACAAGTGGGTTAAGGTTGTTTGGATTCTCAATACATGACTGACTTTAATGTGTTTAAGTCGTCCCCCCCAAAAAAAAACCCTCATTCTTTGCAGCCTTATGTTGTTTTTTTTCAGTTTGCCTCATTAAATCTTTGTGGAAATTCTCTGGCTCTTGTGGAAAAGACTTTCTTTTGATTAGGCAATAAACAAATGGAGGAGTTGGTTGACATCTCCCAAGTCTGTGACCCTCTTTTGTTTTTCCGCTACACTGTTGCTGCACCCCCTCCCTACTTTGACAGGACTACTCAAGTACTACTCCCCAAGCCTTTATTCTTGCTTGTTTTCCTTTTTTTTATCTTATTTCCTAACCCAACTCCAACCCCTCCTCCCCTCTGCCTTTGTTTAAGACAGCCCCTCATCCACCACCACCACCACCAACCCCCGCGCCTTGCTCGCTCTCTCTCTCTCTCACACGCGCTCTCTCTCTCTCATACACTGTCTTCCTCTCTCTCTCATAATGCGCTCATCCGTTCCACAAGCTGAGGGCTGAGAGAGGAGCGCTCCTCCGGAGGAGAGTGTTTGGACAACCAGTGACATGTCACTGCAGATTTCTGCAAAAGAAGAAGAAAAAAAGGTGGACCAAAGTGTCAGCACCAGCTTTTCTTTTTTCCAACACTCCTGCTTTCTCTTGCTTACTTCCCGCCTCTCTCTGTCTGTCGGCTGACTTCTCTCATTGACTCAGTCCTCTCTGCTTCAGCTGACTGAGTGCGTTGACACCGGACCACTACCTGCTGCTTGGGGATTAAGCACGCTTTGAATACCCGCGGTCTAATTTATGGTTTTGGAAGCCGGTAAATGCTGGATCTATACACGGAGGAGTAGCAGGAGCTGATATCCCTAAGACCAAGATACTGGGACCACCTCTGAACTGAGACATCCAAGTGAAAATGAGATTGGATGCTCCAGTCTTGAGACGGCAAACAGGAGACTGAGAGAAAAAACAGTGCAGGCTCGTTTCTGAGAAGAAGAACTGAAGTAAATCACCTTAATTCTTCTGAGACTCAAATCACATTATTTTGTGGGAATCTTTTTTGTGTGCTCCTGATAAAAGGAAATAAAGCTCAACAAATCTTTGCCTCGAGCATCTTGGTTGATATCCGATTGCAGAGTTGTTTCCACTGTTCTGTCTGACTTTTTTCATTCTTTGTATTTTTCTGCACATCTGTTTTAAGAGAATATAACTGTGGACTGACAGGTCGAAGGGATCGCAGTTGTTTGCCTCTAACTTTTTGCCCCCTTTTTGCTACTTCCTTTGACCTGCTTTTGCCCCCCAGCGTACCAGCGGGTTTAGAGGGTGGGGGCAGCTGCTCACCCCCTCCGTGACACAGGCGGGGAATAAAGGGCATTGAACCACGGATGAGTGACAGATTCGCGGGAGCGTAGGGGAGGAAAAACAAGCCGTCTCCGCGATCCTGGTAGCATGTGGTTTACAGGGAGCTGTTCAGCTGTTTTTCAGCCAACCCTCTAATCAAGCTTTAGCAGATACACATTTCTTCTGTTAAAATGTCAAGTTTTGGGGGATTTTAACCATAAACCAAAGAAGATAGACGTTTTGGATGCAAAGAGTTGTGTTTGTTAAAGGAGAAGCACTTGGGAAAAATCATTGCTAAGGAGACGAAAAGCCACAGGGAAGCTGAAACAACAGCAAAGCCATCACTTGTTCAACAAATACTTCTGACACGTTTTCTCTCTACACTGGACCTTTGCTGAGTGGGGGTGGCTGTTGACAAGGGAAGTTAGGGGTGCTACAGGAGCTGGCATCTCCCTGACCTCCTCCACATTGGACTGATTAAGTCGGGGTCACTGGGAGGAAAGGACCGGATCGCTTGTGTGGATTTACTGTCGGTCTGCTGTGGAAGGTTTTCTTGTGGATATCTGAAAATCCAAAACACCCACGTTACACACATTTCTAGCGGCGGTACATTTCACGCGCATACATGCCAAAAGCTCTCTAACACACATCATCAAACACATTATCACCACCCACTTAAATCCCCACATGTAACTATATACCACCTCGTAACACACACACACACAGTTGCACATTAAATTCCCATTAATTTGTCTTTTTTCCCAGCGGCCATAGCAGAATGGAGATCATTTGGACAGGTGGGGGGCTCTAGAAGTCCAGCATCCCTGTCCCCTTGCTTGCCCTTTCCCCAAATGGATGTGATTATCTCTAAAAATGTGCTGCTCACAAATCGTTGAAAGCTTTCTGCTGCGACTCTCTGACAGAAACATTCACCGGTTCCACACCACGGTGCACAGCTGGAACCACAGCTGAAACAGCCGCCATTACTCATCTTTTTTTGCGTTCTATTTCTTTGTTATCTCCATCGTCTGCTCTCACCACACCGGCATCATTTTTTCAAACGGGTCTCTGGGCACCCCTCGGCGCACTCCTCGTCCCATCATCTCCTCCACGCTGGAGGGGAGGGGGTCACTGGAGTGGAGCATGAGCGGGTGCCACTATCCCACACCACCGGCACCGGAGCGGGAACGCAGGTACCAGCACAAAGTATCACTGGTGGTGCGCTACTTCATGATTCCCTGCAACATCTGTCTGATCCTGCTGGCTACGTCTACCCTGGGCTTCGCCGTGCTGCTCTTTCTCAACAATTGTACGTTTGTTAATCTCAAGAACATGTTTTTACTCTCTTCACTTCACTGTGTTTTCATAGACCCTGTCCTGGTAATGCAATATTTGTCATTACTCATTGTATTGGTGCTTTCATTGGAACAAGTTACCTGGAGAATATATCTTGGCACACACTACATAGTTTTCATAATAAATGCCTTTTTTGAAGCAAAAGCCAAAGCCAAATTGGCATACAGCAAACCTCTGATGATAGCCTTTATCTGCCCTCTAGTAGGGACATCAGGACATCCCCCTCTTCACTTTCTGTGTGCCGATGTCTAAGACCGCTTAGTATCTCCTTTCTGAAGCCTTGACATTTGCTTTGAAGTGTTAAATGGCGACTAAAAGCCTTTGGTGGCTAAAAAAGTTATCTTCTCGTTTTGAAAACCCAATCTCTCCTGTCCTGTCATCCCTCTGAAAACATTCTCTCCCAGTAACTCCTAAGATACGGGCAGAATTTTCTATATGATGGACTTTGTGTGAAAGCTCTGAGAAAAGACTTTATTCCTTGGTTTTGTTTATCATACACTTATACACGGCAGTTTAAGGACAGGGTTCGCATTCATGTTAAGTCCTCATTTAAAGGGACAGGTTTATAGTGTAGAATAGAAAAAAAGTATTGATTTCAAGCTCAAGTCCATCCACGTAACCGCAACTGTCAGATCCAACAGCTGCCAGGGCTTTTACAATTACCTCAGCAAAATGTGCCACTTCTTTTTTGACACTGCCAATAACAAACTCAGAGGTGTTCAGCACTATAGTTTAGCACAGACTTATTCATCTTCCTCACTCCCAGAGACATATACAGGTCTATTTCTCAGTTCTTTGTCAGTTAAAACTGTGTTAAAGGTAAATTATTCTCAACTCTACAAAGTGAGCTATTACTTATGCGAGGCTTATGCCTCATAATCACTTGCAGATTATAATAGGTAGCTAAATTCAATCTTTAATTATAGCCACGGTACTTTTAAGATGCTGGCTTATGTGGGTTGAAGTGGTGTTTAAGCAGCGTTTCAAATGAAATTGCCCCGTGAATTCTCTTTAGTTGTGGTTATCATTCCATGTATTTTGCCTGGATTTCTGTTTTATCTGTTATTAAGTTATTGACTTTACACAAGACAAAGTCCCCATGCAGGCGATTGCACCTCTTTGCATTTGTTTTTATGCTCATATTCATTGTCACCTCTTAGTCAGACGTTCCCTCTCGTAGCAATGTGTGGTTGCGTGTTACTTGCAGGAGGATAGATCATTTGTAACCTCAAGATGTCACTGAATCCATTTAAGCCAGACAGGTAGTGCTAGAATTAATACAGACTCAGTTAAAGCATCTTCACCTCTCATGGTCAAATGAAAAGAAATGTGCCCTGGATGTGATGAGCTGAAAGGAGTTCTATTACGCTGCCAAGAGCCTTTGCCATGTAGCCACAGGGACAGCTGGAATAGTGGTAGTACTAGTTGTGATGATGTCTTCTTGTGTGTGTGTGTGTGTGGTGGGAGGGTAGGGTCGGTGTTAAAAGAGTCAACCTCAAATTCACAAATGCTGTTGTCACATATGGGATGAGGCATGCCCATTCATACACGCACTTTTGTTACCCCTCCCCCTCCGAATTCTTCCGTTTGCCACTAAAACCCATCACCAACACACACTCACTTCCTCATTTGTCCCGACTATACATCAGACACAGCAAAGACGAAGGTGGCACACATACAAAGATATGTACACACGCACACCTCCCTCTGCACGTGGGTAAATGTCACCGTCGGACACTTATTGATTTGCAGAAGATATAGGGTGAATGATGGCCCTGTTGTGACATTCACACAGGCCCGGGAACTTACGCATGCTTTGCCAGGTGCAAAAGGAGATGGAAGTGGCTGATATGTTTATGGAAAGACCTTATCTTGTCCTTTCGTTATGGAAATGTGAAGAAATCGTTTAGCTTCGCCCAGCATCTTGGCTCACTTTGTAAGACACTCTCTTTCAGGCTGTTCTGATTCACCTTGCATGACAATATGGCTCTATCTGTGTGTGTCTGTGGATGCTTAGACATGCATACAAAAGCAAAAGCAAGTAAGAACAGCATGTAGAGGCGCCTTTAAAACATGTTCCCCATGCCTTTTTCCTTCCCCCTCCTTTTGTATTTGGTACATACTCCTTAAACATACCCCCACACCCACCACCACTATAGATTGAAAATCAGTTACCGTCATGACTGACTGGGAAACGACTCCAGCAGACAATGGATTATTCACATCTAGCACCAATCTCGCCTATCTGTGCCCCTCCACCCTGAGTATTTTAGGTGAGCCTAAATTTTAAAATCAGCTTCATCTCGAGATGCCAATTGGCTTCGTAGTACTGAGAACGGCTCAAGCGTAGCAGTTACTGCGGGCCCCACAGAAATGCGTTAACGGGGTAATGGATGTGATGTGTTTTATCATCCTCATTATCCCTCACAGTGTAGAGGCTTTGGAGAGATGTCTCAGCCGTTGCACAGCCTTTTCTGAATGTGAATGTCGGTGCGTTTGTTCAGCGCAGGCAGCTCTGACAACGCACTGGGGCTTTGCTTAGTGAGTCACCTGGCCGGGTAGACTGCCAGAGTGCAGATGGTGGTTCAGTTGGGTCGTGCTTGGTCCACAAGTGCCCTGGTACACTAAGACCGGTGTACTGTATTACGATGCTCTTTGAGAAACACGACACGCTTTCTGTGTCCAAATCTTTGATTTTATATCTGAGCATCTGTAAACGTGGCCCACTTGATGATTTCTAAAGGTATTTTTTTCCTTCCACTAATGCCATTAAAATGGTTATTTTTTAAGTTACATTCTTATTTTGGTTACAGCATCTCAAATGAGAACTTTGGCTGCTTTGACATCAGATATCACACATTTTTTAAATGTTGTAATTGCTCTATGGTATAGGAGTAACTGAAAGACATGGTTAAAAGGTGGTAAAAATGAATCACAGTAACATTTTCTATAAGTTTTGTCATGATCAGCGTTCCTTGTTTAGTTCCCAACTAAGCAAAGTTTATACAAGCTGCATCATTTCTCATACAATGAAATAAGCTGGGAACAGACTTAGTTTTCACGAGGTTTTTCTGCTGAGTGTTTCTTCATCTTTTAACAGTGAAGTTTAGTTTTATTGTTCCCACAAACCTACAAGCCTTATGTCATCATGTTCCGGGTGTTGACCAGAAGAGTAGCATGATGTCATTTGATGGATTAGGGGGGGAAAAAAAGCTCTGATTTGTTCTGCATGTGGCTGCAGGTGGGTGGGAGCAGTGACTGAGAGTGTATTATCTCACATTTCTCATCTCAAAACAACATCAATTCCCTGTGTTCTCAATCCTCATGTTCCCTTACAATATCAGAAGTCATGCAGTATGGTTTGTAATGATTAGATCATAGAAGCCATGAATGGCAACAGTGATCATATTGATATAACAGAATTTCAATCTTGTCCAATTAGCTCAGCCTGCTCCCTGCAGGGACCAGTGAATGTGTCCAATGTGTAAAAAAAAACCCCAAAGACAGAAAGTATCTTCCCTCTTTTGTAGCAACTCAATTACTTTGGTTTTACTTGTGAGAAGTTGCAGAATTTCCCCCAAACTAATCTTTTTTTTCTTTTATCTCTTTCAGACAAGCCACCTCACTTCACTCCGGCCCAACCTCCTGATGGTAAGTCCTCTGCGGTTTTACTCAATTCACCTTCAACGACCACTGGGTTTCTGGGGTTTGCTTGCGAATAATGACCAGAAACAGCGGATCACTGCCTTTGAAGTGGGCAACTGTCCGTGTACCTTGCCAGATTTGGCAGCTCTGTTTTTTTTTGTCTCCACACTGTTGGTATGTCAGGCACGTGGCCAGGTCTGTTCAGCGCTTTGATGTAAGGAGGATCTTTTGATGACTTGATTTGATCTGCTCCGCACAGCTAGTTTGGCTGATGTTCAATATCTGTTACCACAGCAGCGTTCACATCCCTCTGATAGGGTCTAATAGGATAATACACCACCCTGTTTTTTGGGGAGTATTCAGCATTACTTTAAGCTGATGCTGGGGAGTTATAGTCCAGGAGCAAAGAGCAGCCCTGTTACTTTCTCCTGTTATTTGCATCCCATTTGACATAAATAAATCTTTGCTGCGAGTGCTGTACTGTTTCAGCAGTGTTTTGGACCACTTGCTTGAGCTTTTGATTAAAGAAAGCATAATTCTGTTTCTGAATCTGTAGATCTTGGCAAGCTTTAATTGGAGGAAAACAGCTCGTTTTCAAGCTGTTGTCATGAATATCTATCAAAGGTAACACAGGGAGAAAGTGTTTTATAGAATTTGGTGTTTTTTCTTTCTTTCTTTTTTGTCTTTTACCCTACACTAACAAATAGTCAGGCATGGCCTCCTGCTAGTTCTGAACATGCTGCATTGTGGTGGATTTGTGCTGGCTACAAAGCCAGAGTTGTGCAAGGAGAAAACATGGTGTGAAAATGTTTCTAATGACACCGGGTCCGAGTGATACCAGGGACAAAAGACCACAGTATGGGCTCGCAGAGTCTCTGTCTAATAATTGCTCAATCACTCCCTCCATAAGCCAGCTTGTTTGGAAAAACATGTTTGTGAAGGATGCCGGCTTAAGAAAAAAAAAAATCAGATTAAAGACCATTAATGACTAAAGCTATTGTCTGACAGTAACAATGGGCAGTTTACTGTCATTGTGGAATGGCTGATGCATTTAGCTTCATCAAATAATTTCTGTTCTTTGCCTCAACAGCTGAAGAGTATTTAAGATGCCTGATTCTTTTCCAGTTTGCGCCACATCGCAAAACACTGCCGAATCTCATGGAGTCAGCACCGTGTATAGCTCCTGTTTGTTTATGTGTTAATGACAGATGCAATTGTCTTGATGAATTATTATTTCTTACAGCAAGGTCTCCGTGTATTTTTGCCGTTAAACGCAGCTGAAACTGTATTCAGCCAGCGCGGCAGTGCATTTCTGTCTTCTATTGAATTTTCCCCTACAAAAGAAATAAGGCCCTTCTTATCGATTGAGCCACTCATTTCCCATGTATTAAAGTTTTTGCTAGCTGAAGGGCACAGTTTGTTTCTGCACTAGTCAACCGTTTAAAAGCTGCTGCTAGCCCTTAATTACATTTCCAATAGTTCACTAGGCTTTTCACCAGCAGCCTATGCTGTTTTAATATGCCAGGCAAAACAAAAAGCAAAGTCTCCAATCAGAGGGGTAAGCCTGCCCTGTGGGACCCAGTTTCTCTGGGTCATTTAACGCTGAAGAGATTAGTGAGACAATTAGTGTTGGCCCAAATATGACAGTAGGCCACTTTTTTGGAGATGTATGGTTTCAGTAGTCGCGGAGTGGTTATTTAGAAGATGCTACAGACAGGCAAGCGGCTAATATAGCTCCATCATTACTCAGTTTTACTCTAAAAAGCACAGGGCTTGTTCTACTAGAGTTGTCCTTAGAGCCAAGGGCGATGCGTTCCCCAGTACTTAATTACAGGAAATCACAGACAAGATACCAAAGACCTTGCATTTTTAAACAGCTTAGTTTGTCTCTGAAATGCTGTTGATGAGATGTCCTTATTAGCAAGAGGAGGTTCTCCACAAAGTAAAGGAATTTATTCTGCAAATTAGAGCGAAAAGAATCTGGGGAAAAAAATGTAAGTTCGGCACAATCACAGCAACGCTTTTAAATGGCATGTTGAGTGTGTACTACCCACAAATAGCTGACAGATCCTCACCAAAGTATGGCCTTTAATCCCCAGTCAAAAAAGTGACAAAAGTCATAAAGCAGTCTTTAATTAGGTGCTTTCTTTGAAAGCTCAAAGGAGCAGTTCCTTGGCTCAGGCCACAGCCATTATTGCCTGCTGCGTCCTGATAATAAGACAGTTGTTGCATATTTGGCCAAAACTATAAAGCTCAAAGAATTTGCAGCTTGAAGGATTACTATTGGACTTTGGAAACGGGAGCTTGGCTACGAGAACTGCTTGATTCATGTTGCTTTGGCCCCCGGCTGTTTAAGTAAAACACACAAAACTAATAATAATAAAAACATATTGTGTTTAAGGGCAAAAGAACAAGACTGACATACATCTGTTCAAAGTTTATGTTCAGCTCAAGTAGCATTGTTGATTTATGCCAGCTATAGTTGTAACTGAACAGAAAAGAGACACTTCCTCAAATGTCTCAGAGATTTAATTTCAAAAGGAAAATTGCTGAGACTGGCTCCCTGGAGACATGTCCTTCATGTTATTCTTCAGCCTTAGGTGACTAAACAAAGGTCAATCAAGTTTCAGTATAGGCCAGAGACTAAAAGTAAAGGATGTGTAATGGAAGAGAAGGGCCTCAGCCATTTCAAATGTCTCCTGTGAGTCCAACCATCTCCAGCACAACCTGCTCTGCAAGAGCTCATTCGATGTGAATCTTTCAATTTCACATTTGTCACTGACATGTCTCTCCAGAGGATGCTCCTCACCGACAGTCAAAATAAACTCCTGGACTCAAATGTAATTTGATTTAAGACAGTGGGGTGCCAGTTTAAAGAAAAAAGAAGTGCCAGCAGGCCTGAATAGACTTTGGAACATCACTTATTACTGACGCATCTCAGATGTAGGAGAATACAGAAGCAAAAATGCACAACAACCATTACCCTTCACACTGGGGGAAAGCATACACACAATGTCCCTGTAATTTATTCCGCCAAAGCCCTTTCCTCTGTTTTTGACAGTAAGCCGTACTCAGAAAGAGGCAGAATTAATTATGACTCCCCAGCCTATCTTAATTAAATCTTTTCACATCATAGATTTTACACAACAGAGGCAAAATATCTACTTCATCTTTAAGCCAGGGTGGAGATTCTGGGTGAGAATGTCTCCCATCAAGATATCAAAAGTACACTGTAAAGTTACCTCTCGGGGGCTGCCATGTTGGTTTCTAACACAGAGGAGCTTGTTAGCCCTCTTTGTGGAGGATTTGTGGCGGAAATGGGTAGCCTTGACTTTATCAACAGAAAGTTTGTTGCCCTTTTAAAAGTACACAGAGCTTTGAAACTGTGCAGCTGAACTTTGTATTCTCAACTTTGTCTGCTTTTTTTTAGTCTCAGGGGAATCATTGGTTCATGAAGAGCCATCCTAAAGAAAGGTTGCTCTGGTTCTTACAGCTTCCTGTTTGTAACTGACAATGTTTAGGCACTTTAGTAGACACAACATGCTGTTAAAACAGTTGATATATTTAGATTAGGGCCAGAAGTACCTGAAAATCCATTAAATGTTTTTGAAGCCATTCTATGTTTTTTTTAAGATGATCTTTACAAGTAAAAAGTAGATTTTACTTAGTGGATGATACTTGTACAGAAAGGTTGTCGACGCTGGATTTGCTTTTCAGACCTGGAAGCGATATCTCTCCTCTGTATACACTCTCCACTCACTCACCTCAACTCACCCGCTATTGATCTGCCAGGATAGTCCAGAAGCAGCTGTCCGAGGAGAGAAAAACATTAGCCAGAGAGCAGACAACTCAGTGGGCCAGAGCTGTAAAGTGCAAAACTATTTGCTTTTGACCCCCTTGACAGGGAGTAATTGTTTATATAGTTACTGATCCAGGTTTTCATCGACATGTCTTGCAGCTTTGGTGCAAACCCGGCTGTTTGACAGTGCAGGTGGCTTGGATGCCTCTGACTTTGGAAGGATTGGGAGCTAATTGATGTGGATGCACAGGATACAGAGTTATTTGTGGCTGTGATCTGGAAGCTGCCCGACAGAATCCCTGCTAGTCTGATTTAGTGCTCTTTCACCAGGAATTTTGCAAATAACTTATTGCTGTAACTGAGCTTATCTTGCTGTGAAATATACAAGTAGTACATTTATTCACTGGGGTTTTTTCTTGTAGTCTTGAACTCTAAGGCATTCACACAAAGAGCAGCGATTTAAGCTGTTTGCACTTTCTTTATAGCATTTACAGCGCTTTGTTATCTTCAGAAATTCATCCAATTTACGTGGCGGAACTTATTTTCTAAGAAAAGTGCAGCTTACACATTTCCACTTTCGTTTCTGACATGCAGTCGATAGAATGACAGCAGAATAAACAAAACACCAGTGATTGTACGAGCCCGTGTGAGGCTATTAGCAATCTCTAGCTGCTTATCACTCAGCACGGCAGTGCAGGGGATGCCGAAAGCCCACCCCTTCTCAGCTCTTTGTCATATATTGAAAGTAATTAGCATTGAGAACTGCCTAATGTCACTCTTAATGAGCTCTCTATGTTCTTCTCATGTTGATGCTGTGACTGTGCGGCAGCAGTAGTGAGAGCTGTGGTTCTGATTAAAACAGCAGCAAGTTATTTTAAAACGGGGCTCAGCGATCTAAACTGTGATTGACAGACTCTAATTTAATTGTTGGGTGGCGATGTCAGAAAATAACCACACTGGCAAGTGTAACCAGTGCGATGAATTTCATTGTCAGATTGTTAATTAGCGGGAAATAAGTGGCATGCCATGTCAGCATGTTTCTGAACAACATTATGCTGCGATATCTTGCCATTAGCAGAGCCACAGTTTGTGTTTCCTTATTAAGAAGTGGAAGTCAAAGGATCTCTGCGCAGTTCATACACATTCTGTCATGTTTTAGTTTTCTGCAGAGGTAGCGGCTGCTGTGAGAGTCAGGCATCTGCAGCGCTGTCTTGCTTTCCCTCTGTCAGGACTTCCAAACACACACTCACACTCCTCCAAACACACACAGTAGTTCACACTCTCCTCTGAACATTTCACCCCTTGCTTCTTGTTTTTCTTCGCTCAGTCGGAAACATTGTTTACAGATTGCAGCTGAACCTCAAGATGTGTGTATGAGCCTGAACTCATTTCCACTTCCCACACACACATTACTGAACCCCTAACATCCTATTTTATGGTTTGTGTTAACTTTTATTCCAGTGAGCTATGCATCTGTTTGTGTGTGTTTTGGGAATGTCGGTGTGTGTGCGCTCTTTTTTCCTGTGCGTTAGGTTTGCATTAAGACAGCATTGTATTCTTATTCATTAGAGAGGTATTGGCTTGAATGGCAGGAAATGATCCATTCTGAACATCCAAACCTCAACCTGACCCTGACTGCTAACCGCATGTTGATAACATACACACACACACACACACATACAAAATGTGTGTATGTGTACCCATGCGTTAACCTAGTAAATGTTTGTTAATGGAAAGCGTGATAACCCGATCACCTCTTTCATTTTCCAAACTTTTAAACAGTGATATCCGTTTGTTTGTTTTCAGGAGCGATGCATTTATTAGAGGTTGTCATAGCAACTACACGTGCAGCTACTTCTAGACCAGTCCATGGAATCATGGTCAGCGGTCTATTCATAATTTAATGCATGTGTGGTTCCGCCATCTGTAGCGAACCCCTCTTGTTAATCCCTACACATACACACACATACTCACAGTGGGTAGTGTTTTGCCTCCACTTGTGTTGTCGTCATCCCTTTAGTTTGACTTCTGGACTTGGGAGCCTGACGTCAAGCAGAACTGTAAATGTGTGTGTGTGTATAGTGGGGGGGTATGTTTTGGTGTGAATATGTGTTTTGCTCCACCGGACGCAATTAAAACACACTGACACAAGGCCCAGCAGCATGTCAGTGACACCATTTATGTGGTGCTAGTTTCTTTTTATATTTATTTCACAATTCAGAGCCCTGCACGTACACACCCCTGCAGTAAGTTGTGCTTGGGCTTACGTGTTTGTGTGTGTACGTGTGTGTGCGTGTTTCTGTACAGGCTGCTGATCATGCCCTCTCACTGAGCTTTAATAAGATTTATGATAGCAGGGAACCAGACAGAGTGTAAAAGATATGGAGACAAAGAGAGAAATAAAGAGGAAAAGACTCTTAGTCTGAATGTTTTTGCTCCTTGCTGAAAACTGTACACAGTATTTATATGTATTTGTTCGCCTGTATATTCCTGTTTGACATAAACTCAGCCACAGGCATAATAAAACATAAATACGTGCTATTTTGTTTGCCCTTCTGTCAAAATAACATTATTGATCTATCTACAGGTTTATGCACATTCTATGCATTCATACCTGAAATCTCCTGGGATGTTGATTTTAGGATTATTTATAAGGGATATGTTCTCTTCTGGTCAATATTTAGGTTTTTTTAGCATTTGAGCAAACTGAGCCAAGAATAAGAAAATATGATAAAACATATCCTTCAGTTTATAAATGTGATTTGATGCATTTGCCTTTGCAATGTTTATTATCATTATCTAACTATGAGCCCATCTCGAAGTGAGTTACATGTCTCAGGGTCATGTGCAAAGCCACCTAAATTATTTCTAAGGACATTATGACTGTTTTTAACAGTCATGTGAGACTGAAGTTGATGATCCTTCATATCTTTACTGCTTTCTTTAGCTCATGCACATTCCTTTAAACGTCTGTCTTTTATATCAGGAGCAGAGTTCAATAATAATATTCAAGAAATGGTGAATTGTAATGAGAATTATAAATTGCTCTGTGGGGCTGTATGTGGAAGGATGTGCATCTCACAGACATAAATTGCGCTTACAGACTAAGCATGGATCATTCTAAACTATACTGCTATGGGAAAAACGTCTCCGTCCAGCTGGCTGTTGAACAGTGTTTTATGCACTGTCTGCAACATCAGGAGAATTAATTTTCCCCAAAGCCTGCTTTGTTTGTCTTATTTTGTTTACCTTCTGTCCATTTAACTCATCATTACTTCAGTTTTTACTGTATACCACAGGGATGGTGCTGAAAGAGAACAAATAGCAGTGTGTGTTTAGTATTCTGTCAACCTCGCACATCCACCTGCCTGCTCATTTCCATAATGACAGAGAAGAAGAGAAGGAGAGAAATAAAAATAGATTGAAGTATTGAGTGCAATCTGAGCAATTTAGCAGTTGTATTTATTTTGTGAGAGAAAAAAAAGGTGGAAGTTGTTTTGTACCCTTCCTGATCGTACACATGGAATGAATTTCCAGTGTCACTGTGTTCAGTTCTGGTTCAGGTTATTTCAACAAAGCTTGAAGGTAGACAACGGTTAGTTTTTTTTTAGCTGTCACACAATGTGATAAGTACAAAAACAGAAAGTACTGTGAAAAATGTCAAAGGTTCCAAATAATAAGCCAACAGCAGGATGCTGTGTGTGTCTCTGCTCAGTGCTCATTCAGTTGAGCCTGTTTTTTTCCACTGGAGTTTCATGCACCCCAGTACACTCTGTAACTCCATAATTAGGGGTTAGTGTCACTGAAGGCAAACACTGTGTGTGAGGTGTTATGTGTGTACTGTGTGGACTGTTGTGTCTTAAAGACACTGCTTTATTTACTGGAAACGGGTATTTAGTCATTTTCCCTCTTAAGGTCAGGGTTAGGGGTTGCAGAGAATGCAACATATCTTTTTTTTCCCATCCAGAACATTTAAACGAGGTTATATAAAGCTCTGTTGCATTTCAATTAATAGTTTGAATATGAGAAACAACATTCAACTATTGGACCTGGGAGTGTGAAAGTTAGGTGTGCAATTACAACTCTTCTCTTTATTAATCCACTTCCTGTGTAATTTTATATAATGGCAGGGTAAACGAAAGAAATGACTTGACCCCTCCACACACACACACTTGGACTCCAAGACAAATGGCACAACTGTAAGCACACATGCATGTACAGCCGTAAGTGATGCATTTATGTGTGTGTTTTTGATTCATGGCTCAGTGTGTCATATATCAGATTACTGCTAAGCAATGAAAGGAATGGGAATCACACACACATGTCCGGCACACATGTGGAATATCACTGCAAGTGAGCTCACGTCTCACGCTTGTGCACGAAGGAAACAAGGCTTTCAGTGTGAGTCCCTCCACATGTGATATGTATTAGCTGTGACATTTCCTACTGGTGTCAGACAGCTCTTATCTCACAGCTGTCTTGTGTCACTACACAGCGAGACGTTCTTCTTAAAGTAACTAATTACTTATTCCCGACTCCAGAAATCTGAGTCTAAAAGTTTCAACACAGATAAGATTCCTTCATTTTAGTACTTTTTCAGTTGTTATTTAATATTAAGTGTCAGATTGTGCTAATTTATTAAGGTCTTTGTGCTTCAGATTCATCGTTGCAGTTATGGGCCAAAGGCACTTCCACTCCCTTCCTCATGCCTCTGCATAAGTGACAGCTGTTGCTGAAGGATATTGTGTTTTTGGGAAGTGTGCCAATCAGCCTTATTCTGAAAGGCATCTAAGCTTTAAATCTAAATAGTTTGCTTCACATCCCAAAATATGCATTTTTGGTAAACTTGAGTGACTGTGCGATTAATTAAAATGATTTAGGGTGTAGAACGTTGACAAACTAGATAAATCTGATAATGATGTAAATGCGGTTGTGAAAGAGACTAGATGAGATTAATTCCACATTAATTAAAGAAGATACTTCATGAAATCTTGATGTAATTTTTCATTTTAACATGGCATTATGTGATTGATGAACTCAAAACTGCCCTTGCTCTGCAGCAAGATCTTTATGTGTGTGGGTTTCTGTTAAATCTAATGTGTGACCACAAACGTCTCTCTCATGATGGATAATTGGTTCGAACACATGGATGCCCAGTGACTGTACGGCAGTCACATTGCACTACCACCATTGATTGAAATCTTTTTTTCTTCATCACAATCAACATTTTAACAGGTAAGCTTAGATTTCCTGTCTAGAAGATGTCTATACACCAAAATTATGGTTGAAGGTGGATTATTGCTGATACAAGGTCAATAATGAGGCCACCTAATGTTTGTTTAGCTGAAAGCTGGTTTCCTCACACCGTGCAGGAGACATGGAAGGAATCTGTTTCCATCTTTTGCTAAATATAAACATAAAGAATTGCTAAACAATGCAAAGCAAGAAGGTAAAATACACAAAAATATGTGAAGCATTTTAGTTTGGATGATTGGAAAGTGGACACAACAGAAAAGTTCATTTCAGATACTTTTTTAAAACCACTTTCTGAAATTAGTTCAAACATATTGGGATTATTGATCAAGCAAATGGATAAAATACAAACAAAGCAAAAAAGCTCACTCAGAAAGTATACTGGGTCATTTCAGCTATATGCCGCTAAGGTAAAAGTTTCATAAATTGAATTATCTATAATACGTTGTTAATATGTGTGAACAGCATAATGAGAAAGAGATCCTGCATCATCATTTTTTTATCTACTCATATTAATTACACTTAATCAAATTTAATTTGTTTATTTATTTAACATCCTGCCCTCAAAAAGTTATATGATTTGTTTAAAAGTAGTATGACCAACATCTAGATTAAACGTTAGGTCCACAGATGCCTTCTACTGAAACCAGTGGGAGATTTTACAGTGTCGAACACATAATGGGACCTAAAGGGAATTAACAGGAGTCTGGTGGTCAATGATACATTCTGCTTAACAAAGTCTGACTCAAGACATCAATATTAATGTTTTAAAGTTTTTAACACAAGTTCAGTAGTTACATTTTCTAATCAGATTCCATCTTATATGTGTCATGCTGAAACTCAGTCCAAACTTCATTCTCCATTCATACTGTTTCTACCTACACACACACACACACACACACACACACAAGCACCAAGACGCTCACTGTAGCTTTAGCCTTCCTTTGTTTATGTCTGCAATAAATGTTACACAATACATATGCATGCGTCTGAGCTCTTGTGAATACTAAGTATGTGTATCTAATTCAGTCCATTAGTTGTGGATGCAGCTCATGCATGGTGGTTAGATGGAAGAAATGGGGACAAAAATAGGTACTTGTGCCATTGTGAGCTGATAAACTGCAGATCCGCTTTCACAGATTCACTGAAGGTAGAAAACTCACTCGTAACATTGGCAGTAATGTGATAAAAGCTGCCATCAAGGTGAGGCTCAGGACATGTAACAAATAAAAAGATGGTCAATAAGGTATCAGCGTATTAATATACCACAAAGAATGCCACAAGGTCACAGGTATGTGAAACGTTTTATGGATTAAAAAAAGTCAGTACCACTTTTATAAAAAACCTGAAATCGATAAGCAAAGCTGTTATAGACTCAGGACTTGATTATACCTCTATAGATGTCTCTGTGTTATTGTCAGTCCCAGCATACTGGCATTTTCCAGCACAGGACAGATGTGTGGTCCACTACAAAGATAACAGCACAAACATCTGCAGCTGCTTCAATCAAATGATGATTGATGTATACAGAGTATAGAGTAAAAATGATAAATAGCAAATTAAAAAACACAGCTGCACTGGACATATGATGGACATAAGCCATGTCTTCATCATTTTTTTTTGCAAAATAAAAGAGATTTTTCTCAGATTTACTATTGCAGCTTGCAGGTGTTTCCACTGAATGGCGTTTAGTGCATGCATAGGCCGTAATTCTCATGGGAGCAGCTTTGTGTCTCATCCCCACGTTAGCCTGGTGACTTAAAAATGTGTAAAAAAAACATTTCCATTACACTTTTGCAAAAAACGTCTATATCGACATATCTGAAAACCCACCTAATGAGATTGTACGAACATTTTAGAGATGTTTGTAAGGCTTTTAGACATGTAGCTGTTTCCGTGATCAGTTTTTCATTGCAATATTTAGGTTTTACACAACTCTGGGGGTAGTAGAAATGCAGCTAGTGTATGCAGCGTTGATGCAGAAAGATTGCAAAGGTATGTTTCGAATGTGTAAAACAGAGAGAGAGAGAGAGTAAAACACACACACAGAGCTTTAGAAGAAATGGAAGATTTTAGTAATTGCACCCAGGAAAGAAAAAAACTTCATCCTTCATGCTGTGAATATTAACTCGTCATCGTCTAGAAACTGACCCCAATAGAAATTTGCCTTCAATTTATCTTCCTCCTCCTTTTTTTCCTTTTCCCTTTTTACCAGAAATCCCTTCCCCTTTGCCCTGGTGCTGAGGGCTTGTCAGCCTGGGGGGAGGAATAAGCACCTTTAGTCAGAGCAAGAATGTGTGTTTGTCAGACGTAGATAAAGAAATTTAATTAAACAAGTTTTCCAGTTGGTGCTCTCATACACTACTGTCCTCTGCACTCATTTGATGGGTCCAAGCCTGAAGTGCTCCACCAGTGACTCAACTATCCACTTTTTCAATATATCAAAGGCCATCATTAGTATTCAGTGACTTTTAATAAAGCATGGTAATCAGCTTGATCAAGCCAATCATTTCTATGCTCCTTGGACTTGGAGTATGCACTCAGTTGGATTCAAATGCAGCATGTGGTAAGTGCATTTATGTCTGCAAAGGTTTGGATTTAATTCAGGCACTCAAAGCCATGTAGCCCTCAATCCCCTGAGAAACCATACATTTCCTCTGGTTCAAAATGAGACCTTATGTGCAAGAGAGGGGAGAAAGGGAATGTGCATTTACCTCAGTACCACGCTGTGTTAATCTCAAGCCACGTTATGGTTTGATCAACTCCCCCCCACCCCCCATCTACTTCCACAATGCTCTAGCTGAGAGGAAGAGGGTATGGTGGGCAATGTGCAGCTCTAAACTTTAGTTTTTAAATTGAATAAAGAAATTCTTTCTCCAAGTCTGTCTTTTATGCAGGTGCTAGTGGCAGGGGATGTCAGGAAACTTCAGCAGTGACAGCCGTACGGTCAGGAGCTGGTCCAGAAGGACAAGGGATTCACAGGGGCAGATGGCAACCGACACACATACAAATGCACACACATGCACTTTCTCTTCCTGGGGCAATGTTAGATTGGTCACAGCAGTTCTCCTGCAAAAGAAGAGATATGGCACTGGAGATAGGAAACAGCATGGTTTAAGGACTGAATACTCACACACATGCTCATGTATGAACGCTGACTTGAGAACACACTGTCATTAGTATGCATCAGCACACCCTCTAGCCAGTGCAGGTAAACAAACATGGATTGCTGTTTGTCAAAGGATGCAACACAAAGCCAACTTAAGTATGTGATGAAAACTAGTCTTTCCCTGCTGCTCGCTAACCAAATACATTTTCTGTGCAAACTCCAACCAGCTTAGATTGGAGTTTTTGTTTTTTGGGGGGGGGTTTGCTGTGTGCCAGCACATATGGGGTAAACATTAATGCACGGTGGATGATGTATCTATCCAGGCCTGTTCTTTGGAGGGCTTGGGGATCTGTGTGTGTCTCGGTGAAAATCTTACTCAGTCTCTGTGTAGTTAAATGTTGCAAACAGACATGCATATTTAAATCTCCAAGATGCTGTTTTGAGAAACTTTCTAAATTTTTTAAAAGTCACGACAAGCAACATTTTCTTCTAAGTTCATCTCTTTTTATCCTGCTTCTGACTGCTATCTGTAGATTTTACACAATAAATTATTCAGTCTGTATCTTATCATAAAAGGTTTTTTATCCGTCGTTCTAAACATGTGGGAAAGGTTTGCTGTCATGCAGGAAATTATGTGTTTTACATGCAGCGAGCTGAAGAAGAACTGAGCACCTGATGCCTCACAACAACATTAGATTCTGGTACGAACACAAAACCTCATACATACATTTTATCAGTCTGTCTGATGCAAACTTTCATCTGATTGCTATAAAAATGTAGCTGTTCATGGTGTGTTTGCTATAACAGAATAACTAGTTGTTTATTATACAAATAGGTTATTATTTGATTTCTAAACAAGAACAACCTCTAACACATCTGTGGGAAACTTTTATAATGTTTTTTCAGGATGAGCTGCTGTTGCAGCATAAACCCCAGGTAATAATAAATCAGTGATAGTGCTTATAAAACAAACTTGGTGTGATAGTTTGGAAAATTCAAATAGCCACAAATCTTGTATTTATGATCCTGCCTGTTTCCATCACAGAACACATTATGCTAATGGTGGGAGTCAAGTCCCACCCTGTCAAAGAACTGCTGCTGCTTTTAAAGGGAGTGTTCAGGTTCATCAAGTTTTAATGAGCCAGGAGAGAAATCAGCAGAGACATCACACACTTCACTTTATTCTGCCACTCGCTTCTTTAATCGGTGCAGCACACAGGTAACAGCGGACCAGCCAGTTGTTTCATTTTTCACCTGCTCTGTTTTATGTGAGCAGCAGCTTTTATTCTAGAACAAACAGCTAACTTTGCTCGTAATAAAAACCGGGATTAGCACTGTAATGCTTTTTGCTTCCTATAATAAATGGATGCAATATCAGCTGTCAGTCAAAGCGTTTTAGCATCTCTGTTGGCTATTTTTCTGACAGATGCATTTAGGAAGAAGCTCTTCAAATATTCTAATAATAATTTATGGTTAAATGAGATGGTTAGACTGATGATCTGTCCAGGGTGTACCCCGCCTCTCGCCCGAACGGCTGCTACCTGCAATCCTGAATTAAATAAGAGGTTAAGAAAATGGATGGATTATTGGATGAGATGTTCGGCACATTTTACATGATATAAAAGGATTTTAATCATAAAATGAGATTTTTCATAAGGTGTTGGTGTGTATGGTGGTCATGCATCTGGAGCTAGAAAATTTATTGCAAGTCATTAAAAATTTTAATCAGTATTAAGTTGTGTTTGTTATAAATAACTATCAAGGTTATGGAAGAGGTGGGGAATAAATAATGCATGCTACATCGAGGTGTAGGAACACCTGGACACTAAAAGTCCCACTGCAGCTTGATGCATTTATCATTGTGAGCATACTTATACACTTAAAATCCCAAGTGCAGAGGTACACACACATCCCACACAGCAGTTATTTAAGCTAAACGAGAAGCTGTTTATTACCAATTACTTTAGATGTTTGATATTCTTAATAATTCTTATAAAGCATTCTGAGTTCAGCCTGTCTTGTTGGCTGCAAATCATGCTGAGGGTAAAACCTATTTTTTTACTTTTTTAACTCAAAAACAAAACCTCTTAGGACTCATTGTTACTCTTTTTTTGCTAAGCTTTAGTGGCATCTCACAAACTTGAAGTGTTCTTCCTCAGTTTGTCATCACATAACCATTCCACACTTGTGATTAGTCTCCTTCATGACAACTGAGCATCTGCTGAGACTTAAAATATGCATTTTAAATCTGTAGACAAAGACAGCAAGTCAGCTTTAACTACACAGCACCATCCTGTCATTTTTGTTCTTTTTTCTGTTTTACCTTGATAAAAAGCAGGTAATTGATTCATTTTGGATGTTATTTCACACCAGCACTGAAATGCTTTTAACTCCATGATGCACATTGTCTGACATTTTACTATTTTGTTCTGTGCACATCTCTTTCAGACACTCATAAGTATATGAGTACTACTACTATAGTACAAGTGGCAGCTATCCTAAAGGATGACTGGGCAACACTCAAATTCATGCATAGAGAGGTTTTTTTTTAGTGAGGACAGATTGGTAAATTTCACAGTTGGATGTAACATATGCAACACATATTCTGGTAGGAAGATGCATCATTATATATGCTGTCCTTAAATGTTTCCCTTGCAGAAATTTTACCTTTGACAAGGGTAGTTTATGTTACTCAACCTAAGAATGACACCAGAGTTCAAACTATTTTAGTGAGAAGAGTCGGAGGAGCAGAGTAACACTCATTTAGTTACACTTTGATCCAGTTTTTTTAGTCTGAACATACTTCCTAGGACATGATGGGAAGTAAAATTCCAATTCAGGTTGTGGAGATGTTCCTCATGTCTGGAAAATTGTGCCTTCGGGATATGCGTTGTATTGCAGTTTGTACACCATAAGCACAAACAGTATGGACTGCAGTGGGACCACATGTCCAAAGGCAGTACCAGCGAATACAATGCAAAACCAGGGATAAGGATCACAATTTCTCAGCTTCTTGCCTTGAGGAACACATGCAGAAAAACTGATACACACACTGCAGCTGCACTGACAGATTGAATTTCTGCTACACGGTAAAGGGAGCAACACAAATATGCAACTTTAAACTGCTGGGAAAAAAGATAAAGCACTAACACAATCTGTAGTGTAATTACACTATTACAATTAATAACAGATTCATTCTTCTAATGCATTTATCATGGATTTCATATATTCTTATTAATAAAACTCAGTTTGTTTGGATGCTGGCACAAAATCCTGACAGCACCTGTGTATGCTAAACCCCATTAGACATCAGCAAGCATATCACAGAAACACACTGTAGATTCAATTACACTTTTCTTATTTGCATTTCTCCAAGCAGCAGCTCTGTGGTGCTCTGTAAGCTGAAGTGGGAGGGTACCGCCTGCATTATGTACGCAATAGTACCTGTAAGAAATCAAAGCCTTTTTGCAAAGGAGGCCGGAGGAGTGCTTTGGAAAGGAAACTTTGTGCTGCAAATACCCTCAAAGGCTTTGTTTGTTTTTTTGGGGACAATTATTGAAGTTTTTGCCTTTTGTGATCAGCGTTTCATTGTTCTCAGTACTAAATGGGGGTCTTGTGGTATCTGAGGCTCAGTGTTTTGGCCATGTTGTGCCACAACTTGAGCTTTCTGTAGCTTATAAACCTCACTATTGTCTGTGTTGGGATAAGGACAGGGGGATACTTAAGGATTATGCACGATTGCTACAGCATTGCATAAGCTGATATAGAGACCCATTGGCTTTATGTGTGTTTGGGTGTTGGTTTGGCCATATGGTGCTGCCTGAGGGCCCAACAGGAGATCAATGCTGAGCAGGATATGTTGTGTTATTAATACCGCAGGCAAAAAGTTGTACGTCCTCCTCAGGTCTACCTTTTATCTCTTTCAACTCCATAGGGGCAAGGATTAATGTGCACGTTTGTGTGTGCCAGGTATGAATTCCTGTTCTGGGTTTTGTGCCTAGAATTTACCAGTTCATTCACGCTCGACTTGCTGCCAGGTACTCGTGAGGAAAAACGTGGTGTAAATAAGGTTTGATCAAACAACTTTTAGACCGAGTCCTGGGAAATGTATCAATAATTGAAGCCGGACTAAAAGAGTTCTGATTGAAGAGAGAGTTGGTGTAAGGATTAATAATGAAAGACTGAGGTGTGAGGGAGAAAATGGAGATGGGTGTACAGTGGAGAGTGTGTTTGTGTGTGTATATAGAGAGGATAGTGGAGTTTGGTACCACCAGTGCTTGTACTTTGAATGATAGTAAGTCATCCCATCACATTTTTGGACACATTTCTCAGCAATGACACTTGACTGACCCCGATTATTAGGAAGCTCTCTAAGAGTGAACATCCTCAGCCTCTTTGGCTTCAGATTAGTGATAATCTCCAAGTCATTGTCTCCATACGTTAAACTGAAATGCTGAAGTGAAAATATGTCTTTTGTATAGTCCATCCTTGTGATATTGGTGCACTAACTGATCTTACGTACCAAAAACCTTGCAGAAAGGCTTTTTGTAGACAGTAAAAAAAAACACTGTAATGGGGCATAAGTAAAATGTATGTATACAAGTATGTGGATTATACATCATACTCAAATCACATTAATTCTCACGTTTACACAAAGCAATTTTTCTAAAATAACATTTTTGTGTCATTTATTTAGGATTTTCTTTCTTTTTAGGAGAAATGTTCTGTGGAAAGTATTTTGTTTCGCCTCTTTTAATCCCGCTCTCACATCTGAATACACAAAGACCTCAAACAATAACAGAAAATAATTCATTTAATGTATTCATTGCTGTGCCTTGTGATATATTTTGGCAATGCATGTTTTACGTCTCACCCCTGCCTCATTGTAACTGGTCTCAGTTCAGTAAAGGAACAGATGCTTTACACTATGTACCTGTCCATGTCTTGTTATTAAATGCCATTTGACGCAGAACAGATGGATATGAAAATATTTATGTAAGTCACAAAGTGTGTTTGTGCTGTGTGTGTTTGTTCAGGTGCAGCTGGACTCAGATTTGATTGACAGGACTGCAGCCTGAATGACTTTTTTTTAATGAGGCTATCCATGTTGTATCAGTGTAAACGTTTTTGTAACCAAGGCATCAATTCAACCAATCTACACCAATCAAGTCTCTCTATTTAATCCCTCCCCGCTATGCATACACACACACACCAAGTGAGGGTCAAAGGTTAGACTTCTACCCTCATGCCCTCCCATTATTTCCAGCCCAATTTCCAGGATATAAAAGGTCTCATGTGGAGCTGAATGCATATGGGTAAGGTCGAAGTATGAATATGGAAGAGATCACTAGTACTAGATTCACACTCATGAGCAAAGACACACACAAAAGTCCAGCTAATCACCAACCCCCATCCAAACCAGCTGGAGATTAACTGCAGGAAGGTGATGGACATTTAACAACTTGACCCCACCCTCCCTCATGTTATATTCATGATGACCTTTTCCTGCCTCTCCTCCATCCTTAAGACACATGCGCGCACACATATATCTCAGTCATCATGGATGTCTTCAACCTTTGACCCCTTGGGTGGCTCAAGCAGGTGCTTTCACCTCCATCGCTGTTAGCATTTCAGTCAAATCACCAGCAGTAAGAAAGTGTAAAAGGATGGATTCAAGGTTGAATGAATGGATGAAGATTGTTAAACGTAAACTGAAAAAGCAAAGCATTGCTTATTACGTAAGGTCTTATGGTCTTATGTAAGGTTATGAATCCTCAGTTGATGGAAAAAGTATGCACACAGTGAAGGAGCAATCCTTATAACTTGACGTGCCCTTAAATGAGACATGGTAAGGCCATCTGCAGCTCAGTA
The DNA here is from genome assembly GCA_037177535.1 of Pseudomugil gertrudae. Taxonomy (NCBI): domain Eukaryota; kingdom Metazoa; phylum Chordata; class Actinopteri; order Atheriniformes; family Pseudomugilidae; genus Pseudomugil; species Pseudomugil gertrudae. Next base: position 19,762,546 of record JBAMHV010000014.1, read on the forward strand.
AAGAATGTGAAGAAAGGCTGATTATAAATGATTGAGTAAGTTGAGTAAAACTCTGGAGGTCAATCAGCTGTGTTGATGCAGGCAAAGCTGAGGATCAGCGAAGGATAGACCTGTATTTTTAAATGAATTGAATTGTCCCAATGATGAACTTTAAAGATGAAAAATACTAATATATCATCAAATATATTTTTATTAGTCTCTAATTCCTTCACTACAACAAGACTTAAGATTTTATTCTATTATAATGAGCCATTTACAACAACTAGCTGTGAGTCCACATTAGGGTGGCATGGTATACTGGTACCAGTATAGTACCACAATACTAGAGCTTTGAAAATGATACTATACCAGCATTTAAAAACAAATGGTAGAGCCTGTGTATGTGGCCAGGCAAAGATAAGTGTGACATAGATGCCAAAGTGGAACATGAGGAGACTCCGTCTCGCTTCTGTCTCTTTCTGTCTCATTATAATGAACCCAGATCATAATTTCATCATTAAAGACTAAGGTTTTTCCATCTCATTATAAATGTTTTTAAGCCTTACTTGTCTTGTAAAACATACATTATGCAGTGAAATGTAGACTAGCACCCCCTGTGGTCACATTTTCTGATTAATAATAACTAATAACTGCATTTATAGAAATAGTTTTAAGGTAGTTAGTTAGTTTGTTTATTGTCCCTTATGGGAAATTTGTTGTCACAGAAAAACTGTACAGTTATATTACGCTTTTAACAATTTACAGACATATTTCAACATACAAAAACAACAATAACAAAAGCAGCAGGTCCTGATACTGTGTGTTCATGTGTGGTTCAGTGCAGTTATGGCTGAGGGGATGAAACTGGTTT
>JBAMHV010000014.1:19764246-19814766 GCA_037177535.1 Pseudomugil gertrudae
GATATTCCTGAAGTGAGTGGTTGTCTGTGAGAAGGCCCAGGAGTGCGGTGTCATCTGCATATTTAAGGTATGTTACAATGGGTGAGGAGCTGGTACAAGTTATATTATATGCTTAAAATATTTAAGTTATCATTGTCCGTCAGAAAGGAACTGATTGATGTAATAGTGAACACAGCCACACAAACATGATTTTATACAGATATAATTTCATCACCTGTTTAATGTTTTATACATTAACACCAAGCATTATATATGAAACATATTGAATGTTTTGGTTAATTTTCAATGAACTGCCCAGCCCTACCAGCTAGGTTTGATAGATGCAAGACCATTGTTTGGATAAACTAATGCCTTAAAAGTCACATAGAACAAGACGGTACACAAGTATAAAGTTTTGAAGTAAATCCACTGGATCCAATCAGATGAAAACATGTCAGTAATGCGTATGCATTGAGCCTTTAAATGAATGCCAAACAACTGCTAGTGGAGTTAAACCCAACTGTAAACCTTAATGTATGTTTTTCTTCTACGCCATGACTGTACAGGGATTTGCATTGATTCATCTTCCTTTTGCAAGATGATAAGCTGATAACCAAATGATGATAATCAAATTTAATTTGATATACTACTTTAGTATTTTAGGTAGAATTATGTTTTATTACAGTTTGAAGTTAAAAGAAAAAGCAACACAATCTTTTTTCTTTGTTTTTGCTGTCAGATGTATCTTTCAGGTTTGTTTTTAGGGATTTTTCCTTGAAAACAAAACTAGACAAAGAAGTAAACGTGTAAGATTCTTCTGCTAACATGCATGCCCTACTCTCCTGAGGTTTTTCACAATAGGAACACTGAAGCTCCTGAAATCATCCTACACCTCTTGACCCTGTGAGGTTGGATTTGAAATGTTTTTTTAGATAATTATCATGTTGTAAAGGCATTTAACTTTATCAGTTGCCTAAATGAAACTGGTTTAACTGTCTGAGGATCACAGTCCTTTACCTATCACAGAACAAGATAGTGGATCTAAGCAAGTTAAATAGCACACTGTGGTACCCGTGAGTCCCAACAGCAGCGGAGAGATACGTATCTCAAAATGTAAAAGTCTGATCCTGTGTCAAAGTCTTTTAAGCTTCATGGATAATATAAATAAACTAATTCAAGAATTTGCCCACACACAGAATTCCCCCTGTAAATGCATTTAATGATGTGTATCAGGCCATAAAATGATTCACTCAGTAATGTGACAGTGGGGTAGTTATCAGAACTGATTATAGCGTATGCTGACCATGTCATTTAATAAACCTTTCATAATTAACTTCCTGAAATGCGACTATACTCATGACAGTAAAGAATCATGGAAGAAACATGTTAGGAAATGGTAATATTCCAACACTATTTCTGACAGTAACCAGTTTGAGGTGCCTAGTACAGCAGGTGTAATTTCAGTAAATGTTGCAGGGTATGAGTGCAATACCAACTCCACAGTAATATTAGATTCATTGTGTAATAATGTTTATGAAAAATTGCTTTCTTATTTTTGATAATGGGGGAAATGAAAGCTGACAATAAGTCTGAATGATGAATGCTGTTTTATTATTCAGCTACTTCAATATTAGGTCAGAAGCTGCGTTTCCAGGATTGTGCACAACCTAAATATTGCAACTAAAATGGTCTTGGGCACAAAAATATACTCAAATATTGCTAAAAAGTCTTTATGAGAACTTATGTGCCAAATACCGCTCAATAGAAAACACCTGCAAGTCTGAATTGTAGTTTGTCTACATTTCATTATATTGCTTATATAAAAAACTGAATGAAAATAAAGCTGATGATCATTTACAGCAATGGAAAGTGGTTAAAAGCAATTGTGCGGACGTCTGTCAGACTTTTACTCTGTAGTTCCCCCTAACTGAGGCTAATTTAGCATCCATTTCACATTAACTACAACATTTTATGTCAGTTTCATGTTTACATTTACATTACACTTGCTCTGACATTTCTCATTTATTCGAATAATGTCTTCTTGTATTTATTTTTATAACCAGTCACAGTTTTGTAAACAATGAAACTATTTTCTGATGCATTTATAAACCAGACTTCAGTGTTACTTATTACACCTCTCTGCTGCCTTAGTTAGTACCTGCATTCTTTTGAGAATATGGTTTTTATAAAATTGTGCAGATATTCTTCTTGATCACTGAGCAATGAAGGTTCTTACTTTGGTCTTGATTTAATTTATTTAACTTCATCTCGTTGTGTAAACCAAACTGTAACCCGCCCGCTGCACAATAAACACAACAAAATCAGAGACACACTCAGGCCAAAACACACTTTCAGCTAACTACTTTGTATTTCTTTCTATTGTGTATAAAAATAAAAATACTGGATGCAAAATAGTCAACAAGGCTCCCTGGGTCTGGTATTTTCTTTCTGTCTTTGTATGTTTCTGCATCAAATTTCCCAATGAAAGTTGTTGTTTGCATATCTATACTAAACAGATAGCTAACATTTCAAGCTGAAAAAAATACACACCTAGCACTCACCATATACAGTAAATAGTCCCACATTTAGCATTATGTATTCTGACACTCTAATAAATAAGAAAAACAATTGATATAATCTTAATTTTAAAAGCTTCTTGCCTGAGATGTTCTGGCTCCCTCTCCAATGACAAACCACACATTTGCTTAGTTTAGCTGCAGCAAGCCCACATGCTGCTGTCACCTTATTCTGCCTACAAGTGCTCGAGGAGATATATTATCATTACAAGTTGAGCACAAATGAATAAGCTAACACGGGGCTTGAAATGAGTCATGAAGTTGGAATCTCTTTTCAACAATAAGCTCCTCCGAGATGAATTCTTGGAGCAGAATCTTTTGCTGTAATATCCCCACCAAATAAAGAAAGGTGTCAAGTCGTATTTAGTTTGGACATTTGAGAGGGGATTATGAAGCCACATTGAAGGTGTCAGATAATTGCACTCAAAGAAAACAAAAGCCTGGCAAGGATCAGCACACACTGTATGTTTTCCTGTACCGAAGATGGTTCCAATAAAAACCAAAATGAAAAAATGTTGTGAAAAGGATATTACTAAGTGGGTTCCACCTCCAGCACGTGCAGAAAACCTTACACAGGTCTTCTAAGTAATGACACAAGACTCGCAATGTTTCATTTATGAAGTAATTACTGTGATGTGGCCCCACTTGTCTTACAATCCAAAAATGATCTCAAGTCCACCTATGAGGGGCTGAACTAATTAAGCCTGACATGATCCCTGTTGATGCGTTGTCAGAATTTACCGTCCTAATCGGCCTTAGACATATCTCATTCACTCTAAGGATCATTAAATTGCCCTCCAGGGGGAAACATATCATGTTGTTGAGTCAATGATGAGTCAGAAATGAATACTTTCTCTGTGTTGTCTCTTCCCACTCTGTTCCCAAAGGTAGGAAGGGAAGATGGCTGCAGAACAAGCGTGGAGAATAAGTGGGAGACTGGGGAGACAAAGACAGCCATTTATCTGCGTTTCCATATGTGTTAAACATAGGAAGATACTAAATCGCTAAGCCAAAAAGCCTCTAATAGATGAAGTGTGTGTGCCATATGCTTAAGTAGACCATGTCGTTTTGTGGCTGCACATTAAAAGTGCTTTCCATATAAATTGGTTGGTGTACAACGTGATAGATAAGCTCCAGAGCAAAAAGAGATAGAACTGGGAGGGAGAGAAACCAGCGACTCTGAATGAGCCATGTTTTGTTGTCATACTGTTCCATTTGTGTTTACACATTTGTCATTTTATTTAGACGCTCTTGTTTACAAAGATTGAGAAGTGTCGCATGGTATCGGAACTAAATTAAAAAATGTTTTGCAGAAAAAGACAGTTTGGCAGCTTTCCTTCATGGCTGATGTAATCTGATGCCATACACCTTCAGTTCTGAGGTGAAGCTCTCGCAGCAACAGTCACTGCAGCCAAACAAAACATACACATCATTGAACTTGCTTCAGCATGTGCATCCAAAGAGTATGGATCAGCTGTTTCCATTCTGTTCCATTGGCTGCACACACTCAAACCAGCATGACGTTGCATTGTTTCAGTGCAAATAGGGATCTCATGCACCGCAACATCCAAAAGCACTTTACCTCACACTGCAAATATGATGCTCACGGAGACGTAATGAGGGAATTGGTGTCAATGAATTCATGACAGTCTTCAGATCTTAGTTGGAAATGCGTACCTATAGATCAAGACAACTAGATTGATGCATGAGACTAAGATCTCTGCTTGTGCACACAGTTTTCATGCATGGAACTTTTCCACTTCAACTATAAATGTGTGAGGCAAGTAGCTGACAGCTAACTCAGAACTGCTGCCACACTTTTATGCAAAAGTGTAAGGAAATCAATTGGAGGGACATCTGAATACAGATTTTAAACTCACTCCAGTACTTTGTTTAGACTCCACTGCTTTCTGTTCTGTCAGGTTTTTTTTGTCCTGTTTTTGCTGTGTATAGGCAGCTTGCTGAACATTCATTTTGTTGGATGAATACACTAAACCAGAGAAGTCCTGAATAATGGACAGCTTAATTTTCCTTTAAAACTGTGAACACTGTGTTTAAAGATAATGAGAGACAGACTCAGCAGATGGAAGGACAGATGTTAGTAAAAATGCTCTGCTGGTCACCTGTGAAACACCACAACTGAAATCCAGCGGCTTCAGGTTTGGATATTTTTTTCTTTTTAACTCAGATAACTCTGATATTTATTTAATTCAAACTTGGCTGGACTCTTTTTCTTACTGAGGTCATACTGCTTCAAACTATCCATGATTCATAGGTCCTTTTCATGCATTTCCAATTAAGTTTATCTTGGTCTTCTGCTCATGCATTTTTTCTCGGTGCTATTCGTCTTTTCTGTCAGAATGGTCCCTTTTCAACTTTGAGATAATTTTGAATTCATCTTATCTTGTTTGCATTTCTGTTTCCCACTGTGTATTTTGAGATAAAGAGTATTTAGAGCCATTTATAACTAATGATTGTTTCCATCATGGATTAGACCCTTGATTGCATTTTCTCAATTAAGTGTTTGATTGTTTCGATAATAAAATGTCAGAAGAGTGCGAAAACACAGAAAGGCTCAAATAAATGTTGTCAAATTGCTGATTGTTGAACTGGCTGATAACGCAGTATCTAAATTCATATTGTTTGATATGATCATTTGTTTCAGTGAATGATTCTGAAAAGGGCCTGATTAAAGATGTTAGTCAATAATTGTATTAAATGTTTGTGTAGAAGCAAATGAAGAGTTTCCTATAAATGTATTTAATATGCGGTTTTGACAGAACAAATTGGAAAGTAGCACGACAACCAAGTCCATCCATAACTGATAACTGATGGAATGACTTCAGCACTGCAGGCGACTCAGTCCTAATGCTATGCAGATATGGATAAAGTTCTTTTACACTGGCTCCTGTAGTTACTTGAATTGATCTACAATGCCTGATTTTTAATTGCACCAGCAGTTCACCATTACATGCCCACTGACCACCTCTGAGAAATTTCAGCAGAGGTGTAATACCAATTAAAAGTCTGGAACAACAGCACACAGAAACTTCCAGAGTTTCGAGTAATTATTATTTTCCAAGCTTTTCTCCTGCCACTGAAATCTATCTGCTTAAAAAGGGAACCACTATTATTTATGTCTGGTGCCTTCTGCCAAATCTGGCTTTGTATGTGTGCCTGTGTCCACATGCATGATGTGCTTTTAAACAGTGCATGTACACACTCCAATCAACCAGTTTTTAACCAACCGGAGGGCTAGTCACCATTTGTGTGTTGCAAGGGAGGGCCTCCCACACACACATACAAGTAACACACATAACAATTAAAGGATGGGTGGCAGCAAAACTGTGTGTGTTGAAGAAAAAGATGAAGGTGTGTCTGTTTGTATATACATAATTGAATGAACTCTTAACCCTTTGAATATGTGGCCATGGCTCAGATGCCAAAAATGGTTGTCCATTAATTGAAGGTCAGTAGACATAACCTGAACTCCGTTATGTTTTGAAGTGTCCTTGGGCAAGACACTGAACCCCAGACTGCCACCAGTCTACTCAGTGTGTTTACAATAGAATAAAATCCATACTTATATAGAATGAGAAGCTCTTTATAAGTGTGTGTGTGACTGAACGAGAGACATTTTGAACCACTCTGTACTGTTGAAGTTAAAATGTGCTAAATAGGTTCATACTCCGTACTTGCGTAACAGTAATTGTGTTAAATACTCACAATGTACCCAGCACACACAGGAGAGTTTTTCTGCAGGGGCTAAACTTGTTATTGTAGTTAGTCTTGCAAGAATGGGCAGTTTTTCACACAAACGTTGATTTCTCCACCAAGTATTGGTGTTAGTGATTTGTAGGGTTCCCCTCAGGCTATACTGAATAAATCCTACAGAAGCGCATACTTTGCTCTGCAATTTCATTGCAGCATTCTACTGCATAAACAGATATTTTACATGTGTAAAAATGCATCTTGGGGTGAAAAATAATCTTTCTGCCGAACTATCTAGTTTATTTTCTGAGTTTAGATTTGCTTTATAGCCTGTCATGTGGTTCTATGTACACTTAAGCACAATAACTTATAACAGTTCTTTATCAAGTTGTCACCTTCATGTTTGAGTCGTTTACTGGTTAATCATTATGGGCATAAAGTACCAATAAAATAAGAGCCAAGACATATTGCTTGGTGCATTTTGTACATTAGAGACCCCTCAACGATAACTCATCCTTGTTAATCAAAATAACATATAAAGGTTTCACAACTGTCTTTGGTTAATTATCTGTTGACTGATTTTTTCAGCTCTGCAACACGCTTTAATCGTCCAATTTCCATTATGTTTACTGGTATTCCTTTATATGCAATACTGTATATTAGTGCTGCACATTGTGATACTGTTCCCCATGTCCTTTAGTGATCCTCATGCATGAGTACTTCCTACACAGTACCACTGGTGATACTCAAGCCACAACAAGCCTCCAGTAGTGCATGACATATTGGAAATATAAACCCTTTTTTAACCAAGTGACACCACGCAATCAATGCAGCGGTGAACCATTCAGCTGCTGCCCAGCAGAAGAGTCTTTAAGCAAAGCCATTTCAGCTGGAGGTCTTGGCAAAGAGGCTTGAGCAAAGAGAATTTCTCAGTAGGAAACAATAAACCATCCAGTGCTTATCACATTACTGGGGCTGTAATTCACATTTAACATTTTACAGTGTGGATTTTGCAGCACAACTGCACATGCCAGCACTCAAACCAAATAGAGTCATCTCTCAGATTACATTAGATGCACCTACATTAGGTGAATGTGTTTGCACAGCTACAAACAGTGCTGATGCTTTATGAGGCTCCTGGAGATTTGCTTATGCCACCACCACCAGGAGTCCCACTGCTTTTCCAAACATCTGCTCCACTTAAAATGTCCTTGAAGCAGACACTGAATGCTCATCAGCTGCTGTTCAGTCTCCCAGCCTCGCCTCTCCTATCAAAAGAGGGATGAAGGAAAACAAAGGGCATGTGGTACACAGATCTCACCGAGTTGCTCAATATCAGTCAATCTTATTGCATCACTATGTGGAGCAGTGATCCAATCACCCATCACACGTACACACATGAGCTGCAATGCTCTTGGTGATATCATTAGGCAAAGTCTCTCCTCTTCTCTCTGGTGAAGATGCCTCAGAGGAATTTTTATTAAAGAGCAGTGCATAATGTCTTCTTCTTTTTTGACCCTATACGTTACAAGTGTGAAATGATTAAATTCCACTAGAAAGCTGCTGGTTGTGTGTTCAAGTTTTCTTTTTTTTGTGTGTGTGCATGTTTTTTTAAACCCAGTTGTAACCATGCAGTGTGAGCCAAAGCAGACAAACAGGAGACTGGTGTTATGGAGGCCATTTGTTTTGCACTGATTGGAATTCCCTGCTCACCTTTTTCCCTCCATCCCTCTAGGCTGTTTTCCTTCTCTTTTATTTCCACCTTCTATCTCCTTCAATGCATAATCCAAACCTCTACCATGGTAGCAAACAAAGCACTTCTCCATCTCTGTGGAAAAATATGCAGCATATTAGGTGCAGAATGTGCAGTAATTTGATAACAGCATCTACAGGCATGCCAAGGCACAGTCAAATGCACGGGGAATGCAGGAAAAGAACAATATGAATGTGTGCTTGGTAGTAACAAGTTACTGGTTGCCCAGAGCAACCGAGTTGCAGCCCTGTCAACCGTCTTACTTGGTTTGGTTGAAAGTGTTGACATTCAGTTTTTCTTACCGAAGAGTGTATTTTCTGCCCTGGGTCTAGAATACAGACTGGTGGTTCTGGATGAACGAGGAGTACTAATAGGTTTATCTTTAAGGTCAGAAACTGATGATTAGACTTCATGGACCCATATCATTCTGTTTTTTATTGTAAGACTGTTTACCGTTTTCTTCCAGTGAATCATTGTTCATGTATTTTCTTGTTTAAGAAAAAAAATCTAACATAGATATTCAAATTTGAATTTGATAAACACCAATTATTATGTAAGCATTTCCAAAGTCACCATGCCTGTAGTTTACTTGATGGCATACATTATTTATGAGTTATGTCTTCCAAAGCATCTATACTCCCCTTTCCCCTCCTCTGTTGTGAAATGTGAAAACCTTTTAGAAGTAATCTCTTCTGTCTGTGGACATTTGCATTTCATTACTGGGCCTTTAAAGCTCTCACTTCTGACTAAATGGTGTTTAATAGTTACTCTAACCGTGTATCATTAATGGAAAAGGTGTGTGTTAAAGAATTATTGGTTAAACAAACATGTAACGTATTCTTTTTTCATAGAAAGTTATGCCATATTTGCAGTTACTGTCATTACAGATCTTTCCTGCTCTCCCTGTTATGATGTGTCATATTATGAACAACACTGATCCAGTGTGAATGGAAAAAGATGCATACAATGGGATTATCTAATAGCTTTTCATTTGACCTTAACATTTCAGTGGAGTATGGTTTGTGTGGATACTGACAGTCTGGCAGACACAAATAATTTGTGTAAATCCGTTATGATGTTAACTACTTTTGAAAGTGTAAGCACTTCTCTAAGATGTGGGGGCAGGTTTTCAGGCAAGCACAAAAATTATAAACAAATTAAATACAGTCACAATTTTAGCAGATAAATTTAGCAGTCAAAAAGCTTTGTGATTGGCTGACTAATCATTTCTCAACCTTCCAATCAGGTTTTGTGTTTCCTCACACTTTATAAGCAGATATTTGCCAGGTCATGCATCACCAGGCTCTGATTGTGAGTGATTGTGTGAATTTAAATACTTGTAAGTGTGTAGATGCCTCTGCTTGTGGGCTTATGTGCACAGCAGTGCTCCAAAAGTGTGTAGGTCAGGATGGACAAAACACTCCAAAGAAAGGAAATGAAGACAAATGAACAGCGATAACCTAAAGACTCTTCCAGCCAGCTCCATATTACTTATCACACACCCCTCACCCCTCCTCCAGCTTTTTCCCATCTCCTACAGCCCCTCTCCCTGAGAAAATATTACAAAGCCACACAGAAAGACTCCCGGCACAGTAATGAAAAGCGCAAAAGCGTGGCACTTTTTGTGCTACTTTCACGTCACCGGCAATTAATTCCTTAGCGGTGGCTGGTGGAGGCTCGCGGTACTATAATACTAACGCTAAAGCCAGCAGAGCATGAACGCCAGCTATAAATTTGAATCTACGTCGGGCACTTTTTTCCTGTCTGTCCCAGACATTTACTGTAACTATCCACTCCTGGTGTGTGTGCACACACACTGTGTGAGCATATGGCCCCAGAGGCACCTCAGAGAAAAAGTGCAGGTTGATGGATTGGCAGCCGACACTGCACTTTGATTTGCTGAAAATAACACAATCATATGCTACATTCACCTCTCTGGGCTATTAGAAGTGAGTGGAGATGTGTGTGAAGGTGCTTTAATCAGTGTGTGTTGCATTGCAGAGTGAGCAGGAGTATTATGAATTATAGACGGCCTTCTCATACGGGGACACCACTTCTCCATTTATTTTTATTTTTTCCTCCTGGTTGGCAGCGAGGGGAGCACAGCAATAAGAGAGAAAGAAAAGAAGAAGAAATACAGTGATTTGTGGCCATATTGATTGATACGTCAAGGTTATTGATCAGAAAGTGGAGAGATAGGCGAAGGAGGGGATAGAAAAAGGAGGAGGGGACAAGAATGATGTAGTTGCAGTCTGGGAGGAAGAACAACAAGAGAGATGGGCACCCCCCAAGACCCTTGGGGTTAATTCTGAATGGGTGCAAAACTAGGGCAAAGCTTTCATCATACCCTCATAATAGCAAGAATCTCTGCACTCAATATTTCCTGAAGGAGCTTTTCAGCTGGGAACATCGATATTAATCTAAATTCTTTGTCTGAGGATGAAACCCTTCACCCCCTGGGTTTTAAATTCACTTTTGAATGGAGACATCAAGATGGAGCCCCAGTTCTGTTATCACTTCCTTCATATGATGGTACTAATACTAATGGGCTACTTTGCCCCATTTCCAGCTATGAAAATAATTTCTCAATTTTGCTTTCAGAATTAGTTATTTCTTCTCCAACTATGCTGAATTTCATCCAGTGACAATGGCCATGTGTCTATCGGCACCTTTTTGTGATCAGGCATAGCAATGAGGACCATATGGAGGGGGCCGGTTCCTTTTTATCCTGTGCAGACCAGCTCAGCACTCGAGAGCTGCAGCTTCCTGGCTTGTCTTCCAAGCTCCCGCCAGGTTGTCTCTGAGTCTCATCCTGCTGCCATCTGCCACTGACTTGGGCTCCCTCCAGAAATTCTGGGGGGAAAAAAATGGAAAGCCCTCTCTTCTCAGTAGCAGGAGCCAACATGGAGGCCCAGTTTCCTATCCATCCCTTCACTTTGTAGGAAACTGCTGGTGGCCTGAATTCTACTCATAATTGCCTGTAAAATAAATGAAAAAAATGGTTCTCTTTATGTATTCTACACTATATTTACTGTGCCTTATGAATGTGGGATTGGAAAATAACTTGGATGCTTCAGCATGATTCATTTCATCTAATTTGAAATGAAAAACATAATTTCCTACTTATTACCAGTGTGGGTGTTGGGGAAATTTAGGGAGTCAGACAGTAATCAGGCATGCAAGCAGCATCTGAAATGAGTCTTGGAAGTGATTTTCAAGAAGCATTTTTCTTGTAGCACATAAATGGGGAAAGAGACTTGTTCCTGTGTTGGAATTGCTGTTTGGAGACCATCATTGTCTCCTATAGCTTGTTACTAAAAACTAGATAATGTTATAGTGATCTTAATGAATATTACTCGGCTGTTAACATTCCATGGTAGCTTGGAAAATGTTCAAGCCTTAGGGCTGCAAAGAGACCCACATACGTCAGAAAATTTAACAATTGCTCTCTAACAGTGTCTTTAGTGCCTTCAGTCTGCCAGAGAGATGTGCGCTGGCTACAGTTACAGCAATCAAACCAGTAAGGTACTGCTGCCAAACAATAGACGTTCTAGAAAAATACAGACTAATTAGCACATTTTTATTCACACAAAACATCAGTATTTGACATTTAGCCCAAACCTCAAATCTCAACTCAAGTTTGTTGTCAAAAAGGTGTGAAACAAGTGCCAAACAGCTGTCTTGATGGGGAAACAACCCCTGACTTTAGCTTCTGCTTCATTATGTTGTTATTTTCCAAGCTTACATTGAACATTGGCATTAAACTCAAACTTTACTGCAGAGTTGCCCAACATAAACAGAAAACACTAGACTCTGTATTATAGCCAGGTATTGATTTGTAATTTAAGTTTAATCTCCTAATGTAAGATTAAAATATTGCCTTATTGACTAAAGTATCGAGAGCAAACTTAGTAAATGTGCACTGCAGACACATAAAATACCAGAATGCTGGAAGTTAAGTGCTGTAGATGGTATGATGCCTGACTGCATGGGGATAATGTCTGGGCAGCTCTGATTTTTGTACACATAGAAAACAAATAAACCACAGCTCTACAACTCAGTCAGATCTGTTATGAAGTGTTTGCATTGAGTCCAATGGCTGTCTCAGGCAGCACCACATAATTGTACAGCATTAAGGCAAGCTCAACACTGCAGAAGGAAAACAAAACCTACAAAATATACTCTTGACAGCTTTTTGAAGAAAGTTCTAGCTGAAATCAATGCCATGAATTCTGATCTTTTCATAATTTCACTCTCTGGGTTAAGATGCTATGTGACTTAATCTTGCAGAAAAGTGATTTTCTAATTCATGAGTAGAAAACTAGAGTATTGTGCTTAGTGCAAATGAAACAGAAAAAAAATGTTTGAAACTTTATGCTGTGGAACCAGTGACAGAGACAGACTTTCCCCTTTGCTGCTTCTCCTCCTCATACATACCGGCTCTCCTTTCAAAGTGAGAGGAGATGCAACACTGATGAAACATCCGATGATGTCGACAGAGGGAAAGCAAGTTGAGTGTGTTACCCAGAAAAAGAAGGCGGTATGGTGAAAGTGAGACGATGTTAGACTTTGACTCGCTGTGTTCTTGCATATTATCATAAAAGATTCCCACTCAACGCTTTAGTAAGGATAAAAATACTGATGCTTTTTGTGGTCTGTGTGTGTGTGTGTGTGTGTAATACACAGAAAAATCCAATCTTTAAAAAAACTCTCAGGTTTCTTAGAGGTGATAGTAAGGTCAGACGACAATCTCAGTGACTGGAACAAAAGAGGTCTCCTCCACTCTTAATACTACCTTCACTGAATCTTTGCATTCAGGGGTGCACTCACAAGCACACTGCTTTTCTTCATGTATATTACAGGCTGGCTGTAATCTGTTCTCAGGAAGAATCTTTGTCTGCCTGCTGCTGAGTTGGTGGAGGAGATGTGAGGTGACAGAATAGGGTTCTGTCATCAATCTCTCCATTATTGATAAGCTGGGACGAAGGGAGGCTTGTACTGAGGACTACATTTAAAAACGAGAAAAAAAGGAGGAATACTTGGAGTCTTATAAGTTTGTTCATGCCAGCACACTGTCTCTTTCCCCCATGTGATTCATTAAAAAGACCAGGACACTACAACTGATGTAGTCCAGGGCTGCATTCATTTAAAGCAGTTTTGTAAAGACAGCGCTGTGGAGCAGAGTTATGTAGAGCATCTCTGCCAGGATTCTACTCCTTCTATATTTATGACAAAGATTCATGATCATAACAGCTCAGGATGAGGAGCACTGCTGAGATTAGATCAAGATAAATAACCACATTTTTGCTTGCAGACCCCTCGTGTATTTTTCTCACATAACAAGCGTGATTAGGCAGATGTACGAAGCTGTCAAGCGCTGTCCTGTTTTAGGGCTGATTTATGAAGACTGTATCTGCTACATTTTGAGAAAGACAAATAAAAGAGAAAATTGAGGTAAATGTTTGAAAGTTGTGGCTTCTGGCAATTTGGGTAAAATGATGTTGAGGAATGTCAAGATATTTCAGCAGCCACATTTAAATAGTTGTGGTCTACATGTGGTGTGCTGTTGGTTTATTGTAAGTAAGGTCTTGATTGAACCAATACCTCGTGCAGCAGAGGTCCGTCTTCAAGACTAAATCTACACATTACCAATATATTACAAAGTGTACAGCCCGTGATGAAGGCGCTGTGTATTCCAGCTGGATTCCCGGCTGTTTGCACGTCCACACCACATAAAAGCCTTGAGGTTGGTTTTTTTGAAACGCGTTTTGAAATCTCTCTCAACAAGGTCTCAGTCTAATTGCTTTGGCAATCACAGGGTTCTCATATGGCCAAACAAAGTGAACAAAAACAGAGAAGTGCTCCAGGGTCTGAAATAACTTCTCACACTCAAGTAGGTGTGAAACATCATTCACTCTTTGGTTTGAATGCCAGAAATTAAACCAAACAATGGCAATATGGGACCTAAAAAACTAATAAACAGAGGGAAATAGTGAGAAGCCGATATAATATTACTGTCCGGAAACAACTGTAATAAGAATTTCTTTTAATGAGTTGCTCGATTTTCAGTCATGTTTCCTCATAATTTCTGACATTGGCTCATAATACCAATGCTAAAATAATATTAATTGATTGTTCAGGTGGTCAAATGTTAGTGGAAGTTACAGTACCTGCGGCTAACACATGCTAAGCTCATGGTTTCAGCTGCAGTTTTATTTATTTTTATTTCTTTTTAACTGCTTGACCTGACCGGAGAGGACAGGATGAGGATAGAAAGAGTACTGAAAGTAAACAGAAAACAAAGAGGAGACAAAAATCGGTTAAAGTTTTTAAGTCTAACAAAAAAGTTTCTCCCCCTGGTTTTTTTGTAAAACTGCTGGTGTGCATAAAAATAAAGCTGAACCTCGTCCAAACCAAACCAAGCTAACAAAAGAAAGCACATTTTTTTTCATGTGCTTACAGCAGCCTTTGTATGGTTTGTGTATTTACACTTAATGCCAGTGGGACGTCATTAAAATTAAAAAAGTAACCGCAGCCAAGGGAGGCTAGAAATAGCGTTGACAAATCTCACAGCAACGGTTTTATTCGAGGGGCAACAAAGACAGCAGGAAGAACATGAAACTCTACAGGCTGTTTGATTTGTTGGGAACACACAGGTTCCAAACAAGTAAAAGCATCCCATAATAACTTCTTAACTTATTGGTTTTTCAGTTATGCAAAAAAAAGGCCTTGAGCAGATTGCACTAATGTGGCTGTGAAGTGTGTTAAAACACACACTTGGAACTTTGTTCACTGAAGTCCAGATAAAATAAAGTTTTAGCATCAGTTTGCAGTCTGGAAGGGTTACTTTGACTTCATACTGGTTTTAGCACCATGTAGGAAGCAGGAGGGATTCCAGTTGTTACTTTTTAGCTTCCTCTCCTATTTCGCCCTAACCTTACCTCACCTCTGTTTCTCCATCTGCAGCACTATTTCATCAAATAAAACATTTTTTTCCATCTCCTGCCTACCCTCATCACCCCATCTTGACTCACTCAGTCGCTGGCTTTATCTCTCATTCTCTAGAAAGGCGAAAGCTTTTTCAGGTTTGGGCTTCAGAGTTTGGTAAATAAGTTTGTTCTTTGTGTTGGCCAGGTCAGAGCCCAGGTGCTCAGCGAACACAAGCATGTGTGTTGCATAAATGTCAGTAGGAGAAAGAAATTGATTACCCTCTTTACGTCAGTGGAGCAAGAACAAAATACTCTATGACCAATACTTACACAAACACCTAACATACAAAGGCAGACTTGCACACCTAAGACCCACCATCTCCAAGTAGGGGACAGCTTTTTTCTTCTTTCTTTTGCTTTTTCAATCTGTTCACTCTGTTGCTGCCTAGATAAGAAGAGTATGGTTTAAAAAAGCGGTGCCTCAGAAAAGTAGTTTTCTTCTCTCATTTGAAAGAGTCTCCATTCTTTCTCTTCTTTTTCTATTCACTTAACCTGTCTAAAGAAGCAATTTCTCATTTTGAGTTGGTAAGCCGAGGTGGTCCTTTGTAAGTAGACGTTTACTTTATTTCATGCTGGGGGTTTTATGATTGCAGTGAGATCAATAATTGACTGCATTTGTCCCCTGAGGACCACAAAATACAGATCAATAGAAGTCATGTAGGGTTTATCCCCCCCTCAGATATTGTACTAGCTATAACTGCTGGCCACCTTGGTGTTACTTTCTTTATCTGCCTTGCACTCACACGGTATATCACCTATGGACTCCTTTCTGTAGATAATCATAACACTTGGCAAAGAAGGCAAGTTTTAATCAATACTGCATAGATCTACTGCTGTTCTGTACACTACTAACAAAAATAATAACCTCATAACCTCAGTGTTGCACATAGTGAGATAATTATATGTATGTATGTATGTATGTGTATATATATATATATATATATATACATAAAATCTCCAGGGAGCACAATGGAAACTTTTCGATCCCAACCTGATGAGAGAAGCTGCTCTGTGCCGATTGCATCACTGGCTGTCACTATAGCAACATGTCCCCTCACTACGAAGGTCTTCTGGTGCAGCTACACTGATATAGAGGCTAAAGCCCTCTTATAGAGAGAAGGAGAGAAACAGAGAGAGGAGAGCACCATTATAAGCTGCCCAGCTGGGGAGCACATCTGTATTACTTAGTGTCAGCTGCAAAGAAAGGGACTCTCTATTAAGGAGCAAGTGGAAGACGTCCCTAAGGAGTGTTAGAGTGTAATGAATTTAAGCTCATTCAACATTAATGTGATGTCACTTCCATGCCATCAAGCTGTATCTCTCGCCATCATCGTTCCTCTCTTGATTTCCAGGCAGTTGTTTGGCAATTAGTCAATGCTGAAGCTGTCACATGCAGATGTAATCTGCCTCCTACAAAGGGCTTTATCTGAACTGGTTTGCCACCTGTGCATCACCGCCCTGATTGCTCCTGTAATTCTGCTGCTTTTCTTGTCACCCATGTAAAGTTCACGAGTGTTAATTATTCATACTCGCCTTTCCTTCCCTCGTTTCCCTTGTTGCAGCCAGAATCAAACTGAACAGCAGTAAAACAATTGAAAGATGACCACGTATCCCTGCAGACAGTTGGGATTTTTTTCTGAAGGTAGCCATTTTGACTTTGTCGGAGCAATTGTGTCAAGTTTTATTGGGTCTGGGACCAGTTGTGCATGTCAACGCAGTCCATTTCTCGCTTTCACTGTGCTTTAGGTAAATGCAACAAGGCAGCAAAACAATGAAAGTGACAGAACATTTAAACACTAGCACATGCTTTGTGGACAGTTTCTTCACAGCGAGGCAATAATCTCATTGAAAGAGGAACTTTCTGCATTTTAGTCGTACTGCGATTATATGAAAACCCAGCATAAAACACAAAATACTGCATCAATAATAATGAATTATGTCTTTTTCTCTTCTATTCATGGCATCTGAAACTAGTTTGAAGGTACAAATTGTTGTAAAGAAACACTATTCCTTTTTTAAACAATGTATATTGTTGCCTTGTTGAGAAAAGAAAAGAAAATATGTTAATGTGCGTTTTAATCCATATAAACTAACTGAAACATGTATCCTCTTAGACACAAACTCAGATGCATGAAGCATCAAAACTGGCAATAGTAGGTGGGACATTGCTGCCAGAGACCTAGACCTTACTTTCTTTCAGCTCATAAACCATGACATTTTTCAGCAGGGCTTTAATCACTACACCAATATCTTTTCCTTTTATAACCAGCTGATGCTCTGAAAGAGTCCTGGAGGCTCTGACACCATGTCATATTTAATGGATGAGTCGTCTAAACACCGGATGACGTGTTACCTGGACTTGACAAGGACAAACTGGACATGCTGTCTATTTGTTCCAATAGGATTTCTTTCCTCGGCCTCCAACAGAGAAACGATCACATAGAAGTGATGGGAGCAAAGCTTTTAGAGCTGCAGGGCTGGAGGGAGTTTGCCCAATATTGTCATTTTATTTCATTTGTGATTTTATTGTGCTGTTTTTATGTAAAGCAGTTTGAATTGTCCTGTACATGAAAGGTAATATACAAATAAACTTACCTAACGAGGTTGCAAGCTACACGTGCACATTAAATGCACTCCACAACAATATTGTAGAGCTTTTGGCTATTTTAGGAGTAGCCGTGCATGGAAAAAGCTGTCTCAAATTGATTTCAAAGCTATTTAAATACCAGCTATAGAAAACGGGAATTGTCTAGATTCTAAAACTCATCAGTTTTCTCCTATAACAGATGTACAATCTTCTATTGTAATCCAAAATGCTGCAACACTCGAGCAGGCCATCAACCGATGTGGTTAAAGTAATATGTGAGGGGTCTCTGCTGACAGGAGACATACACATGCACTTCCATTTCTTCACATACATAATATCCACTTAATTTGGACTTATTGATGTTTTCTTCAATAATTACTACAACTGATTTTAGCAGACAGCAACAAACAGCGCTGCAGTCATGATTATGTCACTAAGGTTGTAACAAAGAACTGACAGACTTGCAGTAGCGCAATGAGTTGATGTTGGCTTGAGCAGCTTTGTCTTCACTCTCCCCCACCCTGCTCTATGTGTATCACAGTAAAACAGCCACAGCAGAGAGAGAGGGGCAGCAAAACAGCACTAGATTTACACTGAGTAGAGTAAAACAGGTGTACATTGATAATATGAGACCGTGGCTTGACTGCACCAGCGAGCAGTAAATAATATGTTGCTAATGATAGATGCATTTGTTCTCAATCCCTGATCGTCTTGGTTTTGCTGAACTCAGTGTCTAAACTGAAGAATGCATGTTTGAGTGCCTCTGCTCCTGTACTGCCCAAAGCTAGAGATCAACACCCAACACTTGAGTTGTGTATGTTTCAGCACCAGTGAGAAAGGGCTGCTTTTTCTTTCATTTGTGGGCCTTGTAAAGTGATAGCAGATCTGTCTGCGGGACATATACAGGAGATCCTCATCCACTTCTGTTAATGTTTCTGCATTCCCAGTAATAACCTATCAGTCAAACTGGTTCAGGGATGGCACTGTTGGTCTTTATTGTTGACAAAGTTTTGTTGTTAGTGTTTTTTGGTTTTCAGATATGACAGATATGGCTTTTCATATTTACTGCAAAGGGTTTTTGCTGTTGTTGTGTCATTGCCCCCACCCCCACCTCACCTACCCCTGTTTCTGAGAAATTGAAAGTGTCAAATGTATATATGTATCTATACTCACTTACCGGGATGGGGTTTTTCCCAGAAGAGATATTCCACTCTATTGGTATGCAGTTAATGCACTCGGTCCAGCACTCGATACCTTTACATTCACAGAGCCTTTAGTTCCCGTGTCAATCTTTTGTCAGACAGCTAAGCTTCAGGCGAGTGTAAGAAAACATTAGAAAAAAACATTTGGTTACTGAAAACCACTGGCATCCATTTTTCTTTTTTCTCCTAGAAGATTTGCAAACTGCATGTTATTTCAGTGATAATATTTTAAGTAGCTTTACTAATTTTCTGGAATCTTGTATTTTAACAGGAATATTTGAATATCATCACTGTATTTAGATCAGAGATCTGTTTTGTTCAGGCACCCTCATCTCTCGTAGCATGTCTGACACAGTTCAATTGACTTTCACGTCTTGTCACTGCTTGCATGGCTTCGTCTCTGAGCCACATGCCCAAACACACACACACACACTATCGCACACCATGTGGTGTGAAGGGATGGCAGAGCAGTGGGCCAGTCATGACAAGGCCTTCATTCCAGCACCAGGCCACATGTGTGTGAGAGAAACACCTAATGCTTACACTTCTCAGACACACACAGGCAGTCAGGAATACAGATGCATTCATGGATAGCTTCTCACACACACACATACACACCACACACACACACACACCTCTTTCTTCCCATGGTACAAGTGAGAGTGAGCTCAGGTAGCTGTCAGCTGCTCCCCTACAGGGAACAGTGGGCAAGTCAAAAACAGCCTTCTTGCCTGTCATTTTGCACACACACACACACACACACTCTTTCTCTCTCTCTCTCTAATACACATGCATCCACACAGTGTGCTTCGATGGGAAGAGAAAGAGATGCTTTGTGCAGATGCTGGACCAGTTGTCTAAGCTGCGAACGACGTTTGTGCATGTGTGTACGTGTGTGTTGGTGTGCGTGTGTGCATGCGGGTGTCTAGCAGGCTGTCTGTATTTCCGCTACCACAAACGCCACCTGCCAGTGAGCACAAGCAAACATGCCGGTTTCAGTTTAGTCCTAACCTGTGAGCCAGTGATAAGAAACAGTATGTATAGGTGCATGCATGTGTGTGTGTGTGTGTGACATATATCCACAGTAATGACATTGGCTCCTCGCCACTCTTCGGACTTTCTTTTTCTCTTATTGTTGTTGTAGAGTGGACTTTTTTTGTGTGTGCTTTCGTCCATTGATTTCCAATCGAGCTGGCTACCTATGAGAGCTTACCATCTCTTTTAACGCCCCCGGTGCTGAGGCAAGGACGTCACGCCAGCTGGCTGCCCAACAGCCCTCTGAGTGGGCGCAGAGCCACAGCAGCTGTAGCTGCCACTGTACGGGTCAATTACTCTCTAAGTTAATGTTTTGTGCGCACAACATGACCACATACACGTGCATAAACATTGTTTTCCCTGTGCATTCAGCTTACTCTGACAAAGTCCACAAGTTGCTCTTTTACCCTTGATCAAAGCTGAGCACTCAATGGGAGGTTTCAGATCAAGGTCTTAAAAATGATTGCTACCTGACTTGCAAAACCTTGAAGTGTTTGGCCGGCCTCCGTTTGTCTCCATGTTGTCGTCACTCCATATTTTCTTCGTGGTGGATAGATGTTTCGGAGACTCAAACTAACTTGTCTAAGAGTTGTATACTGCATGTTTTTCTGACACTTTGAACAACTTTTAACATGGCAGCTTTTTCCAAAATCTGCAAAGAGCTCAGAATGCCTGACATCACACTGCAGTGGTTCTGCATGAGTGGACAGATGCTACCTGAATGAATTGAGAGCATCTGTTTGCTTTACAGCAGTACCACATATAATCCCTGATGCTCTTTTGTTGCTGAAAAGTATTGAAGTCTCTGCAGGAACCCCAGTGGCTGTCACATACTGGGTTAAGTCTCTTCAGACACACCTGTCTGTGGTGAAAACATTAAGTTTGCTTCAGTTCATGAACATTTTCTCAGAAGAAAAAGATTTATGAAGAAAAACAATGTAATTTTGTTTATGGCATAATCATATTATCCTATTCAGATCCATAATTTAACTGAGTATTGGACAGGTTTGTGGGTCAAAACAAATGTATTTACATTGTCACTTATGTCTGTCCTCTTTGTCCTTCTGTCTGGTAGGCTGTAGAGGGATGCTGTGTGGTTTTGGCGCTGTATGCGAGCGTGATGAGACTGACCCAGCCAAGGCCGAGTGCGTTTGCAAGAGAGTGGAGTGTCCATCCTTGGTGGCTCCGGTTTGTGGCTCAGATTCATCCACCTACTCCAATGAGTGTGAACTGGAGAAAGCCCAGTGCAACAACCAGCGGCGCATCAAGGTGCTACGCAAGGGACCCTGCTGTAAGTACAATCACCTGCTTTTTAAGCTTAATTAACAATCCTTTAATGGGCACTGATAAAAAAAATAATCCCTCAATCTCATTATAAGTTTCTAAATGGCTTATTTTTGGAGAGGGATCTGAGATCATTCCATCCATGTTTACTGCAGACTAACTGCTTTTTTTGGAAATCCCATGGCATTTATTGAGTGGTCTGCCTATATCTGTTTAATGTTTTTTTAGATATTAAGACAATGAAGACGTGCCTAAATTTCTGCTACCTTTTTGAGTAAAGAAAGTCACAGTGAAGCTTTGTAAACTGAAGTTGTACACAAATTAAACCATTCTGTGAATTGAACACGTGAAACAACAGAAACTGGTCAGATTTGAGATTTCATGAGATGAACACGGTTTTTAAATGTCTGAATAGTATTGATAGCGATCTAGCAACTTTTCTAACCTATTGTTATTAGCACAAAAAGTGTCTGGACATTTTAGGGGATTTCATCATTACTTCTGATGTAGAAATGATTGATTCAAAAAGTGCCAAGCAATTTTATCTGAGACAGACACATGCCATTAGTTTGCTATGAGAGTTGAATGTAAAAGCTGCGAAATATTGGTGGATAAAGTGCTTAAAGAAAGCAGAGAGTGCTCTGTGTCTGGGGATTTGTCTCAAAGTAATGGAATCAAGATGTTTGGGCAGAAAAACATGGCTAATATGGTTTCGTCAAGACACATAAACTACAAGTCTTCAAGTGCTACTAAATGTTTTATTAGATTCAAGTAGATGGATTTCTATCCTGCCCTGTTCTAATGCAACAGATTTAGCCTTTCTGTCCTTTTACAACATAAAACCCACCATTATGTCCATTCTATTGTTCTCCCAGTGCTTAAACGCCACCTGCACCCTCAAAAACAAAAAAAGTTCCCACCGGTCGCCATGTAGTGCTTATTTGACCCCTGGTTGGAGCCTATTGCCTAGTGACGCCCATCAAAATCCAAGGCTCCAATAAGCAAATTCCTACCAAAGCTGGAACTTTGCTGCTTCCTCAGTAATAACTACAGTGTTTTGTACCCAGCAGTGGGGCCCGCTGCTAATTCTGGGGGTCTGATGACATTGCAGGGTTGAACTCAGCACTAATAACAATCTTGGGAACTGCTCACAACCAGCAGAGAGGAAATAAGGAGATAAAACAGATACAGAGAAGACAGGAGGTGCACTGGGAACAGCAGAGAAAAGCTTGTGAAAAGGAGGGGTTTAATGTACAACAGAAAGGAGCAGGGAAACATCCAGAACAAGAGAAGGCTCCCAGAGCAAGTAATACAATGATTAAATGAGTCAGATGGGCAAATTCTTAGAGACTATTCATTCTATAGAAAGGAGATGGTAGTGGAGGTGTTTTAATGATGGTTCATAAAGGTTTACGGACATCAGAAGCAACGTAATTAGCACTTAGAACAAGAGGCAGTTTCATGGGGGGGAAAAGGTAAAAGAAAATGACACAAATAATCATAATAATTATAGTATCCAGAAATATTACGACAAAATTTACTTATCTGCTGAAGTGCATCAAGCAATCATTTTATATTTCTTCTTCCATTGTCTGCACCATGCAGGACTGAGTCAGAAGCTAAGTGAAATTTCATGTTATTATCTTCATGCTGCCACTGGTTCTGGGTCCTTTTCAGAGGAGACATATTTTATTCACTCTAAAGAGACACTGCAGCAGCCTCGTTACCTTTTGCACTTGCAGCTATAGCATAGGCTGAAATGGCAGTGAATCTCACTACTAACCCTTTGTGTTTCATCTTGGTTTTCTCCCATCAAAGCTGCCATGTTGATAATGCACCAAATTTGCTCAACTCAAAAATTACCTGACAGATTAAATATAATTAAGTTAATTTATTACTTGGCAGGCTTCTTGTGTAAACATGATTGAAGTAAGAAGTTCAATCAGATCATCACAATAATACAAAGAGCCTTTTAATATTTACTGCATTTCAGATCAAATATCCTCATTATAGTATCCACGTAAATCAGTTTTGTATTATCACAAAATGCTTTTACATAAATCTGGAAGATTCTATAAAAATGGTATAACATGCACATTGGACACTATTCTCTGCACCTTTTGATGGATATAAAATAGACAAGACTGGAAATGAAATTCAGCTTTATTTTATCTTTTCTTTACCCCCATTTCCTTGTCGAAATGGGAAATGCATGAGCTATGTGAGAGCTGATGTTTACAGAAACAAAATTGTTCTGGAGGCTTTATCTTGGTGCTGAGTAAAAGCTAAATGACAGAGGCCTGTAGGAATTGTTGCAGACTGGTAAAAAGATGGTACAAAAGACATCGCAACAACTTCAGGCTTACCAACAGTAAGCTGAAGTGATGGTTTTAGGCTCTAGCATATGTTAGACGCTGAATCATGTGTGGCATCCATGCAAAGACCAGCAATGGCATCAGTACTTTTTAGAAATGGCTTGAAACGATGAGATAAATGTCTGAAAAACTTAAATCACCCAAATCTTTCACAAAAGCAGAGCTAGGTGGGACCATATTGCATCAATTTGTTTAAATGCAATGAAATGATGATCCACAACACTGTTTAACATGTTGGAGGTTTTATTATAATGTGGGGATGATATACTGCCTCTGGTGTCAGAATCACATGTTGTAAGAAGTGATGAAATCACCAAGAACATTAAAAAATATGTTTAAAAAAACAGTTGTAAAGGGGAAATGCATGAGTCCTCCAGGAAATCCACAGCAAAAATAAACTCTTTGAACACTTTGAAAAGAAACTTAATGGAAAAATGATAAACTAAGAGTGCAGCTGTGCATCCTTCATACATAGAGGAAATGTTTGGCAGTGGCAGAGATGACAGCTTTCAAACCAAATATGAGCAGCAGTGCCAGTTATTGACTCTAGTTTATGTGCTGTGTTTGTCTTAGGGGACGTGTTTCTGTTAAAGCTGATCAATAACTTTTGACATTTTATTAAGTCACCAGGTATATTGTATTATAAAATCATTCAATATAAATTTATTCCAAAAGAATAGTTAAATTCTGTATAAAAAAACATTTTATACCTGCAAAAAATTCTGCCCAAAATAGTACGTTATTGTTGTATAAGCTTAACTCTGTCATCCAGGAAAGATGTCTGCCCAGAACGTCTGACCTGAGATATGTATCCACTATATCATTTCATGTAAAACGAACCCTGTAAACACGCATAAACTGACATTTGTGACAGTCTTGCCAGAATTTAGAGGCTAAACCCTGACTCAGACTGCTGTAACTGGCAGGTACACATGTAAGTGGCTGTGAGGTTTAAATTGTACACTACCTGGGTTTTACCTAGCAAATAGTTACAAGCCTCCTACTATCTTTTGATTGTCAACAAGTCATTTAACCCCAATGGATACTCTCATTTTTTAAACAGCCATGTGGAAACGCACATCCTGTAGTCATGGAAAAGATGTTAGTCTGCGATGCATCAAGCTGAGAATACATCTAAAAAGATTGTAGAAGATAGTTAAATAGGTTAACAATTGTCCAAAATATTATTAAAAAACTGAAAGGACAGGGGCAAATCATTGTCTTTCAGGAAGAAATGTGGTTGGAAAATAATCTTAGTTTACCAATAGCTTATATAGATATATATATATATATATATTAAAAATATAATTAATACCAACAGTAGAACTCAGGGTTTTGTTCATTAGTAAAAGTAGGAACATTTACACACATATAATGTTAAGAAAACAAAAAAATAAAATGGGACTGAATAGCTGTAAAGCCATAAAAACTACTAATCAGCAATGCTAACCATAGAAAAAGGCCTCAGTTTGCTAAGGTCCATAAAGACGGAACTCTGGAACAATGGAAGAAGGTCATGTAGCCTGATGAGTCCAGATATACTATGCTGCCATCTTGCCTAGGGCCTACTATAAAATCCTATGGGGGCAGTCTAATATCTGGGGTAGGTGCAGATGGTCAGCTCTTGGTTTAGCAACATTATATACTGCAAAAATTAGGTCAGCTGACTCTGAATAGATAACCAGGTTATCCATCATTGCATTTCTTCCCCATGAATGTATGGACATAATCAAAGATGAAAACATGCCAAGATTGATCGGGCTCAAATTGTGAAAGTGTGGTTTAGGCAGCACGGCGCATCATTTTCAAAATGGATTGGCGACCACGGAGTCCAGACGTAAACCCCACTGAGAATCTTTGGGAAGTGCTGGGGAAGGCTTTGTGCAGCAGTCACGCTCTCTCATCATCAATAAAATCACGGTGAAAGATTTACTGGATGGAAATACATCTGCATCAGTTGTCTGAACCAATGTCATAGAGAATGCGGCCGTAATCAAAGTTAAAGGCTGTCCAATGAACATAAACATATAAACATACCCACAAAATAAATAAAGTGTAGTACATTCACAAATAATGTAAATTGATGTGTAATCATGAAAATGATAAGAACCTGGCATTAAAAGGAGCATGAGGAATTATTACATGAAGGAGGAGACATAAGTAGATAAAAAGTTCTACTGAAAAATAAATGTAGAATAAAATAAATGGTCTTACTTGTTCTCTTTCTTTCTTGGTGCTTCAATGCAATGCAACCAGCCATGGTTGAGTGTCTATTAAACACTTAGGTAGCTGTCAGTTTGGTTTATTTACTGCTGCTTTTTATTGCAACAGCCTTGTTGCAGAGTCTCACACATCTACAGACAACCAGAGACTCAAAAGAAGCAGCAGGATAAAAAGTGGTCTGGTTTCAAAGTGGGGTTTAATATTCATCAACATTTATATTTATGTCTTTGTATTTGGCCAAAGTCAAGGTTATTCACATCTTTACTTTGTAAGCAGAAAAACAAAATAAATGGAAGGTGTGTGGACGTGCAGCATGGTGCGTATGCGGGCCTGCCTGGGTGTGTGTGCTCAATGAAGGAAAAGGATGTTGGAGGTCATTGGAAGCTTGGTCAGAGATTTTCGTTGTCTTTCTGCCACCAATAAATCCTACCGGTACAGAGAGGCTCGGACAGGTCACTCTGTACAAGATTATGGAGTTGTCAAGGCTGATGGAGGATGAGGAAGGGGAAGATGGGAAGGAGGAAGAGCAGGACACTGTGCAACGGGAGGGATAGCTGCAGGAATGGAAGAGCTTTTTAACTTTAAGAATCGTGTGGGCGGTCAGATTGGCACTTTTGTGCAGAGCTTTGCGTGAGTCATTCAGTCTGAATGGCGGGTTTGCATTGAGGTAAGTGAATTGGATACTGTTCTGAGAAGCCATCATGCCCAATTCAAATCTATCCCAGAGTCTTATCTGGCACATGGGAATACAACCACAAAAAAGGCTTTTCTCCTGCAGATTAAAGTGTGGGACATATTATCTCCAAGTAGATGCCTGAAACTTGGGTTATGTTTTTCAAACAGGAGAACATCATACGGCAGGTTTCTCGCATCTGTATGGTGCACATCTAAATTTCACACAATTTTGGCTTTATTGTCCTTACTTATAGCAAATTAAATAAAGAAAATGTCTAAATGTTCAAAATTGATCACATTCACTTTCCAATCAAATTGCAAATTTATTCTTTCTTTAATTTGTCCTCATTTTTAATGTTGCACTAAAAATATGTTCAGAAAAGTTTGGATAGAGGAGATAAAAGACTGTAAATGGTAAGAAATTCTATTTTTAAAAAAACATCCCAGAGTCTTTCAGAAGTAAATATGGGAGGAGCTCAGAGCTCTGGAGGACGAAGTGAGCAAACTTGATATTAAAATTTAAGCCAAACTACTAAGAATATGGGAATATAGTCATCTAATAAAGATTTAAAGGATATTTAGAACTCTCTTTAAACATTTTAATCACCAGCATTCATAATGACATGGGATGCATTAGCAGAGAAGTGGTGTGAGGGTGGTATTGATACCAAATGCCACAGCAGGGCCAGGTTCAGGAGATGATGTCTTTGTAATGAAAGGCAAAGCAATGCCAAGCTTCATAAAGCAGCAGAATCCAGGTCAAACTGGTTTATCTGCTGTCTAGACTTCTTATTTGTAGCAAATATATTGAAGAGTTTCCACGTTGTCCAGGGCATGAAATCCATAAAACTACAGCAATTTGTTTCTTCGGTTTAAACATGCTAGCATGTTGGTAAGCACTTCTCTTTTCCATCATAAGTACCACTGACATCACATTTAAAATAAGGTTAGTTAAAGTGAATTATGAAGTTGGAAGAGCGATAAGACAGGTTTAAAACAAACCATCTTAATTAAATGAGGAAAGAAAAAATTAACCTGCTGTTTTAACATGAGATTATTTACAACCTAGATGCTAACATACAACCCACCCCAATATTCCCAGTGGTCAGACAGCACACATTAGCAGGGTTTGGCTCAGTAATGTAAAATCCTTTAAAATCAAATCCATTTAGCACCTGCTCTTAAACCTGAGTGCTAATGGGACATTTAAGGTAATAGTGTGAGTTCCCACCTGAGGACAAGTCTAAATGACCTGCATGTTGTTAAGGCGCGGGTGCTTAGTTTCTCCCTGTGCTCTGCTCTCATATTCATAACCTGCCTCTCTTAATGACCCAGACTCACTCCGTTCCAGCTTCTTCGTTATCTTCTTTTTGTTCTAGATGAATGATTTGAGGTCTGTGGGGTTACATTTCCGGCGGTCAAGTAGGCAGGCGATGTGCACGTAATGGCCTTAGATATTATCAAAATTAAAAGGAGAAGCTGTGTTTTAATTGGCCCTGCTGGAATGCCAGATAAGAACATAATGTGTGGAAAAGAAACGGTCAGTTAGGAAAGAAACCGCCAGCAGAGGCACTTTGTGCTGCTCAGACGAGAGACATTTGGAACACTGTGTGCCTGTGGATTTGTGTATTTGTGGGCACACACCCTAAATTCAGCTGGGAAATGTGCACCGTGTTGGCTATGATAATATTGAACTTGGAGAAGAGTGGTAAATACACTCCCTTTCCCAGAGAGAGCCGCAGAAGGACTGCAGAACTTATCCTGTGTGGCCACTTTAGTGAAATACAAAGTTTTTGTTCTTTACTTTTTTCTTTTGCTTTTCTTCAGAATGGAGTGCAACAAGTAAAACAAAAAGGTGCCGTGTGTGTGTGTGTGTGTGTGTGTGTGTGTGCATGTCAGTCAGTCGACTGGGACTGGAAAGAGTGGTGAATGGAGATGGATTTTATAAGTGTGAAGTGCACGTGTATATTCTTAGAACTTGACTGTCAGCATGGCCCTTTAGCCTCTACGTTGTTAGTCCATTCTCCATCCTCTGATCAGTAGAGAGTGCTTTATCTCCTGGACCAACACATTTTTGTGTCCTCTCTGTGAAAACAGATTTATCAGGATTTCCCAACTGCTCTGACATGCTGCAGGTTGTCAAGCCTAATACAATATCTTAAGCAACCAGCTAAATGGAAACTAAATTTGACTGTCTAGTGTTGAATGGGAGTAGTTTCTCCAATTTAAGGAGATAGAGCCCCCTTCTCACATAAAAAAAGCATTTTCATATAATTAGAATAATCTAAAATGTGGGGAAAATATCTCAGCACCTGTTCCAAAGCCAACACTTCTATTCTGGAATGTGCCGCTAGGTGGCAGCAAACAGTAGTAGCTCTGTTAAC
Source organism: Pseudomugil gertrudae (assembly GCA_037177535.1). NCBI lineage: Eukaryota > Metazoa > Chordata > Actinopteri > Atheriniformes > Pseudomugilidae > Pseudomugil > Pseudomugil gertrudae. The sequence continues at coordinate 19,793,020 of JBAMHV010000014.1, forward strand.
TGTTGTGATGTTTCGTGATTTTTGCTATATAAGCGTCTTTTTTTAAGACATCAGCTTCAGTTTGGGTCGTTCAAGAAGACTTTTTACTCTGGCAGGAGTTGTCCTACATGGGAGTCTCTCTGCATATCTTTTTTTCTGCTATTTTAAGACTTGTTATTAGAGTCTCCATGGCAATGAGACNNNNGGGGGGAGGTGGAGTCGCAGTGCTGGTTGGCCAGCGTTGGTGTCATCCTGGACGTGTCGTTGTTGGGGAGAGGATCTACACGGGAGACATGGAACTGCTAGCTTTTGTCAGCTGCTCCACCAGAGAGGACCCATCGGGTGCATCCCTAAAACGACACAGAATGCAGGGCTAGTCCTTTGCTAGATTTAGTCATTTGGTATGATTTCATGATGCTGCATCCCAGAAACAACAGCTGTATTCTTCTTTTGTGGTGTTTACTCAGGCCTGTAATAAATTCATGTATTGAATTGAAGGTGGAGTAGCTGCTAACCGGAAATGTGCAAATAAAACGTGACAGAAAATATTAGCTTTTAATTAAACACGTTTTGTTTTATCTTTTTCTTACATGTGTTCTGTCATGTGACTTCAGTTTCCCAGTGAAATGTATCCAAGCATACCATACGTACAGACACTGAAAAAAAGCAAAAACTACATCTAGTATTGGTGAATCATTTCTGAATGCATCTTCTTTTTACCTCACTGCTGGTAAAAATGTAATCATTGATAAGAGAAAAGAGGCGGCTCATACATTAGTGTTAATATATTTGTAATGGGATATGGATGAGATCTAAAGAATTGTGAAATGATTTCTTTCAAATGTTGCATTTTCTCTTTGTGTGTTCATTCATATTTCTGCTTCTTTGTGTCTCAGACTTTGAACTGAAAGAAGGCCTTCTACCGGAGTTAAAATAGACATGGCCTCAGATTGTTACTCCATCTGTGCATTTCGTCTTTTGTCTTGTTGTTAAGGTGCTCAGGCTGAGCCAGGTAAAGCCCTGATTTATCCCCCTATACGACACAAAGCTGACTGGGAGGGAAGGTTTCTGAAAAACCCTCTCCTAGCAAAAAAATAAATAAAAAAATACACTTTAGAGCGGAGCTGGAGAGACAATCAAAGGCAAACGGCTTTATTCCTCCTTAACCACCTTATATACGCCTACTTCTCCTTCACTTTGCACTCATGCTCTGACAATGTCTTTTGTTACCACGGTTACGTTCCCAGTTGCCACCAGTGTCAGTGAACTGGTGGTAAAAGCTGTATGTACTCCAGACTTCTCACTAAGCCAGAAAAGATAACAGTTTTCTGCCCACTTTGCAGAAATGTCTCTGTCTTTATGAATTTTTCTTCCTTGCTATAGTTTTCTCTTATTTTTTCCCTCCGTCATCTAACTTTCTTTTGTCGTTTCCCTCCCTGTTTTTCCTCTTCTCCCCCATCTTTAATTACCCATCTAAAATCTTCCCCTTTATCCTTACTCTCTATCAATTCCTCTGCCTGTCTTTCTATGGATCATTCATTCCTAGACATGCAACACTTCGCTCTTCGTCCCTCTCACCTGCTTTTTCTCTCGCCGATCTCTCTCCCATTTCCCGCTTTAAGACTTTACAACAAAATATGTTTCTTGCTCCTGCTCTCATCAATACGACCAGGCTAGCACACACATCCACTAAAATGTAAAAAAGTAATCAAATTTCTCCAGGGTGATTGCTGAACACACTTATTCACGCACACAAACGCACAAGCAGACACACAGGGCTAGAGGTCATAGTAAATAACTCGGCTTTCGTGCTTTCATTTCCCTGGGGCATTGACTCTTGCTTGGTATTCATAACCATAACATGCAGAATCTGACGGACTGAATACGTGCGTGACTGTGTGTGTGTGTGCATGTCTGCTGATAGTGTATTTATACGCTTGTGCATGGCAAGCTTACACACTCAGGCACACTTAGTGAAATATACACATACTGCAGGCTTTTTTTGCAAACAGATTGAAAAATATACAGTCTTGTTATCACTGCACTCACTCACACACATAAAGAGATGATAATAGGCTTTGCTGGAATCCTCCATCCATCTTTACTTGCTGTTCCACTCGTCTGCAACTACTGATACTTGTTAGACATATCCTGTCTTCCTCTTCATCTCTCAGTCCCACCCTCTCCCTCCAGTGCTCGCCCCTTTAAAGTGTGAAGGAAAAACACATTCGGTGTGCACATCCATTTCCACACACACCTGTTTAATCCTAAGCAAGGAGGAACAAGGAGTAGTGTTTTGAGACTTTTTTAATGTATTTATGCATTTGGGTTCTACTGAATAATACATCATTATTTATTTCCACTGCATATACTTCTAAAGAGATGCAGAGACAAGAGACACTTTATTTTATTCTATATGGATGTATCAGGCAGGAGAAGAACTATGAAGGATATTTGTTTCTCTGCCACGTGTATTAAAACTGCACGTACAGTAAAGAAATTATGATCCAACTCATCTTCACTGATTATGTTAAGCTAGTCAGGGTGGGAAAAATATTCTTATCAGTGTTAAACTCTTTTAGAGTCGCTCCCTTCATAACTGCACATCTACTCCTGTCTTGTTTCTTATTTAAGTTCCGTCCATCGACGTTTAGGCTCCAGAGTAAAGCTGTGTTTACATTGTGGCAGTGGAAGGCAAATTAGAGCGTTCTTGCTTTCAGCGGGAGATTGATTTTAAATCCCACCGGCAAAGATGTAAAATGAGCAAACAGATGTTAAACTTTCTGGATTCGGACTGTTTTTCTCAGTCAACTGTCGAGATATTCACCCAGGTTCAGCCATGTGTGTTTGATAATCGACTGTCTCATCTCAAAGCCAAGATGAAGTAATTCAGCCGTTATTGATCAAGGTCATCAGGTACAGCCAGTGCTCATGTTGCCGATCTAATGAGATGCTGTTTACGCCTAGGTTGGAGAATGCGGATAACTCAGTGGGCGTAAGGCATTTCAGCTGTTATTTGTCCTGCATGATAATATAATGGACAAAGAAAATAATTAATAATTAATTAAAAAATAATTGTCTCTGGAGCAAGAGAACATTACTGTCTTATTTGACTGTTCAGGCAATAAGTATATACACAACTCCAGTAAGTCATAATGAAGTGGGGGCGGGGGACTGTTGCAAGCTTGTTTATTTCCTGCCAGCGTTTCTTAAGCTGTTTTGTTACATTTTGCACAAATGGTTCAAAAGTGACTATACAGAAGCCTACATAGTCTCTTTTGTGAAGAAAGTAGAGGACCGAATGAAGCGATAACTTCACTTATTTCAAAGAAAGAAAACAATAGCTCAGCATACAAGCTGCTCTGGGCCAGTTCATTCTTTACCCTCCGTTACTGCAGGAAGCCTCTTGGAAGGATTGCTGTAAATAGGAAGCTATTATGGATGTTGTATGATGGTTTTTTATATATAATTCAGGTAATTTTCTGAAAACATTTCCTGTAGCTTGAGGCAGGGCGCAGCCAGCAGAGTTGGTGACCTTGACGAGGAGTTGGTGATGAACAATTGGAGGCGACGGGCTGCAATTGTTCACGACTGCTCGCTGTTTTCAGCTCAGACAATGACCATGATAGAAAATATTAGCACCAGCTGGTGACACATAACTTGTGCCTTGCCACTGTAGTGCTTTAATAGGGAGCTGCAGCAGAGAGCAGTGTGAAGTATTTACCCATGAGAGTAGCATAAAGGAAAACAATTATACACACTTAATGTGAGGTTCATGGAAACTGTGTATAATTTTCTACAAATCATATAACTGCGGGTAGTTTGCATGTCATGTAGCTTTTAGGGTAATTTTCTAAGATAAAGATGGAAGCAATATTACACAGGTGTTACTGACTGCAAATACAGTTTAATTAAAGCTGAATTCTGTTCAAATCGTTTTTGTAATTGGTAGCTTTTAAAATGCATCTGCTTCAGGAACTAATTTTTTTAAAAAGTATTGATTTACATCCAGATTTAATCTTCCCTTCATTCTCACCCTTACTGCATCGCTGCAAATTCCTCCTATCAGTGAATTGAAAAGGTTTGCTTTAATACTTACCAGAATCAGTGTGCTCACGGTTCAACAAGCTTTATTGATCCCAAAAAAGGCTATTCATTTGTAGTCCTCAATATCCAAATCGACAATCGTTTAAGAAATTGAGAAAAACAAATAACCTGATTTTGTTAAGAAAGGAAAGACCCAGAGACCAAAACCACGATGAAGGTCGGCGAGTGGTTTGTTAACATTGAATATGGTTTAGACCTGGGAAATGTGCGGTGGTGCTGCTGAGTGACAGATGTCCTCCAAAGTGTAGATGGTCTGGGTCGAGGAATCCTGGGTTGTCTGCGAGAAGCTGAGCACAGAGGGAAAAACTAAGAAAAGCCCTGAAATATCATGACAGGAATTATCAGGTGGTCGTACAGTATCGCTGGTGAGCAGATGAAGCGGTGCTAAATGAAGCGCAGACCCAGGCTTGTATGACGGAGACAATCAGGACCAAGTTCATTCTATAATCAGTCACATGGAGGAGAGTTAGGAGCAGCAACAACCAGAAATCTGCAGATCTGAACAGATTTTCTCTGGTGACCGATTTTCTGTTTACCACCAATCCCATTAATTCATTCTATTCACTGGAAACTGTAGGAACAGGGAGCTATTCCTTGATTTACTTGAAGATGTTTTTTTTACCCCGAGAGCTATTAATTTCCTTCATAATTATAGAGATAGACTTTGTACTTGTTTGCAGTAATAACACTTTCCAGAAAAGGAGGAGAATCAATCCACCTTATTTTCACATACTATTTGCTCTGAATAAATGTCAGTGCTTTCTCCTCCTGCAGCTCTATGCTGTCTCTCTCTGTCTCCTAGAAGCTTATCAGAACATCTTAAATTAAATTGTTGTCATGTTAAATAGGGTCCTATATTGGTAGGCAGACTTGGGCGCACTGATTTGAGCGGTTTATCTGATTACAGTGTCTTTGTGTGTATGTGTGTGTGTGTTAGAGAGAGAGAGAGAAAAATGAAGGTAGTTTTATTTCATAAACCGCACTTTGGTCTTTTCTTATCATGAATTTCAAATTTTAATCCACTGGAACTTTGTTAGTGTTTTTTTTCTTTTTAATTAAGCTGCAATCTATGTTGCAAAGCGCTCATTATCGTGGTTCTGTATTTGCTTTGGGGAGATAATTCCTTGTTTTTCTGGTGATGAGCTTTCTGCATCCCTGATGTCTCAGTTTATCCCCAACACTGAGTGAAAATGTGAAATTCGTGGCTTAATGCTTGGCGTGTGTTTTTTTATGTAGAAATATATTTTCACATTATTTTTTAAGCCATGCTGTGAGCTGTGAACTGTAAGCATTTCATCCAAACACCAATTCTCTCTTTTCACATTGCGTCTGACAGTTTTAGTATAAACTTTCCGATCATTCATGACTATGAGATGAAAGGTCAGAAATAATAAATAAGATTTTATTGCTTTTATTAGTTGCATCCTTCTGACATCGTGAATGTTAGCCAGACAGTTGTAAACACCCATTTACATGCTTATAGCAACATTGCGCTTGTATCACCTGGTGACAGAGACCTCTTAAAGAGATGCTTATTGTCATCCATATTGATAAAGCTGAAGCAGCGTGAGTTGCCAGGTTGAGCTCATCAGGCATTCGTGTGGATTTTGTGTTAATATTGCAGATCTTTGCACGTATCTGCTTGTGTTTGTGACAAGGGCCAAACAACTACAGGGACTGACTTTGTAGCGGCTCTGAACAGCATATTGTACCCAGCGGCCAACACTCATTAGCAAAGTGTTTTTATGGCAAAGGCCAAGTATGATTAGCCAACGCTTCGCTGCACATCAGTGCTGATTTTGGCTCCCCACCACCAGCGGCTCTTGTTAATCAGGAGTTAATGAAAGGAAACTTGTGGCATATGCGCCACTTAGCCAACATGAGTCCTCGTACCTGTTTCTGGGGCAAGACTGATATTCTGAGCGCACAACTCAGACGCAGGTTCTCTGATTTCAGACCCAGCTTTTCATTTTGTTGTACGTTTGTGGGCATAAACATGTTTTGGTCATTGAATTTAATTTCTGCCTGTGAAGTTATTATAGCAGCAGTGAACCATACCTGTGCTAAATGGATCAAATCATACATGTTCGAAATTTATTCAAAGGATAACCCCTTGAGATGGCTCATCTAGTTTTTTTAAGGGCATCCTCAACACAGGCAAACAATTATGCAAATAGCAAAAATACAAAACATAAAAAGCAATCACGATTCAGATCATTCACACTAACAAACAAAAAGCTGTCCAGGTCTATTTACTCTCTGTTACCAGCCTTCCCTGTACAGATACAGTACACCCATGCACATAAACACACTCCAGGCATACCAGGCATGCAGGAGCATCACCAAAAAACATTTTCAGTTATAATTTTAACTTCAACTTCAATTTCATCTCCATCTTCCACAGCTCTCCGATAGTTTGTGTCTACTTATTGCTTCTGAAAAAGACCCTGATGTTTCTCCTTTTTTTGTATTTTTAATTCTTACTATTTTATTTGATCACTTTTAGCTTGTTTACTTGAACTCGTAGTTTTTGTAGTTCACCTGATCCCACACAAAAAGTATAGTTTTAGCAAACTTGCAAGGTTGGAAATGTTGTTTACGATGCTTTCTATGAGTCATAACCAGTTAAAGCAACGTATGCATGGTAATAAAGGGAAGTCCTGCTGTTGAGCCAAGAAAACAAACTGAGCTGTGTTTCTATTTAGTTCATCATCATGTAGCTCATTTTAACAACAAACATATCAAACCTCGCATGATACCAAGAATCTCACAATAGTTCAAGGATTCTTGGTACTTTGGTGCTACAGTGAGCAGCGTTATCACACAAATGTGATACATAGGAAATTTTAAATATTGAAATTTCTGGAAAAAAAAGGCTTTTATATCTCATAATGCCATAAAAGATCAGATGGTGTATCTATAGCTTCTGTCAAAGGAAGCTTATTGAGTGTGTTTCAGGAAGTTTTTCAGACCAGTGCATCTGCAAAGCCTACATCTGTCTGTCTGTGTTTGTCATAAATGTCATATTCAGACAATTTAATCCTGTCCTGCCTTCGTACTGTCACTCAACAGAATAAATAGGCCCTGAGCAGACATTTCAGCACCACACCTGTGCTTTACTGCGTCTTTCAAGCATGAGACATCTGCCAGCAGAAGATGACAGCCATGGTGCAAACACCTGAGTGTAGCAACATTATAGCATTTTATCATCTTGTCAGTCTTTTGTTTTATGCTGATCTCCTCGGGCAATATTATTGTTTTCAAGTCAACAGTCAACAATTGGCAAACTTGAATTTGATCTATTTTCTTAAATCTCAGTCATTTTTTTATTAACATTTGTCTCTAAAACGTGTTCCTAATATTCTCTACACTCCTGCACAACTACTTTTCTACTTTTCCATGAGTGTGACCGGTGACTAGCTTTTTGTGGTTCATTTTTCATTCTCAAGGCTAATACTGCAGAGTGTGTAAAAGAGAGCAACAGCTGCAGTTCAGTGGAGCTCTTTGAAGGACTACATCAAACACAAAGAATCATCTTCTAGCCATTGGCATCACAGTAGAGAAAGTAAAGAAAGTGCATGTGTGTGTGTGTTTGTGCCCAAACAGCTTGTTGGAGAGGTGTGTATGACTGTTAATCCTTTGGCCTTTCCTAAGTCCTTGCCTCCTGCTTCTCATTACTTTGTTTGGATTTTTAGCTGCACATGCTTTTCATCCATATTTAGTTCTTGGATTGGGGCCCTTCCCTCGCTCCTTTTCTGAGCCCTGCTGGATCAGCAACACTTCTCTGTCAACTTTGTACCATTTTATCACAGTCTATCATCAGTCAAAACAGAGAGACAAACCACTCATGCTCACCTCTATTGTTTTTTAAAGTCACCAATTAACATAACATGCATATCTTTGGACTGAGGAAGGAAGCCGGAGAAACCCCGAACAGAGGGTTTGTTCAAACTATTCATTTTCTTAGCGACTGAATGATAGATGCATCAATTAATTGTACTTAAAATATTCAGCCATCTATATTTTTACGTCACAATTTATTACTTATGAAAATTCTGTTTAGCTTTTACAAAGACTCTCCTGGTTTTCCGCACTAGACACGGGTAGCAAATACATCTCTTCATGGTAGCTGCATTCCATGTTGGTAGCAGCGTTTTTCCGTCTCGTGTTGGAATTTGTTCATGGAGCTCCTGAGGAAACGGTTCAGTAGGTTACAGGTTTTTACTCAGACTTGGAAATCTCTCAATGTTAGAATATATGGGATGCACGGACATATTTTCCTGATCTATGGAAACCGAATTCTTACAGGAAATGGTGTTAAATACAGATCAGGACTATTTTAGTGGCTAACCTATAACCTATTCCAAAACTGTTCTTGCATGAGATAAATGTGTAGCATGTGTTCAACCCAAACTGCAATTCTGCCCAAACCTACTGTAGCTAAGTTATTTTTATGTGTAAAACTAAACATGTTTTACCTTTTTCTTATTCAGTATAAGCTACGTGAAGGATAACTAGCAGAGAACACATGATCTAAAATACAGCCAGGAATATATCACATTAGTGATGACATTAATGTTTCACCCTTTGGTAATTTGAAGCTAAAACATAGGACTGCATCTCTCAAACTGCATGCATAACATCATCCTTACTTATATAAGCAAAGGTTACCTTTCAGTTCACTTCATTGTTGCCAGTTTAGTAGCTGTGTGAATAAATTTAGCATCGTCTCAGATCCTTTTATTGTTTTTTTTCTCTGAAAGGTGCACAGCAAGTCAACGAATGTAAAGTATTTCCTTGCAAAGGTGACGTCTTCCTCTCATATCGCTCTGTGCTTGCACGCTGTTCAGTCAGAGGCAAATAACAGCAAGCAGCGGTGCCGGTGAATGAGTTTTTACACATGCACACTGTTGTTCATGTGGCCTATTACTGAGACAGAGGCTCTCCCAACTTTCTCTCAAGCCAAATATGACATTTCAGAGATGTGTAGAGATTGTCTATTGTATAAATGGGTTATTATTGCCTAAAATAACTGCCAAACCATAACTTTATACATACATAAGGGTTAGAACAGGCAACATTTCAACAGTAACAGAGCCAACGCATCCGCCCCCAAGCTCTGAGTATTTACTGTTAATTACAACCGAATCTACAGAGTCCAAAAGGGATCTATATTTTTAATATATACCTGATGTGTGAAGGAGAAAAACTGTAAGAGAAGCTAGGTAGCTCTGACTTCATTCAATGCTTTAAAATGACTTTAACAGAATGCAGGGCATATTATCTAAATGCTGAACCTTTCCTTTAAATGTCTGGATATTTGATCTGATTTTTTTTGTTGCAGTATGAAAATATTTTAATAGATCTCCACATTGCCATTTTTTGTCTCAGTGCCACATTCAGCCCCTTTTTTTCTTGCTCGTTTTCACTCCATCTTTTCCTGCTGATGATGGGAAATGAACGGAGGGGGTGTCTTGATTAGAGCACACGCTGCCAAGTCCCCCCACATTGCATCATTGCATTTGATTAGCTTCTTCAACCCCCTGCTCTCTTCCTTATCACTATCAACACAACAGGAAGCGCAACTCGCATACACACACATGGATCCACATCTGTGCATGTGTACACACATCACATACTCTCTTGCAGGCTTATTGGAGCTTCATGGCTGCCTGTAAATGTGCACTGGCATTTATGACTCTGCACACACACACACACACACACACAGTGGTTACTGCTGGTGTTCAGACGGCAGGGCATCCAGTAAAGTCAGCACGGCACTGACAGCTCCCTGTCCCTAATGAAGCATTAATAAACTGCTGCACAAAACAGTGGATCAGAGAGCAGCAGAGCTCCCCACCTGCCTGGCTGTCATCTGACTGCCAGGTGAGAAGATAAGAGGGGGAGAGGATCACTGTAATCCCCATCCTTCCAAACCTCTGCCTAACTTTTCACTACTCCGCTGAAGTTTATGTACTTTGAAATCTTCATGAGTCTGATGTCAAACTAAAAATGAAACAGGCTTCGGTGATTTGGGCATACTCTGCATTTTTCCAGAGGGATGACACAGTTTATTCACTGGGCTGACTGGTTAATGAAGCTCAGTAGTTGCTCGTCTAACACTGGGTTCACATTTTTGTTGTGGTCCCTGGACCTGAGTAATTCATTCATATATATATAGAATAGTACAGAATCAAATAGTGCAGAACTTTCTTACCTGACCAACACCACTGTGAAACATGTTAATTTAGTTCTTTTCTTAACTGGGACCAGGCTAAACTCATCAGATACTATACGCTTATTTTCTGTGCAAAGGCTGCAGCTTCCTTCAGCGCGAGAGACAAAACAGAGAGGTGTGAAGGAAAGAAGACGCTGCCAAAGGTCCTAAAATGACCGACATTAGCCGTACCAGGACCCTTTTAAGCTGCTGTGGGTGATGATGATGATGATGGTGAGGTTGTTTTAAGCTGGCTTTCTTTGTAAACACACTCTGAAGTCAGTAAGTCTAAGCCAGTTTGTGGTGAACATGCTAACTGCTTCCTAATATAAGATGAAGAGTTTAAAATAAAACGACTGGTGTAATTACTGTGTTAATTTGTCTCCTTACATTGATTCAATCATTTGTCATAGTTTTCCAATAACAGCTGGTTATCTGGTTGTGTTCACTGGTTAAATTCCTAAATTTAGATTCTTTATCTCTTTCTGAACTGATTTGTTTATTGATATATATATTATTAATTCAAGTGACAGGATGAGTGTTAACCCTCTATGTTCAACATTGATGAGTCAGCAGCTTTCTGATTTTCTTTATTAGCTTCTTACTTATATGTTGTTTAGCTGATGGGAGAAAATTTGAAGCGGTCATTTATTTATATTTTTATCTCTGACATACTAGTGCAGCTATAGCTCCCTCTGTATCAGAGAATTAACTCCCTGTGGAACTGACTGTATCATTATGTTACAGGAAACTCTCCATTCAGTTTTCCATTGAACCTGGTTAAAACCTGATTCCTGCTAACGTTTTTGCATGACTTTAGTTGTTACTCTACCTGCTAGTTTGAATAATTTCACAACTTTAATTTTTTCTATCATTTCAAAAGCTTTCAAGTTTTCATTATTGCTACACACTCCAAATTCAAATGAATGATTATTGCAAATAAATATGAAAGCTGCACCTGTCCAACTTTTTACATACATGAAAAAGTTTGGGGGTAATCAGTTTTAGCAGTCTTTAGCTCTCTTTATGTCTACTTTGCATAGAGTTTATATGCAATTACACTACCTACTTTAAAGTCTAACCACACCCTAGAAAGTAAGCAGTGCTTATCAGATACTGAAAAGTCCCTGCTTCTCCTAAGCAACGTTATCACTGACTGATTTATGACCCTATTTAAACACAAGTTTATTTGACACTTACACTTCGGCTCCTCCACATAAAAGCTAATCTAGCATCTGTCTTGCATCCTGTCTCTTCTCTGAGCTCTTTCCAGCCAGTAAAAGTTAGTCCAACGATAGCTTGTCTGTCACTTCCTCTCTGTTTTTGCCTTGCTTCCTCTGATAATGTCCACTTATCTTTATTTTTTTAATCAGCAACAGTGTGTGCCCATAACAGGCATGTAATGTCCTGGGTGAAGCGCTAAGCTGTGAGGTGCAGTTCCTCAGTACCAGGATGCTGCAGGGCAATGACGAATCTGTATAATGAATGTCAGTGTGTCATAAAAAGGAGTCAGAATTTTTAAACGTGTGCTTTAAAGAGTTCATGTGCTCATATATGAAGCTGAAGAACATTTATTCACAATTAGCCTCACAGGTAGTCCAGTCACATAATGTCCCTGAATGGCACACAATACGAGCCGTCTGATTCAAATGAACCTGCTGAGTGTAGATAGTCTCAGGGAGTGTGTCTATTCAAACACAGCATGATTGTGATTAGTAGAACTGAAGCATTTATTAGGTAGAAAGAGCTATTCAAATCTAAAATAATGCCAGAAATTAGTCTAAAGTGCTTCTAAAAGAACCAGAATATTAGATAATGACTCATTTAAAAGTTTCCAACAGAATGTGTATTTCTGTCCATGACGCTGATGTTTTCTCAGAGCGCGGATGATCGGTTTGTTCTGATTATATCTTCTTTTTGTTGTTGTTGTTTGTTTTTTAGCCCATTTTTTCCTGTTGTTGCATTTGATACAAAAAATAATTTTTCACAATAACACAACATGCAAAATAACAAAACTTCTACTGAGAAAATCTCAATGAGGCCATTTTCCTTCACTGCAGCCTTTCTGTCATTTTTCCTTTTTCAGAATGAAACAGATACAGTTTAAAGATTCATCCATTAATCAGTGCTCTGCATGAATTTATTTCATGTATATATGGATTCATTTTTATTAAGTTTCAAAGATTGATCTTTAAAGATACAAGCTGCTATATTTAAAGGGTTTATTTTTGATTATGTCCCAAAGGGTCTTCTCCTCTGCTAATCATTAGCTGCAGACGCCATTACTCATTGCATCAGTGCTGCTTTGTGTTTTTATCTTTCTGTCTATCTATATCCTTATCTGTACTTTTTCTCATTATCCTTTAAGTATAAACCTTGCTGAGCTTCGTGCCATGAAGCGAGATTGATCTAATTGGCAGCAGGGATCCTTCTAATTTTGCCGAGACAGCTATGTTGCCTTTTTTGTTTATTTTTTTTCTCTCTGCTTTATAGTTTTCTTGCCACCTTTCACATGATAATAAGAATAAAAAAAACACTCCCAGAACTTTGCTGTTGTGAGCATATTTTTCTTCTTTTTTTATATTTGTACTTGCTACCCTGATCACATTCGCCCAGCCAATTTGCTTGCTTGTCTGAGTCTGAGAAGGGAGGCTTATCTGCACTAACGCCCCATCGAGGCTCCGCTTCGTATCCAAATCAACCTCTGTTTGCATTCAAATCAAAGACCCCACCCCTCCTATTCTGCTTTGCTTTATTGCCCCTTACTTTTCGTGGCCTCTCATCCCTCTCTCCCTGTCAGCACACACTAGCTTTTGCTCAAAAGTGAGGAAGGTGGCGAGAAAGCCTGTGCTGTTGTGAGGTGAGATCAAAAGTGAGAAAAGGAAACTGTTCACTATCAAAAAATATCACTGCAAGGAGGCTGACCGGGCATCTCTCGTCCTCACACTGTTCCTCAGCATCTCTTACTGCCGTCCTCCACCCTAACAAACAGCTTTTTACAGAAACATTACAATTTTCCAACAAGTTTTCTTCTCTTTTTATACCCAATACAAGCGCGTTAACTATTGTGGCTTTGAAGGCTCATACCATTTTGGTTTTTTTTTGTGAGATTTAACATGGCTCTAGCAGGTACAATCTTGTGCTGTGGCATCCTATCCAACAGGTCATCAGTGTGTGATTGTTCACATGATAAACTACAAAGCATCACAATAGCTATCGGGTTTGTACAAGCTGCCATTAAGCCGTCATCAGTGGCTCACAATGACTTATGATTTCGAGTAATCACTTATGATTTCAGTCATTTTCTGCCAGTCTCCTGTGGTTAGAGCTGTAATTTCCTACTTTATTTGGAAGTTACTTATAAATTAGGTCTAGAGGCAGTTTCCGAGCTCTTGCTGCAATACAGCACAAATACTAAATGAAAAAGAGACGCTCTCATTAACAAGTCCAAAGCACCAAAGCTCAAAAGAACTTGACAGGAGAGTGAAAAAAAGGAAGGGAAAATGTGTCATGAAGATGAGGAAAGCAAGGTGGGTGGGTTGGGGGGGGCTTTGATCAAATGCAGTCCTTATAGCACTCCTGTCTCCTTACACATCCATAATATGTGTAGCTCTGCACACATTTCAGTCTCCTATTAAAAACCCAGTGCCATTCCATCTCAGGAGCAGACGGGGAATTTTCAAGAAGACATTTTGCTTTTGTCTTCTCCTGGAAGCAGAAGAACAAAGCAAAATGCACCAGTAACAATTCAATATACCTCCTCCCTTAAAGTGAATTAATCAATACTGGTTGTACTGTTACAGTAGGGACAATATCAGAGACGAGGGAATATTTATTCTACATTAAATAAAAAAAGCAAAGGCAGGCTTAGGAAATGAGCGAGCTGACAGTGCCTGGCTTCTCTCTCATGCGAGAGCATGCTTGTCCGTGACAGCCATAAATATGTATCATGCTGTTGGATGACAGTGGTTGTAATCTCATGGCTGCCTTTTGTCAAGCGTATGAAGCCTCAGAAAAGCCCTGGCTGGAAAACGACAAAAGGCAGAATTAAAAGTTGCACCTTTTTCTTGTTACTGGCATAAGCTGTTCAGCAACTAGTCACATGGCCTTTAATAAGGGTGGATGATGTCTCTCTGTTTTCCCTCCTTGGTCTCTGTTTAATTTGTGAAAGGGTAAATTTTCAGAGGGTCGCTTTGCAGCTGTGACGATGAAAGCATGCCCATGCATAACAGAAGAGAATCCGTTCTGGATCCAAAGCTACTAATCCAGTTCAAACCGCTCAATGAACACAACTTGTTGGTATGAGTCGACAGCTGCAGCAGCACATCCTTACCCAGAGGTGTCAAGTAGATCTACAAATAACTGCACTGGTCTCCTAAAAGTACACCAGCAGCCACACAGATAAGATGGCCTGTCATTCATGATGTACTCCAGTGTGCAGTGGCATCAAGTGTTCTGCCGCTGTTGCTTCAAAGGTGTCCTCTTCAATGCAAAAACCCTCCAAACAACCTCTTTCGCTTGTGACTAAACTTTGTTTTCATGTCTGTGTTGCCTGCAGCTCTCAAGGACCCTTGCACTGAGGTGACTTGCAGCTACGGTAGCACCTGTGTCCAATCATCGGATGGGTTGTCAGCTAAATGCATGTGCCCTCTTAGCTGTGATGGCAAGCCAGATCAGACGGTGTGTGGCAGTGATGGAAATGACTACCGGAATGAGTGTGAGCTCCATCAATACGCTTGCAAGAACCAGAAGAATCTACGTGTGCAATATCAGGGGCCCTGTGGTATGTTCTCCCATGCTTTCTACAAGCTTGCATTTTGATTCTTTTTTTATAATCTTATATCATTTGAATATGACAGAGATTAATCTGAATTATAATAAATGTTTTATTCATGTTATCAGATAAAAACTAACTCTTAAAGCTGGACAGAGTGAAAAAATGGCTTGATAATTTACTCTTTAAAAAGACTATCCTCTACTTTTCTTCTATTTTGTTCAGTTTTTCTTCTTTCCTCTGTTTACTGCCGTTGTCTCTCTCTCCCCATCACCTACCCCACTTACTTATGGCGCACCTCGGCTAATTCTCATTTTTCTTTCAGATTGCTTTGCTTCACGCAGACATTCCTGCGGTGTGAATTGTTGTTATCGCTAAGTAGGTCTTCAGAGCTGTCGTTTTTTGGGTTTTTCCCCCCCTTTTTTTTGCTCTTCCTTGTAATCATCTTGCAGTGGTTGTTTACTCTCAACAAGCTCAACTTTCTTTTTTCTGGCAAGCCAGATGGAGGGAACAGAACAGCAGTCAGTAACTCTTGTCTTAGCAGCAAAAGCCTCCAGGAGACAAAGCCGTCTGGTGGAAAATGAGAAATGGATGTGTAGATTCCCAGGCAGGAGGTTGGTTGTATAATTCCAGTGTGAGTTGTGTGAGTTAGCCAGTCTCTTGAGTTCCTGTCTTTTCCTCAAGGAGAACCAAGGCTCAGGAGACGAGTTGGCCCTTGTGGTTCTCTAAATCTTCCTACAGCCTTTCCATCTAAAACTTTGGCCAAGTGTTGTTGATTTATCCACCCTGGTAGGTTTTTTTTCAGCAAACAAGCCATTCTTTTAGTAATTATTCTACTTGCTCAGCTAGAGGAAAGCATGGATCCTGGAAGTTGCTCTTTTCAGTTAATGGGAGGTAATGGTCTTTCTCTCAGATAATGGTCTGGCTGGTGGATGAGGCACTGCGTCATGCAGAGACACTGTGAGCATTATGATAAAACCCCTGTGTACTCTGTTGCAAGTCTCTGCAAGCCTTTGCATTGTCCTGGTTGAAATCAATCCCAAACCTGGCCAGTGGTCCCTGTTCTTCCCAGACCTCTGCTGCCAACCAGCTTTGTCCCCCTTTATGCACCACCATTGTCACTCCTTGTAACCTTGCCAAAGGTTTTTGGAAACCATTTCATCTTTTTAAAAAAAATGTTATTTCTTTTTTATTTTTTCTTCCTTTCTATTCCGTTTCTGATGATAGGGTGTTTCATCCTTGGTGTGTTTTGAATGACTTGCTGCAGCTTGGCAGTGATTTAATATGTTACGCTGCTACATAAATCCTTTGTCTTCCCTTATGCTGGAAGCATGGCAAGCAGAATAAAGCCAGGGCTCCTGTTTCCAGAAGAAACACTCCCATCCCACACATCCACAAACCAATTCCATTATGATCACGGACTGATAGGGTTGAGTGTGCAAGCCAGACGTTCCTCTGGAAAGAGGATGGTGTGAGAGAGCAAATCAAACCGATCGTCTCTTCATCTATTTCCTTGTCTACCCTTCACATCCAAGGTCTTGCACTGTGCTGTTTTCAGGTGCTGCTCCACTGATGATATCTGCAAAGCATATTCTTTTCTCTTTGCTTTTCTTTTTTTCACTTCTCTTCCTAAAATTGCTCAGCAAATAGTAAAAAAAATAGTATTTGGCCTGAAAGCATGTTATAACTGTTTAGTTGTTACTTTTTAATTACAGTGGCTGATAAAACTGTACCATTATATATCAGAAATGTCTTTCATTATAAGTTTCTGTTATTTCTTAAATGTAAAATTGGTTTTGATGCATATTTGTCTCCACAGACCCGTGTAAAACCAGTGAGAACAGCCTGATGTGTAAAGTGGAGGCTCTCACCCGGCAGGCCTTAATCTTTGATGCTCCAGAGTTCTGCCTCACAGGTAATGTGACTCTGTGTGCCAGCGATGGCCAGACCTATCCCAGTGAGTGCGCCATGACGGTGACAGGCATTCAGAAAGGCATCAAACTCAGGAAGATCTACACGGGCCAGTGCAGAGGGCTGGGTAAGCATGGATGTTCTTTATTTGGAAATCATTGCTGGGATCACTCAGTGATTCATTACAGAGTCAAATCAACAAACGTTCATCACAGATGGCTGACATATTAAGAGCGAAATGCTTGCTTCTTATTCCATATTCCATGACTAAGCGTGGACTGAGTGGCTAGACACACAGTCATCGTGATCAGAGGAAGACACGAGTTTCTGCCATTTGTTTGAACATTTCAAAACTGTAATAAATGCTTCATCCAACACAAATGACATGACAAAAACTTACAAGATAGCAAAATACAATCTTCCACCCACTCATGCAATCATGTGCAGAATCATTCCTGTTCAAGATTGTACCAGCTGTAGGTGAACTAGTGGTAACATCAAACTCTTTAACTGCTTTCTTCTCGATGATGTGTGACTGTGAGGTCCTGGGGTCTGCACTGTATCCATGCTAGCGCTAGCTTTGTCCATCCCGATAAGAGTCTCCAGGGTTGTTATCTGTGCTATTAGAACACGGGCTTTAAGCCTTAGTCAACAAAGAGCTGTCAGCTTTTACTGTACGTCCGATAGCCATCAGAGGAAATCCAATTTTCCTGCTGTGTTGTCAGCGGGGCTCTGCGAAGCCACAGCTGTATTAGTTTACAGCAGGAATGTACAGAGACCCTCACCCCTGTACAAAGACCTCTTGACACCTCCAGAAGCTAGAATGAATTACTGCATGTCCTTTGGTGCGGTAAGCAATGAAGGCTGATATATACTTTTTTGACATTCTGGTTCTGCTGCATGCTCTGCTTGCTGGGCAGATGGAGTAAAATAAGGACTTTAAATTGTATAAATTTCAGCCTAAGTAGCCTTGTGAGTTTGTGTTTGTGTGTGTGAACAGTATCGAGCATGTGAGCCAGTGCATGGACTTTTTCTCTCCTCCCGTTTGTAAGTCACCTTTTTCAAATAAAAAGATGTTTCAGTTTGAAACAGAGATCCATGAAATCATATCCCAAAGCAAATTACAAATTGGTAACTAATGAAAATGGTCATTTCGACTTGTAACCGTGACATTGCACATGCTCGTAGCCCTCGCACTCAGATACAGCAGCGATGTAATTAAGTGTGGCATGACAGGCTTTTAAAGGAAAGAGGAGAAGGAATTGAATTGCTGTACAAATTTGATCCACTGATCAGGAATAAAATGAATTCGAAGTTTAGTGAATGCCTCCAGAACAGAGGCCTTCTTCAAATTGGATTTTCTCACTTCAGTGGCAAATGTGCCATTTCACATTACCACTATTCATTTGCTTTCTTTGTTCCATCTGTAGATTTCTGCTTAGTGGGCCAAAATGTAACAGTACAATGTAATAGTTTGACTTTAACTTAACTCTAATATTTAATTTGTGATTAATACTTGAGTTTTCATGTTAAAGTTTTATTGGGAAACTTCTCTTGTCGTCCCTTCTTATCGAAGAGAAGCAACTGAAACCTGATCCGACCGGTTGCTCTGGGTAATCAGTGTTATTAAGGGTTTTTTTTAGTATCATTTTATTAATTTAGAATTTTTTTTCAAGAATGTTTCTTTGATTAAACTTAAAGCTGGAGAGAAATGTTTTTCTAAATCAAAACATCCATGTCTGTTATCTGTTTCTATGTTTGTGTTAAATTGATAATTATTCCTTATCAAACCATTCTTTACAGTCTCGGTAGATGGATCGTAATGTCCCTCAGTTAACTAACATATTAATTTCTGATCTATTTCTTTAATTTAATTCCATGAAAGGCTTGACCTTTTCTTCTGAAAGAGAAGCTTTTTCATGCGCTGCTAGAGTCATCAGTCCACCCCAACGTATAATTACTGTTTGTATGAAAACTGATTTATTTCCTCATGGTTTGGCCAGCAGAGTCACACAGCAGACAGAGTAACCGATTCAACACTTTTCCTGCTTTAAATATTGGGGTTTTTCATGCCTGCTGAGTTCTTCTTCGGTCCTTTTCTCTGCAGTGATTAGTCTGTCATGCTGTTACAAAACTTGCAGTTTGAATCGGCTCTAAAAAGCCTAATCAGCGGCTGCACAGATGGATGACAAATTTAGGGGAAAACCTGCATAAATAAGTGACTGCAGATGTTTTCACACAGAACAAAGTGTTAGCGAATGGTTTGATCAGTCTGAAAATGAGATGCTATTTAACGCCGTCCTGAAATAGCACAATCTGCACATGCTGGACTCATTCTCTTCTCTTCTGCAGAGGAGTGCAAAGAGGAGTGTCAATTCAACGCTGTGTGCCTGGTGGAACCGCTGACCTCTCGCTGCTCCTGTGATCCCATCGAATGCGATGGCACTTACAAACCTCTGTGCGGCAAAGATGGCCACACCTACAACAACGACTGTTTGCGGCGCAAGGCGGAGTGTCTGAGCAAGAGCCTCATCCCGGTCAAGCGTTCGGGGCCCTGTGGTGAGTGGAGCTGAAGGATGGGAAAGAGTGAGATGACTCCTCTCTGGGCTTTTCGGGGACTAATGTCGGTATTGTTTCTGTCTGTGCACCTCTTTCTGGTTGTTTTTTAATGTGTATTCAGTGTGTGTGAACGCTCTGAATCGTCCTGACTGTCTCCGTATTGGTCTTTTAAACTTTCCTGAGCAGTGTCTAAAATTGTTGAGTGATGCTCTTGGAGCGAGGGGGGAGGGTGGAGTAATTCAGACAAGAATGCGTATGCCTTCCTTTAGAAAAAAGAACTGTGCCGTCAACCCCCCTCCAATTCACTCCCTTACCCCTGTCACCCTTCATCCCTTCATCTCAAACACACGACCAAACGAAACGCCACCTTCATGTTTCATTCATCTGCTCTCTGTCTCTTTGACTCCTTCAGTTGTGCCGGTCTTCCACTCCAGTGGCTTTTTTTCTCCTCCGCTGTCTTTGTCTTTTTGTCTTGTGTGCACTTCTTGTATAAAAAAGCTCTTCTTTCTTGTTTCAGTGCGTCAGTCAGTCTGTCTGTCTGTCTATGTCCATGTGGCTGTCTTCCCGGCTGTCTGGCTGCAGGTGGACAGTGAGGGTCACCCAGTGGGCGACCTCATCAAGCGGACTCTGAGGGGTGAAGCCCCTCCTCTCGCTCCTTGGGGACCCGACAGGAGGGGGTCTTGTACTGTTGTCTTTTTTCCTCTCGCTCCGTTTTTTTTTTCCGTGTGTCTGTTTGTGTCATTAATGTCTTTTCCTTCTGTTTACCCTGCTGGAAAGATGTGACCCATGAGGTTGGAGAAGTCGCTCCCTCTTCCTGCTCTCTATTTTATTTCATGTCTAACAAAGAAGAAAAGCTTTTCCTACCTGTCCAACCACCATTCACCTCTGACTCCTTCTTTACTGCATGCTGTAGTGCACGTCAGCTCCTAACCTCACTGCTTCCATAACAGTCCTTTCCATCACCGGGACTATCTCATAAACACAAACAACAACTTGATCGATGCGCAAATCTCTCTGTTTTTTTCCGTTTGTGAGCATAAATGCTGCAGTAAGGTCAGAGTTCAGCTGCTTTTTTGTTGGATCGCTTTGAGCCCATCATATACTGGGCTTTCAGAAAAATGCACCAACGATTAAAAAAACATAACTTAAGTCCCTGAAGATTCAGGTGAGATCCTGAACCACCTTCGCTACCTGAGAGGGTAAAAATGACTGTTTTGAGCTTACACTTTAGCTCAGTCAATCTTTAAAGCATGCAAGCAAAATAAGTGTAGAATAATCTGACTCTGGAATGTTTATTTGGTACAGTTAAGCACTATTACTGCATTAGTTTAACCTTTTTAAGCCTGAACTAAAAATAATGGGTAGAAAACTCTTATTTTATTTAATCAAAATCTTTTAAATGTCCATTTAACAAACAGCAAAACAATAATTGAAATAATTTGCATTTTTGTACCATTTATTACTGTGACACCTGTCAAAATAATTTAAATAACTGTTTGGGGTTCATTAAATGTTTGCACATTTTTCCGTGTTCTCCTGGTTCCTCCCACCCTCTCAAAACACGTGTGTTAGGTTAAGTGGTCACTCTAAATTGTCTAAATTGTTTGTCCTTTGATGGACTGGCGACCCGTCCAGGGTGTACCATGCCTCTGGGATAGGCTCCAGCTTCTTCATGACCCTGAATGGAAAAAGAATGAATGAATATATTATTTGAGCAAATATTTTGCAGCAGATGGTAGAAGACAAACATCAGATAAGTTTTGAACAAAGATTTTTTTAAAGGTGATGTTGATCTCATAACTTATTGTAACAAATGTGATCTATACCCCGAGCATTAAAGGGTCCAAATGCAATATCACATCTTCTTCAAAAGTCAAATCTTAGCAGATGGTAGAGAATACTAGTAATATTACATCACTTTACAGTTATCTGTGCTGTTACTTGAGTGAGAGAGGGGAACATTTCATGGCAATGCAGAGTTTCTTATCTTGCTTAAGGACACTTTAACTTTAGATGAATGAAGTTGGCAGTCAACTCAAAAACCTTCAGTCTGAAAGACACCCACTTCTCCTCCTGGGCTACAGCAGGGGTTTACTTCCTATGCAATGCTGGTTGACATGGGTCAAAGCTAGGAGAGATGTGTCTTTTATGTATGAAGGTAGATGATAACATGATGGGATTCAAGGTTATATACAGTATA
>JBAMHV010000014.1:19814866-19827468 GCA_037177535.1 Pseudomugil gertrudae
ATATATGACATACTGTATAAAACAACTTAAATTTTGCTCATTTTTGGACCAAATAAAGTTTAGAGTTTTTAATTGATGTCATACTTCTTATTGTGTGGGGGTCACACAATTTTCCAAACTTGGACATTTACATTTGTTAGCGTTATGTAACATCCCAACATATGTTTAGTATTGACTTCCAAAAATGTGATTTATTGATCTCTTTCGGGCATTTCCTCAATATACTTTTAGATCAGTAATACATACATTGCAAGTTTCCAGGCAGCATGTCTGAGATGCTAAAATGCAAATCGGAAGCAATCAACCTGACGTCGCTTCGGCATGCAGCCCTCCGTTTATAGGAACCCAGAATCCAGTAAGAGTCTGAGGTCATACAGACCAGCTTGGTGGTAACATTTCATCTGGTGAAAACAAGAAACCTTTCAGCTGAAGGTCTTCTAAACTGTTCTGTTTAGAATATGGAGAAACAAAAGATTCAATTCGAGATTTATTCCCCTCTTAGCTTAGTGAGCCAACCCTAAGCTTCACACACTTCAATAGGTGACCCAGTTTGCACTTGAAATTTGCAGAATGGTGTCTTAATGATCATCTCCCATTCCAGCGTTGATTTAAAGAGATCACACAAACTGGCCATAATGCCAGTTTAAATACAGTCACACAGATGTAGACACATTGTTCTGTGTCCTAGAAGGCTTAGCATTCCCAGGTTATTTGTCCAAGTGCCTCCATAATCATTTTTAGGGGTGATTTGAAGGCTCATCTTATGTTAATCTCCTCCAGAAATGGAATAATTTTTGCTCCTCACGGTGATAGCTCAGTATTTATGACAAAGCCGTAGTAATCTGCCTATGCTGTTAGGTGTCACATTACCTCAACCAAGAAATCCACCGAGCCGATATGCTGTGTATTCGTCCAAAATTGTTGTCCTGAGTTTCATTGTTGTTGTGACAGAGACTGATATAATGAGAAAGATGTGTTCAACCTGCAGGCATTTGGGCGTAGTTGAATACAGTATCAAAGTTATCTCCAGTTGTCAGCGTCAGGAGGAACCCGAGCTCATTTGCATTATTTGACCGTCTGAGCTGTGAATAAATTAGGCACTGGAAACAGCAGCAAGCGCTCATACGTTTTGCTCCGTTTCATTATTTCTACCAAATGGTGTCTCAGTTGCACCCCCCCTTCATTTGTTTGGTTATTTCACTTTTTACGCTCTCCTCATCCTTCCTGCCTTCCACTGCCTATCGCAGCCGTCAGCAACGGGTTGCATGTTTCTTTAATACATTTTTATTGACATTTGCATATATTTCAAAAGAGAGTGCAACAAACGACACAGCTCCCCCGATACGGTTTTAATTAAACATCAAAAGAAGCAAGCGTAGGTGCCCACCGAGAATGCTGCTGCATTCAGACAGATGATGTGCATGCAAAGTGCACGCTTGTGTTTATGATGAGGCGCATTTAAACTTTCTTTTCTGTCTTTCCTTCATTTCTTCCGTTCGTTCCTTCTCTTTTTCTTAGAGCCATGAGGGGGTGCGTTTTTTTTTTTTAGTAAAATGACTAATCGTGATTCTGTCAATACCCCGTGCTGATCGTATAACAGAACACATTCAGATACATGCTGTATACTGTGCTAGACACACTCCTCATTGTGCAGTATTGCATTTGTGCTCTCATAATAACTGGCAGTGACAAAAGATAACTAGAGAATGGCCCCTGTGTCATTCAGTCCAATTCATGGTTTCAGTGCTCTATTCATCCCACAATTTGAATCAGAGTCGGTCGGTAACATTGTTTATTTCCATGCGTAAGAAAGGGCAAAGCCCTCTGATGAAAACATGTCGCTTCCTTTTCCGGCTAATGCGGCGCCTGCATCCTGGCTGTCCATAAATCTGAAGAGAAGTCCCCTGAGCATTACAAATAAGCAAAAATTGAATCTTACAAATAGGCACATTCACCAAATTAGCCAAGACTTGCATTTGTCTCAACAAAAAGAATTTCAAATATTAGATTATAATTATTGGATAAATAATGATCTCTTCCATTTCATTCTCTCCTTTCATTAGATAAGTGGCGTATGTGTGGTGGGGTGATCGATCAGATCTGCCAGCTGTCAAATGGATGAAATTCTGTGCTCCCGACAGCCGTAAATCTCCTTTCATACTGGTGACGGAGCCTAATGTCACAGCTCTACCCCCCTTCCAAAGTGCTCACCCCCACAAAGAGAGATGCAAAGAAGCCTGCATGTATTTAATATCCTGACTGCTGTCCTCCCCCTGTAAACAGTTTGATTGATATGTAAAGCTCTTTTCATTTGGAGATACAAACACCACATGACATTTAGCTGATTAACTCATGTCCAGGACCAGGCACAAATCTTCCAGACATCTAAGTACACGTGAGCTCGTGAAGGACTTGCTGGAAGTGAATTAGAGAGCAGGCTGCTGGGAAGGAGGGCAAATAGGTCTGCAGCCTTGGATGCTGAGGATGTAAGAGCCCTGTGACGCTTGAGGAAGAAAGATGTTTATCATTTCTAGACAAAGAAATAGGATGACACAGCTGCCTGCCAATTCACTGTTAAAGAAAGGCCATCAGTTTTTTATAAACCTATTATTTATTTAATTCCGTGATTGGTTGTAGAGCCTTGAGCTTCCATGATGCTGTTCCTCCGCAAACAAGCACAGAGCTGTAAAACCTGACAACCACCCCAACCCCACAGTGCCACAGAACCTGCGTTTATCCAGTTCCTGATTTAAGTGCTATTAATACCAGCTATGTTTGATTTATGCTTGATTTTAGATCCATACAGATTATTTCGATTAAGCCTTCTCTAGTGTGAAACACAAAAATATTTTTAGGCTCAAGCAAAGAAATCCAATTTTTCCTACTCTTTCCATATGGTGCCAACACAGTAGGGTGCCAGCAGAGACTAAACTGAGAAGTACGCCTGCTGAGATGGCTATTGTAGCAGAAATAAAGTTGCTATTGTTCAGCTATATTTAAAACATGAAGGATTGTTAATGAACTGTACGCTTTTCCTCTTAATTTATTCTATTTTTTCTTGTTGTTTCCATAAAACTTGCTATGATTTAAGGATGCACAAAAAGAAAACTAACTCAAATTGAACCAAATGATACAATTGGATTTGGATGGTATTCTTCCCAAACTGGGTTACTTTTTAATATGCCATTATACAATCTATTGAATATCAGAGAACCAGACTGTGTGTAAAATCAATTACAGTGAAAATGCATAATTAAAACTTTGCCTTCTTCTTCCTGCCTCAGCCCAGAGTCTATCACAGCTCACTTCCCTTCCCAGCGGGTTTCTCTGCAGCTACTTTAATTCAAGCTATTTTACAACTTTACATCAATGGAAGGCATGTGAAGTGTCTTACTTTTACTCCCTGGAGCCTGTTGATACGCTTGCCTCATGTCTGGTATTAATAGAAAAAGAAGTGGAGAGGGATCTTTTAATATGGTATTTATGCAGTTTATAAAATAGGCAGAGCTGAGGCTGTTCAGAGCACGGACAAGGACATGCACACTGTGTGATAAACACATTGCAGACAATCTAGAGGTAAGTGTATGAAAGAACCATAGACACATTTTTTATTCACAGCTCTTCTGTCATTTTTTTTGTGTATACACAGCTGAGTGTACGAGTTTGCGATTACAAGTGCAGAAAAACTCATGCAAGTGCAAGCAAGTTGCCTGGAATGCACTGCCCCTGGAGGTTAACGCAAAATCACTCAACAGTAGACGCATTGTCACTGACAAAGAGCTCCACAAAGCAGGAAAGAAAACTCAGTCACCTTAGATGTTTGGACTCTGCAGGATATTTCAGCGTTTGCATGCTTATCTGATGTGCATCTCCCCCTATGTGTTTGTGATTGGACTCACAAATAGTTGCGGCGCCTCCGCTTGGAAGTCAGCTTGAGATCACCAGCGCTGTTATTGCTAATCAAGTTAATTAGAAGAAGTGCCACGGGAGTCAGACTGGCAGCAGCCAGGGACCGTCGGTCCACTTACTGTGGCCCGCAGGCTGTCGTTGCAGAGAAATGTGTCTCAACAGTGTCAAAAGTGACTTGAAGGTTTTCGGGGGAGGGAGGGGGAGGGCGCATAGCATTGAATGCAGTAACAACTTGGTTATTCCAGCTCAGAATAAAGCCCCTTTCCGCTTTGATAGCAGCAATGCTTTTTGCTGATCTTCTGTGGGTACTTCTGATGTTTTTACAATCACACTGGTATTTTCCAGTTGTTTCTACTAAACAAACCATGTTTTCCCCTGCATGACAGACACATGTCGCAGGATTAATGATCCCGGTTTGTCTATTTGACTTTTTCTTCCTATATACAGCTTTTCATTGTCTCTATTTTAAAGAGCAGCACGTTCCCAGTTGTAAATGCACGACTCACCTACTGCTTGTGATAAGTATTCAGTGGAAGACAGACACAGCCTGCGGGTATCCCTTTTGCTGTATGCAAATAAAGTCTTTTCTCTTTACCCCCCTTTCCCTCTACTAATATGATACATAAATGTTTTTAATGTGAAGGAGGCAAAGGGAGTTGGATCAAAGCCCTGCAGGTTAAAAAACAGAAGGCGGGGTTTTCAGCATTTTGGCTGCACCCTTATTGGAGCCCAGTGTTGCAATGGGCCGTGGTTGTAGGTGACTCTTTCTGCCAGTTGGCCACTGCAAGCATCACCTGGATTACACCGATTCACTGCCCTGCATAATACAGGGAGCGATTTGGAATTGCACACAGACTCAAGGGGGAAAAGTCCAATTAACATATGTATGAGCTGAGCAGAGATGGGCGGGAGCTCTTGCCAAAATAATCTCCCAGCGTTTTACTAACATGTTACAGGGGGTTAACAGGGGTACGCCTGCTCACTGCAGCCACAGTCGCCACCAGAATCCTTCGAGGGTTTGCTGCGCCATCACACCAATCTACTGAGGGGCTGTTAAGCTTTACAAATTGCACTGTGAGAACCACTTTATCCGTCACATAACACTTTTAAGTGCGCAGCAGTAATACCTGAGGCTGACAGGTTAGCAGGTATCAGGACAACAGAGAAATAGGTCCCATCAATATTTGACACGGCATCAGGGCTTTCTGCTGGGGAGAGCTGACAATGCAGCCTAACCCGAAGTAATCCTCTTCGAGGTTTGAAGTGGGACCATGCCATTAAAATACCACCCTAATTAAAACAGAAAGTTACACTGGGACCAGCAGGGGGAGAAACAGAACGAGATGACACGCAGAATGTTAAATGTACTCAACTAACAGATTTAGTGCAAAGCTCAGCCCTTGATTAGAGTTTTGTTTTGTTTTTTTCCCAAAGCAGAAAACTCCGTGCACCTGCTCTGCCGCCCTGCTTTGGCTTCCATTTAATGCGCCTGGCACTACAGATGTTCCCGTTCAACTGTCAAGCTCATTTTCACATATAAATAGTTTGGTTTGAACCCAGCTGCTTTGATTTCTTCTGGACTTGCTAAAAAAAATGACATATGCATGAAGAGTTGGATTTAAGTGCTTGGGAGAGAACCAGGGAGAGAAGGAAAGCTGGAAAAAGCTTGTGAACACCATCCATAAGCCCCAGTAGTTACAGGCTGCCATTTTAAAGCCTCTGCCGGCATCCAAGAGAGAGTTAAAAAGACTGCTTCAGTTTTTAACTGTGTCACAAGATTTTCACACATGGAAAGATTTTTTTTTTTACTCTCATAGTCTCTGTTAATACATCAGTCATAATTTTGACCTCTCAGAGGTAGAGGATGAGTTTTTTGTGAGAAAGTGTGAAACAAAGCGAATGGGACACAAAGGAGTTATCTGAGACTGCAGTTGTTTTGTAGGAGCCTGTCCTTGGGAAGTGGTCTAGTGAACTCCTGTGAAGGCCAAGGTTGTACAGTTAAGCCTGGATCACAAGCTTACAGCTGTTCACACACACGCGCACCTGGAGACAAGCACAAGGCGCTGAAATGAGATCATGGGGAATCAATTGTCTCAGAAGCATCTCCAAATTAAGCAGCATTGAGCTGCTTGCATATTTATGTGGCACCTCCGAGCTCATGTGAAACAGCTTGGCTTCAAAACACAGAAATCAATAGCAGCAGTGTCCCACCGGCTAATCTGAAACATTCACTTTAGAGGATGGGCGGCTCCGCGTCCTTGCTTACGATTGTGCTCGATTTCAACCAGAGCCTAAAAGAAAATCAGAATCTTTCACATCTTTTCTTTTATTTAATTTATTTTCAATACTTCAGCTCAGTATAGAGATGTTTACCCGTCATTGATTGTTGACTTGCATGCTCCCCCTCTTTTACATCCCTCACCCCCCGTCGCCTTAATCAGAGTGAAACAAGCTAATTGCCCCTGTCTGTGTTATCACTTGATAATTTACCCTGGCATTAGCACTATGAGTTGTGTCTCTACTGAATATCTATGAGCTGATAAATGAAACATGGAACTTCAAGCATCTGAAGTCAGCCCCCCCTCTGTTGCCATCTAATCCTATAATGGTCACAATAATGATGACGCTATGGGTGGTGTCATTACATGGGGCAGTTTCCATGACAGCACATCCATCCAATCCAAAGTTAGAGAAGGAACAGGTTTAATTTTGCATCTGAAATGAACCATTTTCCATTTTCACCTCTTTTTCATAAATGATTGTGTGCTTTTTTTTTCCCTCTGACCTGCAGACACATCATATTCAACTCAGCGATCCATCAATCACACGTTAAACTTTCCAGACAGAAATTGCAGTGGTGCCATTTATTTGAGCGTACGCGCTCCTGCCTGAAGGACTCGCTCTTCAATCATCAGCCCACGCCCACAGCGCTAATCATCACACACTCGCACCTCACCTTAGTAAACACAATGCCATGTGATGTTTCATTGACACATAGAGCTACAAAGAATTGATTGAGTCAGGAAGGGCGGCTGTGATCAAAGCCCTGTTCACACCATGTTTTTTAGTTTTCCACTCTCTCCTGATCAAGTCGTGTTATATCAGCCCAGCCTACACCCATCTGCTGCTACTGAGAATCATAGGCGCAAAATCCAGCCTTCGTTTTAATGAAGTCATGCTCGAGTTTGTGCGTGAGCGGTAGAGAGTGAAGCA
This sequence comes from Pseudomugil gertrudae, assembly GCA_037177535.1. Taxonomy (NCBI): domain Eukaryota; kingdom Metazoa; phylum Chordata; class Actinopteri; order Atheriniformes; family Pseudomugilidae; genus Pseudomugil; species Pseudomugil gertrudae. Next base: position 19,821,989 of record JBAMHV010000014.1, read on the forward strand.
GACACCTCTCTCTGATGTTCACATTTCATATCTGCTTCTGCCCAGGAGCTTGCCTTTTTTGAATTATTAAGCAGTTGGGTCTTTCTTCTCTTCGCCTATTTCTTTTTTCTCTTTCCCCCTCTATGCGTTTTCTCTGTCTCTCTCTCCCACATGCTCCATCCCTCGTACTCTTCCTTTTCTTGGTCCTTTATGTCAGCTCAACCAGCTTTGGCTGAAGCAGTGGCTCTCACTGCGATGTAAATGCCTGTCTTTGAAGGAGCACAGTGGGAACGTCAATTAATCCAGCCGTTTACTTAAATAAAGAAGCCATGCAACCATTGTTAGTAAGTTGTTTCATCTATATTCTGCAATGGGTCAAGTTTTTAGGGGTTTATTTTTCTATCCGCCGGATTCTAAGGAGTCTTCAAAGATTCGGGATATGTTAGGATAGGCACAAAGGAGAAGTAGTGATGCACAGTAGGTGTCACAGGAGTGTGGCTGTACTGCATACTTCATCTTTTCTTTGATTCCTCCCCAAACCCACAAATAACAGAAAAACATGCTGTTCTTTATTTACTTCTAATTCTAACCTGCTTCTCTAATGGCTATGCCCTAACCAGCCGCAGACATTTCTCCAACCTCTGTTCCATCTCCCCGTCCACAATGCACCTCAATGCACTCTAACTCTGCTCTCTTGTTCTTGGTTGGTCGGCATTCAGATCTCGACGTTCCAAGCCCTTGCTCGGATAAGGGATGCATCCATGGTGGCATGTGCGTGGTCAAGAACAACAAGCCAGTGTGCGAGTGCCCCGAAGCCTGCCCACCAACAACCGACCTTGTTTGTGGAACTGATGGCCGCAGCTACACCAGCCCCTGTGAGATGCGAGCAATAAGCTGTGCTCTGCAGAAGACCATCCTTATCAAACACAGAGGACCATGCGGTGAGTCACTGCCATAGCAAATACCACAAATTCACAAGAAATCAAGCATTATTAACTGTAAACAAGAGTAGACTACACCAACACTTCTCTAAACCTGAATTTAGACACACGATACATTGCTGAAGCAGTGTCATCGCCCGTCCTCCAATTACTGTGGCATGAAGAGAGCTCTTTTCCTGTTGCTGAGTTTACTGTCATGACGGCAACTTGTTCATGCAGGAATGTTGCTGCACAGATTAATAAAATGCTATATGTAAAAGATGAAATGAGAACTTCTAAAAGAGATTTGGACAAAGCATTTGGGTGTGTTAAATATAGATTAAAAGATGGATATTGTTACCACCATGTCACTGCTCATCTAATGTACCGTTTTAAAGCCTAAAGTTTTGTGCCTTAATGCCATTTAATCTTGGTTTTTAAGACTACATTACATATATATGGGTAAAAATAGCCTGGGCGCAGCCACCATAAGTAGTTGCTTTCATTTTCAAGGTATGCAGTTTTCTCAAAGGCATCTCTTGTGGTGGGCTAGTGTTTTATTAAAAAGATCTATATAAGTGCTTTTAACCATTTGCCATATTACCCACAGGTCTAACCTACTTTGTCTATTTTACTGTAAATGGAACAGTAGTTTTACATAATAAATATCATGTGATACTGCACAAACATTAAGCTGGTGATGAAGACAAACCTGTGAGAAAAGGTTAAATCAGCACATTTTCACATGGACTACAATCTGTCTCATTTTTCAGAGGTGGCTAAATCTGCTGTCCATTCAATAGAATTCAGTGTAAAGGCGTTACTGCATTAGCTGAGCTTTTCAGATCTGGTTAAAAAATGTCCATCTGTTGACAACAGTCTGCTGGTAGAAGCAGGCAGCGAAGGAGGTCCTCCACAGTGTGAGAGAGGATGACTCAGGGTGGTTGTGATGTCATTGGAACTAGAAATATGCTACATTTGGTCTTGTAAAATGTTTTTTACTTTTTGTTCTGTTCTTGTTGTCTCTCGCTTCAGTCGGGTCCAGGGGATATAAGCAGAAATAACAAAATAACCTATTTATGATACAAATGATACAATAAAGAGAAACAAAAATCAATCTAAGAAAAGAACTAAGTGGAACTTTATATCCAAAAGGCTCCTCTTGGACGAGTAAATGTGTTCAGCACAGACCATCTGCTGGCATGATGCTGGACAGGACGGGTTAAAGAAAAGAAGAAACTGAACATGTTTTGAATCACTTAAAATAAAAAGTTAAATGTGAATGTTTAAGTCATATTTTTAGGAACATTTTAGCTATATACATATATATTACACAATTTTCATATAGTGAACTTATTATTATGATATAGCAGAAAGGCAAAGAAGGATGTCTCCCTGTACAATATCATTTTTGCTCAAATTAATTCTCAGTGTCACATTGATGAGGGAAAATTTTTAATGCACAGGATTTAACAAAAAATGCATATAAAGCTGTTTTATTGTGATGACCTCCCCTTTGTTTTACATTCAACAAAGTCAAAACAACACTTAAAACACTTAGGAATATCCTGCTCCCATGCCCATTACTCTTCATCTCTTCCACAGTACTCTTCTTCAGCCCGGCTGTACCAGCAGCAAAGCTCCAAATTGTCTGTTTCGACCTTTAACTGGAGATGTGCTTTACTTCCAATGAAATGTGGAGCATACTTGTCTATAATTGCCTACATGAGTCACTTGGCTTTGTCTTGCAGTGTTGGGAGTATCAGTTAGTCATTAGTACAGCAGCAACAGCAGTTATACACCAAGTTTTAAAAATATCTCCTTCTCCGCTATGCAGGCACACGGCCATATAGACAGCTTTTTGCCGCTTGGTAAACCCACTTAGTGAAGACTCTTGATGGCTTGATGTGTTATCGCAAAGCCAATTTTCCCATGGACTCAGAGGATGTAGTATTTTTCTGTGTATACAATCAAGCCAGTCACTTTGCGCACACACGGGGCAGAGGCACAGCAGTTATTAGCCCCTTGGCCCAGCTTTCTCATCTTTCACATTCACTCAGTTTTACTACAATGGATTTCTTTCATGCATATTTTGAGGCCCATAACACTTAAAATCAGTCGCTCTCTGCAGAGCTGTATTTCTCGATAAGCTGCTCTGTTAGCCGGCCGAGCAATACAACTGAATTAGTTTCACTTTACTATTGTAGTATTGTGCTACACTGTTTTGCTCTAAGTTTTGCAAACAGTTGATAGTTCTGGGCTTAATTGTGCAAACTGATCAGAACAGCAGTTTTGAGTCTTTTTGTGCAGTAAGCACGTGGCAAAGTTATCTATTCTGAAGGTCCTCTGTGGATTCCCTGCCTAACTGTGTATTGCATCAATCATCTTCCCATCCAGGTTCTTTCTAAATGGAAAAACAGCATGTTAGGATGTATGCCAATGAGAAAAGGAAGGAAAGCCATGTTAGGTCCATGTGCAGGCAGGCTGAGTCAATTTGTTGCACCACACCGCAGGTAGACCTGTCGGCCGGGGTCCCTCTGCAGCAGTGAATGGTCTTTATTTTAAAAAGTAAGAGGCAAGAGCGAGATGGTGGCGTGTAAGGCCCTGTTTGATATCCAGCTCTATGGATGGCTCTTGGCTCCCAAAGGAACATGCCTGCTTCAGTGCAATGCTGCCATAAAAATGCTGAGGCATTGGCTTGCCAAGTACAAGCCAGCCTAGGAATGATGATGATGATAATGTGGGTTATTTCAGGGCTGTTTGCACAGCTTTACTGGGTTTCATTCAGCACCATAACAACTGAGTGACTTAGGCTATTATCTTACCTAATTATCACAGGCTATTCCCACCAGTAATATACTTTACATTTTTATGGAGCAGGAAGAGGCATGAAAAATGGAACAAAGGGAGAATTTCAGTGACACCCATTATTTGGGGAATCTTTACTCTTGTGTAGATACCTGATGTGTTTCCATGTGTGTTATTTCCAGAATAGCCTTCAGAGAAAATGTGCTTTTGTTTACAGATGTCATTTCTTACTACCATCCAAACGCTGTGAAATGTGTGAGCTGTCACATTTATACCTTCTCCACTCTAAAGTCGCAGCTTAGGCGAGGAGGCTGAGGGCAGAATAGTGTAAGAGGTTAGAGAAAAGGCCAGAATGAGGAAAGTAACTGTGTATGGGTGCTTAACTGTGTCTGTGTGTGTCTGGCTTACTACAGCCTCTCATGAGTTCAGCCATAATTTCATTTCCTTCCCTGCGGGCAGGAAAAATAGTGGTTATCTATATGGCTCAGGTGCAACCTGATAGCAATATGAGTGACATTTGTTATTATTCTGAGATTTTCTCTCCTCCTGCGTCCGACTGGTGGGTGTCCTTGTAAGGTGGGCAGGGAGGGATTCACTCTGTTAATAGACCCCCCCTGCTGGATACCAGTCACCTCAGAAAAAGGGTCATTCATATGTCTTACCCACAAACAGATGAGAGCAGAGGTGCCTGAATCATTTGAGAAAAGAAATAACTCCCCATTTTTTTCCCACAGGTGTTGGAAATGATATCCTCAGTTGAAAAAAATATATAGGTCACACCGGCTGCACGAGTGGTTGGGGTGGGGGGGGTGAAGAGGCAGGGGAAGAAGGGAGGGGAGAGTGATAAATGTTGGGAGGGAAAGAGATGAAGGTGAATAAGATGAGGAGGAGCAAAGAAGGTGGTGGTGTGTGTGTGTGTGTGTACTGGGGGGGGGGTTAATAGTGTACGGGCAGGGTAGGCATCAACAGGGGAGTTGTTATCACCCAGCCATACTCGCAAGCCTTCAAAACACAAACAAGCCTACTTCTTTCTGCTTAATCCTGAGGTAATACTTTACCCGGACCCCCTCAGCTCCAATTCTTTTTTTTTCTCTCCAGTAAGGAATAAAAAAAATGTAATAAAGCTGGAGGGATTCTTTTATTCTGTCCTCTGAATCAATCCCTCTTGCTTTCAAGGGCACTTTTTATACCAACCGGCCTCTATTCGTCATTTACAGCTTTTAAAATCACAACTCCTGCCACCATGCACAACAACAGAAGCTACCTCAGCGCTAGCTGCTTGCTTAAAGGCCAGGGACTAGATTCCAGCAGGTACTCACCGAAACAGAAAGAAAACGGAGCTTGTTTGGAGGGTAGAGAATAGGCAAAGCAGAACTTATCAAGGCAGACTCTACACTGATCTGCATCGTCAGCTGCCTACTTGTCATGTTAGATTTTATAAGTCATGTCTTGTCTTTTCTGGGAATATTCCCACAGCTAGCACATTACTTTATTGTTTTAGTTTTTTCTAGTGAAGCCTCAGACAGTTTAGGAATATAGATTTCACAGGTATCAAATGGTTCTCCGCAGCAACAGCCTAAATTTAATACACCATATTGCCAGGCTCATCCTAGGCTTGTGATGAATGGTGCACAGTATCATTCCAGCTCCACTGATCTGTACCAGTGTAGCTTCAATGTGTACGAGTCTCAGCCCATCTATAAAACACTTAAAACATCTCCAGATCTGGCAGCCGTTATTTATGTGTGTGTATGTATATATATATATATATAT
>JBAMHV010000014.1:19827568-19849333 GCA_037177535.1 Pseudomugil gertrudae
GGATAGAAGGCCAGAACCCGATGACCTGAGGGGTCTGGTGGGTTCATACTGGGTCAAGAGGTCTCTGATGTATTTTGTGTACATGATGTGATGTGATGTATCCTAATGTGCAACAATGAGTTTAAAGAGTCTGCTTTTTATTTACATTCTAATTTGTCTTGTTTTTTTGTGTAATTTTGCATTAAGTAAAGCTAAATACCGGTAATCAAATTTCCGTTAAGATTATAAATTTTTCTCTCTTCATGTTAGGACTAAACGAGCACATAATGTACTTTCCTTTTCAGATTTGCATGTTAACACACATTAAAACATCACCAGCAGTATTTTGGGTTATTTTGCATGCTATTATCTGAAATAAATTATACATGGACTCTTTTAGGTCAAGCCTTTCCTAGGGGCAATGTTTAGTACTGTAATTATTTTTTTGTGGTTCGTGTGACCCAGAATATCACATTTAGGGGTTGGGGTGAATGGAGGGAACAGCTGGGTGCCCATTGCATGCTGTTTCTCTTTTATATTTAAACCTTGGATGTCAATATTTGGCAATAGTAGAATCAATTTCAGCCCTGAGCCATTGCATCACATCTGAATCATGTGCAGTTGTTTTATAAACATTAAGAGTTTAGCTGACTGAGTTGTTCCCATCACTGTAAGTAAATCCAGAAACACAACACCTTTGACCTTTGATCCTGGTTTTAGTCTCTTAGTTTATGTTGAATGTTAGTATTTTACATTGTGTGTCTAGCTCGGCATTTGACACTTTCTTCCAGATTTTTCCTATTTCTTAAATATAAGCATGCCAAGCCGCAGATCAAAACCAGAAAATTGGATTATCCTGCTAACTGCGTTTTTGAATTCTGTCTTCATAAAGCCATTGGGAAGTAGAACAGAAGCACTATCACCTCAAGCCGGCCAGCTTCCAGATAACAGTTTGGTAGATATGCTTTGCTGGCGGGATTTGCATCACATTTTGCTGGCCTTATTAAGAGAGGATATACTGTCTTATTATTCCTTCCTGTTCTATAAATGGGCTTTAAGCATGCATAACATGAAATTCCTCGAGCAGTATAAACTGGATAAAGAGTGTTGGCTGGCACAGAGGTGGAGCAGGTGATGAAAGAAGACAGTGGGACCTTTTTTATTTTTTGTATTGTAAACTGCCCATTCTCTCTTTTGGTCTCACGCTCACTCCCTCTCCTAAACTCTCCCTCCCTTCAGGCCTCAGTCTTGCTGTACTCATCCTCAGGATCCTTCTGCAAGGATTAATCAGTTTTCCATTCCTGGAGAGATTATTCAAATACTGTTACATCTACCACCGCACTCCCACCCTCCTTCCAGTACAGCACCCACTGAGGGGGAGAGTTTAGCTTAATTTCTCATTTTTTCTAATTTATTTTTCGTTTTGTTTCTCATACTGAGCAAGAATAGCTCTGTAATTTTCCAGCAATCAGATTGACGATCTTGCACATGAAAGCTCAGAGAAGGCCTCAAATTTGTTTGCCATTAACTGAGTTGGTTTCTGTGTATATGTGCGTATAACTGTTCCTGTGTAATTGTCCTCATTAGTGCTGGTAGGAGAGAAGCCAGAGGTCTCCACGATGCCAGACAACAGGAACTATGATGGCTCCAGCAGAGTTCAGATTCTGCCCTATGACACAAAGCTTTTACCTTACCCTCTTGTGTCTCGACCTTCCAAACCATGCCTTTCTAACTTCCTTTGTTTTGTTTTTGAAGCTCCAAAGAGTTACTTTTTGGACAGCTGTGACCTGATTGTTTTATTGCTGTTTACAAGCTTAATTTTTCTTTAACATTTATTGATCACACTCTGTCGACATTTGCTATTAGACCGTGAGCTTGTTACTAAATGTAAACGAGCAAGACGTTTGGTGAACAGATAGATGTATCACTGTGTGGGAATAAATATTTGCAGACGGTTATAGAATGAAAGGTGCTGATTAGTTTTCATGTTATGGTTGATGCCACTAAATACACTTATATAGAGTATATCAGTTATAAAAGACAGCTCTAAAATCTTTTTAGTATTGAATAGAATTCACTAATGAACTCAGTTTATTATGTTCCAGCATGGAGAAATAATTGCTGTACTGACTCCAGTAGTCTCTGTTATCAGACTATTAAATCTTTTGAATGGAATATATCTCTCTCTTGCATCCTGTTGACCTGATTGCTGTTATTGTCATTTTCCCCTGGATGTACTTGGTATTTATCATCTGTTGCTATAAAATGAGAAACCCTGATTCAGATTAGGGTTGGATTGTAGAAAAGAGATAAAACCGGTAGCTAAATCTAAGGTGACACTTTGGTGTAACTGGCTGTTACACTGGGGCCTCCTGCTAATTCACATGTAAGAATATCTGTGTGTCTAATGCACCTGGAATGAATGGAAACATAAAGGAGGCTGTGGTAATTTATTACTTTCTAGTCATTTTGTGTTCTCCTGCTCTTCTGTCGTCGTCTTCACCCTTGTTTTAGTTTGTCCCGCCATCTTATTTTCCTGCTTCTTCAGCTTTATGCTCCACCTTGCCTTCTGGCTTACGGCCAATCAAGGAACTAAATGTACCTCACATGACCCATACCTGCAGCTGCACAGCAGCTCTCTGCACCAAACCCAGCCAGACTCTTCCCTGCTTACTACTTAATCCTGCTCCACTCCCTCTGGCTCGATCTGCCTGGCCTCAATCCTCATTACCGCTCACCCTCCTGCCACCACCGTTTACGTACATATGTACACACAGACTTATTTCACTGTTCCAGTGGGAGTTCCTCACTGATGTAATATATTCCTAAGCCACTTATATCTAAGTTTTACATCTGGAAAAAGCCACTAGTTTTGTGGTTGTTGCTGTTCACACTGATTAATTTGAACAAATGAAGTCCTTTAATAATATTAATTAAAAAAATCATTTTAAAGCAGTGTCATTTAGTCAGTGCTGCATCATTACTTCTTTGAAAACAATTACACACCTGGATACGTCCCTGTAAAGAGAAGGGAAGATTTCTTTGGGAGACGTATCAAAAACAATGGAGGAGTGTGTGGTTCCTCTGTAAGCTCTTCCAAATTTGTGTAGACTTTCACAGATGGACTTTATTTAGTTCCTGTTTCAATGCTCATTTTTTGTCCAGGTAACCCCACCCCCTGCTGCCAACGCAAGCAACATTAATTGGTACTCAATTTACTGGCCCAGCAAAGAGTTGGTGCCTAAATAGTACCAGTTTTGAGAGCCAGGGTCCAGTACTTAAGTGGTCTAAGCAGGTGAACCGGTGCTTGGTCTGGCTCTTGGTCTGTACTAGCACTGGAACCAGCTCAGTTGAAAAGAGGCTTCCCATTGTCGCGGTGTAAACTACTCAAACAGAAGTAAAAGTGTTGCGTTAAAAGTAAAAGCACTGAAGTGTTAGGAGCAGAATGTAGATAATGATTCAAAGAAGTAGTACTTGTTTCTTTCCTCAGTCACAACTTTAAAACCACTGACATGTAAAGTAATACTAATCTTTAATGCAGTACTACCATACAATAAAGAAGTTACCAGTACTACAGTAAAGTTACATCTGGATGTTGGCATTGTTACTTTGACATTTGCCACCTGTCTCCGCAGACATGTCGCACACTTCTTAGGGCAACAACAAACTTATCAGATACCAATCTGATGGATCGGTTAGAAGCTAGCCCAGTCCAAAAAAACTCCCCATACTCCTCAGGGTCTAGATCTCTTTAGTTTGGCTCTCTGAGACATTACCATTAAGGTTTTAAATGTGTACCCGCTTTAATACACCCAATTCAAATAAAGTACTTCTCATCAACTCATCCTTAAAGTTTGCATAACCCTGTTAACAACTAATCAATTTCAGTTGAATGAGTTGATGTGGGAGGGCTGCACTGTGGTGCAGTTGGTTACCACTGTGGCCTCACAGCAAGAAGGTTGCTGGTTTGAGCCTTGTCTGTGGCGGTGTCCAACCAGGAACCTTTCTCTGTGGAGTTTGCATGTTCTCCCTGTGTTAGCGTGGGTTGTCTGCGGCTTCCTCCCATAGTCCCCCTGTGACCCCGTAGAAAATGGATGGATGGAGTTGACGTGGGGACATATTTAAAACAAGACAGTGGTCTGTGAGTACTGGAGTCAGACAACCCTGGCATGAGGGATTCATGTTGCATCTTGGTTTCAGACATTCCAGAGTGTACCACCTGATCTAGAAGGGGGACAAAAAGAACAAGTTTGATCCACAGCTTTGTTTATTTTTGTCGCTAATCATTGGATCATTTATTTGTGAATATGTTTATCAAGAAAAAGTACAGATTTTTGTAAGATGCTCTGGGCAGAAAAGATTGGATCTTTAATTATATGTAATCATTTGATGTTTATTACATTATCTCTTTCAAAGAATTAAAGAAACAAGTAACAAGGTATTGAATATGTAATATGAAGTATAAAATAAATATTCTCTTCAGAAGTGCTGTGAAGTTGAAGTAGAAAGTATTATAAAAAAGAAATACTCAGGCAATGTAAGACACTGTAAGTCAGTGTTGGCTCTTTCTCTCTTTCTGTGGTCCCAAAAACTGTAATACAACTGAATTCTTTATAAATTCCTACTCAGTTATAAGATTTGTTTTTATTAAAAGAAAGCAGAATTGTTGACTTGCTAATCTCTTTCCAGCTTTAGTTTATTTACTGTACTCTGATTTCTGTGGGAAAAGACATTCATTCACCAATCAATATCCTGCCCAGCCCTACTGTGTATTTACTGACCAAATAGTTTGAGGAAAATGGTTTATTAAATGCTCTAGCAACATTTACACCACCTTGTGTGATTTAATGTGAAAAGGCAATGTGTGATGTCGTTTATAAAGCAAGGCAGAGGATCTGTGTGGAAGTAGTCAACAACAGGCCTTGTAATGAAGACTGGTAAAATGCTGTTTACAGTATAGAGTGCAGGAAATGTGTTGGTTATAATAGGCTTGTACTGATGCTCCTCCTTAAATATCTCGTGCCTTACTATGCACTACAAATTATTGGCTCAGATTACCAGCAAATGTGAATCCTTTCTTGGTCATTGTTCATTTTATATGTATGTATGTATGTGTGTGTGTATGTATGTATGTGTGTGTATGTATATATATATATATATATATATATATATATATATATATATAAACCTACTATACTATAAAAACATATTATATCTTGGTTGGAAAAGATTGTATTGATTTCAGACTGTGTAATGTCTGACATAAAAGATGCACTTTGGAATATTACAACTCTAGACACTTGTTATTTTCGTGTCTTTTTGATGTAATACACCACAAAACTTCATTTTTTACCCTAAAGTCTGAACTTTTTCACATCTGTGAAGTCAGTCCTTTGCCAAAGCTCAGAGTAAGTGATGGCAGAGTTAGAGATGACTAAATCGTAGAACAAAAAAAAGTGGACTTCATAACATTATCTTTAATGGCTACAATTCCCTCGCTGCTCCTGGCTTTGAACTGCAGCTCCCCTTCTTTTCTGTCTGTGATGCATGTTGTCTGGAGGATCAGGCAGTGCACAGAGGCAAGCACGAGGGGCCAGAGCTGATAAAGAAGCGAGGCTGCTATCAGGACACAGGACCTGATAAAGGACAACACTCACCACCGCCACTTCCTGATTTATAGCTCCTACAACCTCAGAAGAGCCACAACCACAGCGACCCCATTTTACAGACACTTATATTTCATGTTTATTTATTTTTGTGACAGAAAACCCAAGCAGAGGAGCCCTTTTGTCTATTATCTTTTTCAGCCTAAAACCCCAAACCTACCTGCAGTGTTGAGATAGGACGAGCACTGGCATTTTTAACAGAGTCTGGTTGTAAATTATAAATTTAAGCTGCATGACAAAAACAATACACATACCCAAACATTACTCTTCAGAGCGACTGTTTTACACCAGATTCCAAAGGCAGGGGTAACATTAGGGATCTTTACAGGCGTCCATCTTCCTCTGGAGTCTTTTGAGTTTAGATTTTAGGATTTGGTTGCTGCAGTTTATTCATATCCAGCAAACAAGAAGAAAAAAAAATAGCAAATCCAGTCTTGAGTATTGAACTCAGGAGGCAATTTCTTTTGAATCTTGCTGGAAAAAGAGCGTTACAGCTTCCAGTTCATTATATGCTGTTTCTGTCCTGCATGTACTGATTGAAGGGGCTTTCACATAGGCTGTGGTGGACTCTCTGCTCTACTTCTAAACCCATTCATGTCTTACACGTTGCAAGATTGGCTGTACCACCGTGCACTCTTTGTTCAAGTTAAAAATCATTTCAGCTTGGGTGCAGGGGTTTGTGATGTTCATGTGTCCAGCTGAAAGGGAATCAGGAAGTTCTCAACAAATCTCCTTCCCTCCTCAGGAAAACTGCCAGAGATTGTATAAAATGATGGCTGCCTAAAGCTGGTCCTCATTTTTGTGCGTCTCGATGCAACTCTCCTCGGCAAGCTGTCAAATTTACTCTCTATTCAGCCTGAAGTAGACCCGGAAGCGGTCGCTGTGCAGGTGCTGCTCCTAAATGAGCCTAAACTCTCCAAACTCCTATCTTGTCATAAGGAAATTATGAACCCACGTCCTCTCAGCTGCTGCTCATCTCCTCCTCCTCTTCCTCCTCAGTAAAAGTAAAGGTAAAAGGCTTTTCTCTGACAGCTCGACGGATTCATCCTGCATCTGAGTTTGCAGTTGGAGAAAGTAGCTACTTCCTGAATTTCTTTAGACAACTTCCAACACATACTTAACTTGAACTCAGTTTGCATATGTGCACTCTGTTTCCCGTGCACGGCACTCTATCCTCACTGTGAGCACATGCATACTAAAAAAATTGTTTATTTATGGCCAAGTCAGTACTGTGAATCCAGTGAAGGAGTGGGTGCTACCAGCAGATAAAGAGATGAAGAATCTAATGGGGTACTAAATAGATTAATATTGTGGAAGGTTCCAGTGGGCAGCATTGCTATCTCAATTAGTGTTAAATCAGCAGCAGTTATTAGTCTGTCGTTAATTGAATGTGTTGGTGAGCTGCACAAATGCAATCTTTGTGTTATGACTGGTGTCAGAGGGAAAGGTGTCTCTACTTCTAACCTTCGTTTACCTTCTCATTTATTTTCTGCCTCAGGAGGCATATTAGTACCCTGGACTTGTCTGATCCTGTCTTAATTTTGCATCAGGGGGGAAATTTGCCTCTGGAAACAAACACATTTTCAAGAGATGATCCAAGTATAGAAAGTCTCAAAAGCTGTCTAAACCTTCTAGTGTTTGTCTTTTTTAGAGAAGGGAAACCGAGCCGCTCCACTCGAGTCTGAATCACATGCCAGGGAAGCAGAATGACTTAAGACGGATCACAACAACCCTAAAATTTTATGTGTGAAACCAGAAGTGTTTTAGTTCTCTGTAAGTCCAGTGGGGGATGGCACAAAGCTTTCCTGTGGAACTAAGCAGTGCCTGGTTTTTACCAGACAGCTATCATTCAGTATAAAGTGTTAACTTTAAACATTTATTTTAATTTAATTTCCTGGTTTTAACTTATCACATATGTTTTAATTATATATAATAGGTTAGCCTGTTTCACATTTGTTAAACCTTTTACACTTGTTCCACATTAACTTAGCATCTCTGCACTATGTATAAATATATTTGTTGTGCCTAATCACTTACTAACTTCATATCCTTTAGAGTAATACACAAGTAAAAGACAGCATTCTTTATGATTGAATTGTTCCACAGTGCCATGATGCATCCTAGTAGCACTATAATTTGATCTTGGTATATGTAAATTAAGCACTAACCACTACTGATGCTGACAATAACAAACATATGAACTGCAGGTGATGCTACACATGAATGCAAGCTTACCAGGTTTTGTCTTATTCTCCATCATCTTCCAGATGAAGCTTGTGCCAACTGCTCCTTTGGGGCGATCTGCGATGCCCAGACCGGACATTGTGTGTGTCCGTCAGAGTGTGTGGAGTCCCACCAGCCTGTGTGTGGCAGCGACGGCGTCACATACAGCAGCGAGTGTGAGCTGCATGTGCGGGCCTGTATAGAACAGATGGACCTGCGGGTGGTCAGCCAGGGAGAGTGCAGTAAGTAATGTATACATTTATGGTGTGTGTGGCCAATGATTTATAACTTGTTTTAGTCTGTATTTTTAATCCACAAAGGTCACAAGGCATGTAGGCATGAGTACAAATCTTGACTAATTAGAGTTTGATTGCAAGAATAAAATTAGATTCAGTTAGAAAACATTAAGTAAATTGAAGTGTTATTTTCCATTTTTATTAATATTAAGGGTGTAAATAGATGTATTATATAAACCTAACAACCTTAGGCAGACAGACGGGGGATTGTAATGGACCTCACCAAGCGGGGCAGAAATAATTTCTGGTCCATGTTTTTGTTTTATTCTGGAGATTTTGCACATATCTCATCTAGTTACCATGGTGCTTTTAATTCATTTATTCCTGATAAACATTTTCATTTTTGTTGATAATATTATATGTATTTCCTTCTTGTGGCTTATGACCCACTGTTTTGTCTCTCTGCTGTGTTTAATACAGAAACATGTGGCGACAGAATATGTACCTGGGGCGCGCGGTGTGTCCAGAATAAGTGCGAGTGCCCACAGTGCTCAGGCGAGGTCCTCTCTTCAGTGTGTGGAAGCGATGGCAATACCTATGATAATGAGTGTGAACTCCTCAGGTCCTCCTGCACGCAGGAGCGGCGAATTGATGTGGTGAAGCCTGGCAGCTGTGATGAAGGTAGGAAATGGACTTTGAAATGTTGTAATTATGTTAACCAATCGGCCATTGAAGTGGTGCAATTATCCTTACCAACTGACCTGTGGCATAGTGTTTAGTCATCTGTAGGTTTTCATAATGGTGGGCTATGCCTCTGGCAGCATGCCAATAATCCCACTCCATAGACTGCAGTCAAGATCATAGTGTGTGTGCGTAAACATGCACTGTTCCAGTTCTAAAGTTACCTTTGGCCATAACTGTTTGAAACCAGCTCCAGTAGGTTTACAGTTTATGTTCATCACCATGATTTTAATTTGTTTGCAGCAGTTTGTTGTTTGTTGTTTATGCCTTGCAGCAGTTAGACTGTCTTTTTGTGATGGGCGTACTCAGAGTGACGTAACCCATTACAGTGCAGTTTTTGAAAATACCAACATTTGGATTGCTTTATGCAAACTCGTAAGGCTAAAATAACCAGAAAGTCCATCAAAGTTGCAAACCATTATGCAGGTAATCAAATATTATACATAAAACTCCTGTTTGTCTAACTGCAAGCAAGAATTACAAACTAAAGGAGTAATCAAACTGGTCTAACCCAGCTGTTTATGGAGAATGTGTTGCTCTGTTTAAAAATGACAACCCTCACAAATCAAAACAGTTCAGTGGGAGTCAAACTGGCCCAGGTGATCTGAACTGGCCTAAATTCAACTTTCTCTTGTTTGTACACGAAGCTGTCAAGAGGAATAACCATAACAGATAACATACACCTGTTTGTAAAAAACAGAAATTTATAAAAACATCCAGTCCTCACTGAATGTACAGGGCTGTAAAACTGGTCTATTCACTGGTGGACAATGAAACCAATTTGCCACCAGAATTGTTCATCAGTTGTTTTTGTCTGAGATGTAATAGGTCATCCGGAAAAAGCCCAATACTGACAAGCTGAAAGAGGAGATATCACACCTGTCGTAGCAGAGCTCAACTCACTTAGGTCAATGAATCAATTCCTCTTGTGTGCTCTTACGCTGGGACAGGGATGGTACTTCCATTATATGGCCAAGTCAGGCTATGTTCAGGACTCACCACCATGAGCATAACAAACTCATCAGAGAGAATGGATTAGCTAATCAGATCCCAATGAGTTCTGAGAAGAGTGCATTAAGCCAAGAAGCCGTTGCTGTATGAATGGAAGTCATTCAAGCAGCACAAGTTTTGGAGTCAGGACTTTTGCAATATGATTAACTGACTCACTTTAAAGATATTCTGCACTGACTTTATGATTCAAATTCCACATGCAGCCTGCACTGTTTACATTTTTATAATGAAAGTTTAAAGAAAAGACTACAACTGGCTTATGCCCCAGCTTGCAACTCCTCCAAGTTTTAATGGAACATCTTCAGGAGGTGTAGCTACGTGGTATGTTGCATCATTTTTATGCTGATGACTGACAAACTTACATGGCAATTACACTTACTTACAGTAACATTGTTGCTTTTTTAGGTAACAAGATAAAGTAATGTAGACTATTGCATTTAAAATCTGTGACAAGATTACTTTACTGTACTGTTTAAACATACTTTCCTGTGTTACACGAGCCTGTTTGCCTATGTTTAAAGTTCTGATGCGTATAAGTGGTGTGTGTACGCACTGCCTGTATGTGTGTGTGTTTATGTCTGGACACGTTGCCATAGAAATCGATTTAACTCGTGTGTTCACTTCTACAGTTCACAGAATAAAACAACGTTTTTAACAGATTGATGTTTTTATTCTACTGAAATTCTTTGCATATCAGTGGAAGGAAATGCCTCTGATATATCAGCTGATCAGTCTGATTGATCAGCAGCTGTGCAAAATTATTCTGCTATCAGAGATCAGAAAGTGTTGATGGCATACAAGATTATATTTCATAATATACATATAATATCTTTAGTGCATCACTAAAAACCTACAACAGAGCTAGAAGGTCAGTTTCTTCCAAGAAAGTGTTAAAAGATGTAACTTATGAGAAAACACATAGCTGATGAGCAGTGGGGGACTTCAGCCATATAACAATTTTAGCTCAGGGAGTTCTCGTAGGGTGTAGCAGCACAGCACGACTTCATCATAGCTTCCTTTATCCTGTTTGTGGATTTTACAGGGAGACCTATTTCTTCCTGCAGATGGCATCTACATGTTGTACATGTAACCACAGAGAAGATTAAGAGATGGGAAGATAAGGTGATATGTAGGGACGTTACTTTTCAAATGCAGTGTATTTTAAAGTAACATGATTACAATTAATAGAATTACCAAGTATTGGATTACTTTTTATAAGTAAAAGCCCTGACAGTGGTCACCATAGGGTTGGGTTTTATGTTTTGTTTGTTGTTATGACAACCCCTTTATCCAATTAGACTCTCAAATGTACCGAAAAAGGCAATCAGTGAGAGTATTCCTGATTTTCATGCCTCCGGCTCCATTTTTCCTCCACATTCTGAAGATATTAGCTGTAATTTACCATGCAGATCGTATCTTGATCCACACTGACAGGCCAACACAGAATATCACAGCACCTCACACAACCTTTTATGGAGTCAACTCTGAAGGGAGCAACACGCCAACGTCTGGTTGTCATGCAGATAGCAGCAACGCGGTTCCCCTGTGTGTAGTGGGTCGTCGCAGTTAACGTAGTCATCCGCTGACAAGGTGTGAAGGGGCGCGTATTACACCTGCCAGCGGGAAGGACGGCTGGGGAGAAGAAAGTGGGTAGATGGAGGACTAAGCAAACAGATGAGGGAAATCCACTTCCATTTTGATTGCTTGCCTGAGGTATTTCATTCTTGTCCTTTTTTTGTCTCTTGTCTTACTACCATTGTCAGCCACACTGCTTCTATAGGCCTGTGAGGCAAATAATGCCTCCAAAGCTTCTGCAGTCCATTTAACATCATTTCATTGACTGAGATGAGTGACCTTTTTGTATTTGGGGCATGAAGAAATGTGAAACTGTAAGCCCTCAATGTAGACTAACTGTCAGGACACACTCACAGCCTCACACACTCCATTATCCATTCCTTGTCTGGCATCACACAAAAATGCTCTCATCTACCTCCCCAAGGGAGTCTGTGAATATCCTGCTTTTTCCATCACTTGCTCATTTTGATTCAGAGAAAACCATCAGGCTTACACAATGGAAGCTTCTTTTTTTTTTTTTGCACACTCCTCATCACTCCCTGCTGTCCCACCCACTCAAGCCTCTTCGTTTTGCATTGTGTTCCATCAAAACTGTGCCATTTGACAAAAAACAGCATTGGTGCGTTCGCAGATAGGAGTGGAGATGGAATAGTCAGAAATCGATAAGTTTCACCCCAGGGGCAACCTTCCTGGATGTTTCCCAGCCCTCTCAAATCTGACCCATATCCTCAACAAGGACGTGTGCTGTGAATGCCACTCAGTCAAAACCATGCTGGTGGTTTTCCCTGCTGATTCCCTCCGGCTTCATGGCTTACAAAGGATTTGTTCCTGATAAATTCACTCCTACCTTGATCTATGTGGGATAAGTTTTGGCAAAACTGGGAGTATATATTGTAAAACAAAGCACCCCTGTCATGACTTGTACCATCGTATTTTCCAGCTCTATTTTAGACAGCTGTAAAGCTCTACATCATTGGTGTGAAATCAACGATAAGCCTAGAAAGGAAGTAAGCACGTGATTTATTTGCTTATGTAGGCTCGCCTTAAAAACCATCCTCATTAGTCTTGCTTGGAGGAGGGGGAGCACACAGCATAAAAATGGAAGTTGTTTTCTCCTGCTTTTTATTTAGCAGTAATGAAAAATGACAGTGTTCCCACTGTTGGCCATACAGGGAAATTTATCACCTGTTTAATTTCACACTCGGGTAGGCCTGGCCTCAGCTCCTTTTCTCGACACTGACAAAGTGGCAACTGAGAGTGGTGCATCACCTACGGGGGGCCGGGCCCTTTTTTAATTGAATAGATATATAATAAATAAGATTATAACAGGAGGATCGCATTGTGATGCAGAATCCATTCCCCTATCCACTTCCTGTCTGGATCAGATCAAATTCCAAAATATATAAAAAGCCATAAAAAAAAGTCAAGCGGATGTCTGAGTGGTGAGAGAACTCGTGGTGAGATCAGCGGATTTTCTTTTCAGGGTTCATCTATCACACCTGAGCGCGACTTGTAACCTGCTCTTGTGGCGACTACATTTCTTTCCACCTGCAGCCGTTTCCAAACACCCCATCCTTTCTCCTCAACAGGTGTGATGCTCCATCCATCTGTCTTTAGGGAACTTTATTTGGAGTAACACGATGACGCATCCTTCAAGATCTTCGAAGGAGCTGATAGATGGGACAAAAAGCACCAACGCTTATTCTCCTAAAAATGTCATTTTTGACATTTGCTGCTACAAAACCAGATAGTTACAAGCTGACATTTGTTTCTGTAATGATGCCAGTGGAATAATAATGTTGATAACATTATGTTAGCATTAGCATTCCGGCTGACCAAAGTTGCAGTCCTCACACATTGTCTCCTACATCTACTATTATTTGCCCATATTCAGCTCTTTTGTTCCTCTGTCCGCCTCCCTTTAACACACAGTACATGACAGCTTTGACAATAGATGGTGTCCTTCACTTCTAATATTATTTCTGTGTTAAATCTTGTCTATTTTTCTTAGAAATTGTTATTATGCAATCCACGTCCCGTCTTCTCTCCGCCGCTGAATTCTGTCTTCTTAATAGAGCTCCCTCGGCTAAATAGACTCAGGCCTCTGACATGATTGAGTAAAAAGGAACTGATGGGCAGTGCAAAGAGAATAGCTGATGCAGCCATCTTAGCTGGGAATATATTAATTGAAAGGTTCATAGGCAGCGCAGGTGGGCGACACATCAAAGTACAACAGCTAATTAGGACCCCCCTTTGCCTTTCACTTTTATTTATTCATTTCTAATGTCTTACCTCTTTTATTTATTTATCTTGCCTCTGTGAGGGGGCCTGAGCAGAATATGAATTGGCTGCACCTGCCTTTCCTTTTCACACTGTCTTGCTGAGCTTGCGTACAGTAAACAAACACAGGAGCCCGATCACTGCCTGAGTTATTTTCTCTTTCTGATTTGTCCCTTTTTCAAATTTTCATCTGAAGCCAAATACTTGTAATAATGTCACTGGCGACTGAGTGCCATTGTTTCCATCACAAGATGTTTTTGTTAAGATCGGACTGTAGTTTCAGTCAGTGCTATTCTACAACGCTGTAAGGAAGTGAAAGGAAGTTCTGTGGGTCTAAAATGGAGACAGAGCGAATCCTTAACTAGTTTAGATGTTTGTGAGTTTGGTGAGGGGGTTGGTTGTGGTCTCTCGAACCATTCCTGCTCCCCCGTTGTGTCCATAGATAATGAAGTCGGGGCTCTTCCACTGTATCGACCACTCAAAGCTCTCACAGCCTATTGCTGATGACCCATATCAAAGAACAGCCCAGGCTTCGCTTGCGCCTGCCCCTCCTCTACACTGTGACCTTCTCCATAATCTACTTTAGAAGATGGGTTATGCTAAGTGGTACTTCCATCACTACCACATTGATTTCGCCATTAGAGGAAACGCATCAATACACAGACTTGAATGAGCGCTAAAAGAAGACAAGAAGACAGGAGGAGGAAAAAAACACCTTGACTGCTGAATTATTTTTTGAGTCTATATGCTGCACTGGGAGCTTTTAGTTGGACTGGATTCCTTTTCTGAATAACAAATTTGTTTCAAATGAACTTTCTGGCTGTCTCATGAGCCCCTCTCCCTGTCTGACATTGCCTGCATCTTCCAGGCTGCTTTCATGCCCTGCCTTCATGCACATTCACCTAATCTCCTCCCGGACTTCCACTGTAGGAGACATTTGCAACATCAAAAGCAGGATCCTCCCCGTTTCTTCGTCTGCATGATTTGTTTTTCATAAATGAAGGTACAAATAACCTCCTCTCAGATAGTGGTGTTTTCCCCCCTATCAGTTTTTTTCAATCCCTGAATACTGAACAGTAATTATGGGTTTTGCATGTCCTTACTGCCTCTTTTACATGGAGCACAGATTTTGCATTTACATACAGAGAGGCATCATTTTATAACAAAGGAATGGCCTCTCAGGGTCACAGTTAAAGATCGTATTTGACTATTTTTATAAGGTCTCAAGAGATAATTTGATTTTACAGAACACTTTGCAATTAGTTGCGTTTTCATATCAGGAAGCGGGCACCCATACAGCAGGCTTGACCATTAATTCTCTTTGCAACTTAGAGGACAGAGTTTTTATTCCCCTTATCGCTTCTGATTTAATGGAAATGAAAGAATGCCTCATTGGCGGTGCAGAGATGTCTAATTTATTAAGTCAGTCTGTGGCCCTTGCTGCACTGGGTCACTATCTTTAGTTAGTAGCAGCACCCCTGGTTCCCTCTCTGTGTCAGCATGAAGAGGGAAGTATAAATAGTCCTAACTCTGTTATGCTACTAGCATGAAAATGTGTGTTTTGATAAACTGAAACCACATTACTGTGTGTGTGTGTTTTAATGATTATGTATTCTGATGTGTTTATGTACAGATTGCGGCTCAGGCGGGTCAGGTTCAGGAACAGAGAGCTGTGAACAGAGCCGCTGTCGCAAGTTCGGAGGGCTTTGGGACGAGGACATGGAGGACGAGCCTTGTGTGTGTGAATACAACTGTGGAAATGTGCCATCCAGCCCGGTATGACAACACTCACTGCCACTTTCTCACACAATTTAATCCTCTTAAAGTCCTAATTTCAGTCTAATTTTGACACATAAACAGTCTTATGTTCCTTCCTTATCTGAGATCATCTCTCTACCTTTTAATAACTGTAGCATCAAACACACCATACAAATTTATCTTCAGCTTCACCGTTTTGTACTTGTTCTTCAGCATCCAACCAGAACAGATGATTTATTTCTGCATCCAATCACTGAATGGAAGCAATAACTTTCATCTCTGTGTGTGTAAGTTTGACAAAACACACCGAAAAGATAAAGAGAAAAACATAAAAGTGACTAAATTACACAATACATTTCCTTGACACTTGAAAACATGAATTTTTATGTTAATTCGATTCAAGCAAATGATTTTAAATCTCTGAACCAGAATAATACACCTGCATACGCTCGATTAAGTCTTGCGTGTATACATTCAACTTGAGTCATATGGGCAATGCTGCAAAGTACAATCTTCCGTCAATATTATCTATCTTTGTATCTTTATTGTGTGAGCCAAAATTTCAGTAATACTCTCAACCACAAATATTTAAATCTGTATAAATGAAATTAATTTGTAAATGAAAAGCAGCTTTCTAAGACTTTAAGTTGCGACTGGGTAAAGTACTCCTGGTCTCTTTACTTCGATAAAATCTTAATTCTGCAACTACAGGATACAGAATAACTGTAACAGCTTACCTACTGTAAAAAGCTAGGCAGTCCAGTTAAACAAGCTTGATTCAAATTTACACGAAACCTCAGTGACTGAAAAACTACTTTGTTTAAACTACTGATTTATTTAAAATGTACAAAATCACAAGGTGGAATAAACAAAAATGACAAAACAGGTCCAAGGAAATAAAAGAAAAATTAAAAACAAACAAACATCTGTTTGTGTTGTTGTTTTATAATTTAACATTGCTATTGATTGCACCACTAAATATGACTCATTTACACCAAACGCTGGTAGGACCAAATGACCATCATATCTTATGGGCCACTTACTATTTTTCTTGTGCTTTCATAACAACACACCATCACATGTTGCATCAGTGCAAACCAGCCTGTGGGTGAAAACTCCCTGTAATCTTTTTTAAAGGTTTGTGGCACAGATGGAAAGACCTACAAGAATGACTGCGAGCTCAAGAAAACAAGATGTGAAAACAAAAAGAGCTTGTCTGTTCAGTATCATGGACCCTGTGCAGGTCGGTACAATAATACACCAATCAGACCTGATGTCATTACAATTAGCAGGTACATCTCCATCAAGGCTCATTGTCAGTGACATCCCATTTCTCCACTCATTTCATCCATTGATGGGGTTATAATTATCTGGACTTGGAATATGATTCTTGCAGCAGCTATGATGCTTCTCTCTGTAGTGTGAGCAGTGTAGCCTAAAGCAAATGAAATAATGAAGGTCAGTCTTGAATATGATGTGTCTGTCTGTGTAATTTGCTCATGGAAACCGGGCTCTGCATAGCACCGGTTCATATCGAGAAACTGGCCGCTCCTCGGAGGCTGGCTAGGGTGCAGAGTTAAAATCTTTCTCCCGGGCACATGTATGGACTGATCTAATCGCAATAATGAGTCACTTTTTTCCATCCAGACATTCTGACAATTTAAACCATTGAACTTGTGCCTCAGGATACCACTTTGCTCCACTCGCTTTAATACAAACAGCCTCTCTTTGCATGCATTGAATGCCATTTATCAGCCAGACCGATTGCTTAGATCAGTGTCTAAGCAGCAAAGGTTAACAATCTTCCTCTCTTTGGTGATATCAAGTGAAGAGCTTTTGTCAGCACAGGCCAGGGAGCAGAGCAAAATGCACTTCAGGGATTTTGTGTGATCATTTCAGCCTGTTTGATTCCCCCTGGGTCTAAAAAAAAAGGAGGATGGAGGGAGTTTAGGGGAGTGAGCATAAGGGAGCTGGCAGTGTTTTCACACTCATCCCTGCAGATTCTTTTCCTGCCTGAGTTAGCCTCCTTGGGCACTGACTGCCACGCTTCTCTACCTCTCCATGGATAATCAATCCTTTTTTGAAGAGCCCTCTATGGGTACAAGACCTCTGGGCTCTCTTTTCAGAATGGCTAATGGAAGACTTCAGATCTCTTGTAATTTCACTGCCGTCCACGTTAACTAGGCAAGAAAAACTTTATTTGACCTCAAATCCAAAACTTTATACAGCGTTCAAGTTGCCAGGACTGGAAAACGGCCTCTTTAGAATACTTTTAGATTTGCAACCAGTTCAATGCACATGCGTTGACTTTACCTCTTGTTCAGGCAACTTTTCATTGCTATCTGCGCGCTCAAATCATGGCAAGAGATGCTATAATATTCCAAAGAAGTAATAACTGGTTTGATAGAAAGACAAACATGTCCAGGGTTGCAAAAGACCATCACTGTGAAGGAAAAGTAAGGACAGGCCTTAAAAATATGGAGGTAATATGGTACATCACAGTTAGGTGCATTTTGCTGGACAATAGCAACTAAAGAGGAAAACCTTTGAAGGGTGGAAGAGCATATGAAATTAAAAGTTCTTCTTGTCCTAATAGGCTCAGTACAGATAGCTGAATGGTGCACTGGAAAGTGGCAAGTTAAATGAACTGTGTCCAAAGCCCATCTCTGGAGTGGGAAAGCACTGGAAAAAGAGCGAGCCGAGTCATCACCATTAGGCTGAGGCTCATATCCACACCAGTAACAGTGTGATTTATGGCCCCTGTATCTCCAGCCTCCAAACTCCAAATGAGCAACACAAGGAAAAAAAGATGGGGAATAGAAGAAAAAAGGGGAGAGAGAATTAGAAAGACGGGGGGAAAGGAGGGAAAGATTTCTTTTTTATCTGTAGTTTTCACCTGAAACTGAAGGAAATTTGAGTGATGAGCTTTTTTGCCCTGGCCATTAACCAAAGCCACCTTTTTCTCCCATCGTCTGCTTTGTTGTTCTTCTCCAGAAGCACCAGGTTTGGGAACACATTTGTTTTTACATTGTTGAATGTAGCTCTGCATTCGGGGCTGTCACACTAGTTTGGCGCCTAGTGCATCCTTAAACAAAAGAGCTCTCCACACACAGTACACAGGCAGAAACTGCTTGGCACATTCCTTCACATTATGCAGGGCACTTTTGTTTTTTTCTGCTTACCGGGAAAGGCTGTGCGGCGGCAGCGCGGTTCCGTAATATTAGACAAGAACAAATGAAGAGAACATGCCTCCTGGTAGGTGGTAAATGTCAGCTGCCACACATGTACCAGAAATGCCATTGTTGTGTTTAACACTGGAAGTAATAGCATCATTTTCCCCCTGATTTTGAGCCATTGTGAGGAAAGTTGCAAATAGAATTGTTATCTTGAAACCGGCTGCCAGTCTCTCCACCTCTGCCCCTCAAGCCAATCTTATTGTTGGCAAAAAAGTTCCATGTTGCTCCGAGATTGTGTTGTCTAATCCCCGCCCTGCACCCACCATCACCAGACCCCACCCTGCAGTAATGACTCACATATTCTTCTTTCTCTTCTTGTGCCATGTTCTACCTCCCCTCCCTCTTTTTCCCTACCTAATCAACGTTTTCAGTTCCGACTGAGCTGACAGCACCCCAGCACTGCAGTCTGTCTTTGTACGGCTGCTGCTCCGACAATGTGACGGCTGCCTTAGGAGTCGGAGAGGCTGGATGTCCCAGTGAGTCCTGTTTTATTGTACCTCTTTGACCCTTTAGCTCCAGTTTGTGCTGAGCTCGTTGTGCAATCAACAAAGAAGAAAGAAGTGTAGATCCTATCAGGCGGCCACAGCACATTGGGCTTTTTGTTCCTGACTGTAATTACAGTCCTGAAGTTGCACAGCTGAAACATTTCATCTTAATCCAAAGAATAATTATGATAATGTGGCACTGTATCAACAGAAAAATCTCTTCATCTGAGGATTTTGAGTAATGATAGTGCACAGATGGAGGAGGGAATGCTTTCATCAAGCTATAACCCAGAAGATACAGTATGGATAAGAAAAATACATAATAAGAAACATTTAGTAGAAAAAGAGAAAACTCCTCTACGCAGTTTATCCAACTTTTTATTTGTGAAACAGCCTTGCATCGATCTAACACACAGTCTGCATCACAGTAGCCAGATTTCATAAATTACATGACAGCTGCGTCTTAGTGAAGTTACAGAAGCAGAAACAGTTGCCATGTGCTGTCCTTATCTTCCTTCTGACCCAGCAGAGCATAAAGGTGACATCCATGTTGCTCTGTCCTGCTCCTCAGGTGTGTGTCAGTGTAACGCCTATGGCTCCTATAAGGCCACATGTGACCCGACCACAGGGCAGTGTTCCTGTAAGCCAGGTGTAGGGGGACAGAAGTGCGACAGATGTGAGCCGGGCTTCTGGAACTTCCGCGGCATCGTGACGGAGAACATGAGCGGCTGCACACGTAAGGAGTCATCGCTTTGTGTTGATTCACTGCTGTTCACTGTTGCTGCTTTGCATTAACTTCCCCTTACAGTTATCTATCTGTGTTCTCAGGAAACATCTCACCAGCAAAAAACTCATATATTTCACTGGAGTGATAGTAATACTTTTAAACTAACCTACTAATTATTTAGATTGATATAATAAACATGTAAAAAGTCTATGTGGACTGAAAAAGTAATTTGCTAATTACATTTTTGCTGATTTCATTCTCATACCTTTGCTTAGTCCTGTCAAAACTGAATTGAATGAACTATCCTTATCTGTATTCAGGAAAAACAGAAAGGTCAGAAACCCTTGTTTGTCCTGGTGTAATGCAATATGCTGACGGGCTAGTATCCAGCCGCTAAGGTGTTGCAGGACATACGCTCCCAAAGCCAAAGAGCTGTTTCAGTCAGCAGCAGGAAGCCTGCTGGTGTCTTACCCGCGGCCTGACCTTAACAAGGTTTACCCAAAGCAAGCAGACAACACACAGAACACCAATGCCAGGTTCAGCAAGAGAAGAAAGGAAGGAGAAAGAAGAGGAAATGAAAACATCATTGATTCTAGGAACATGATGGGGTTGATGTCCTTCCCCGGGGTTGTTTTTTTAGGGGGGTTTTTGTTATATACTTATTCTCTTCCTCCTCCTCTCTCTGCGGCCCCTCAGGCTAACTGAACTCGAAGACTCCAACACAATGATGTCTTAGGCAAGATATACAGGCTAAGATAGCATTAAACCTACTGTGTATGCTTATATGCCAAGATTTCATATTCTTCTGTGTCGTTGTCACTAATCAACTGACTGTATTCTAATCCATCTTTCTGGTCCTTTTTTTCTTCTACTCATTCACAATAGCATGCAGTTGTGATCCTGTGGGCTCGGTCCGAGATGATTGTGAGCAGATGTCGGGTCTGTGCTCCTGCAAGATGGGAGTGAAGGGCATGAAGTGCAATGTGTGCCCAGATGGAAGCAAGATGGGAATGAATGGCTGTGACAACGGTAATAGGAGCATACTAAAGCCACAGACACGTTTCTCTTTCCTCTGAGCTTCTCTTTATCATTCTTAAGTGGTTTTCTTTCACTTATCTGATTAGCGGATAAGCCTCATAGCAGCTACCTCTTTCTTCGTCTCTTCTTCATATCCATCAGGTTTATTGGAAAAGAAGGAAGTGGTTGCAAGATGGAAAATCGAAAGTGATTAGGAAAATGGTGAAACGTACAAAAAGCCTGTGCAGGACATGCTGCACTCTGATTTCATTTCTTTGCATCATACTTTATTTTGGATGATTCACAATACTTATGTGTATGATTATAGATCAGGAGTATTGATTACTTTTGACTAATAATGTAAACCACCCCAATGATTGCAATGATTAAAAAATAACACTGTTGAAGGAAAGGTTAGTTCCTGCTGTGGGGGCCTGCAGCTCTTTGATTAAGATGCACCATCTGATATCGACTGGAAGTCAAACGCCTAATGAAGCCAGCAGTCCCAGCACAGTGGTGACGCACTCCACCACACACACTGCTAGATGAAAAGACAAGGTGCTCAGAGGGTGCCACACATAAAAGCAGGAGATAAGTGGTGGGGGCACTCTAACCTTCTCTGATGCTGCAACAACGCAAAGACCCCACAGTTGCAGCCTGCAGGGTGCATGCCTGCAACTGTGCAGAAACTTTGCAAAAGAGGATAAAAAAATAGAACCAAAATTTTCTATGTACACAATTTTGCACCACTGAAAGACTTAGGGCCAGATTTACTAAAGGTTTGCGTGTAGTAAAACGCGTGCAAACTCGTTGCGCACGCTAAAAAAAGTA
>JBAMHV010000014.1:19851411-19881115 GCA_037177535.1 Pseudomugil gertrudae
CATATGTTTTAAGGTGACAGTGCATACCCCCTACACCCCTCCTCCTGACACCTGTTCTCAACCAGACCACTGAGAGAAACCAGGTACAACGATGCCCATATCTGCACACAGAATATTGTGGAGCGCACCATCGGAATCCTGAAGAGCAGGTTCTGTTGTTTGGATCAGACAGAAGGAGCACTGCTGTACAGGCCGGAAAAAGTCGCTCAGATTGTCACGCTGCATAATATCGCCAAGTAACATGGGCTAGAACACACGCTAAATCCTCATTTAAATGGGCGTGTCTCTGATACTTTGCACCCGCAGTCCTTTGCGTCAGCAATTTTGATAAATCACGTACTAACCACGGTCCCGCCTCACACGCTAAATTCTAGATCCCACACGCAAATTAGTACGCGCAAATTGAGATCTTAGTAAATCTGGCCCTAAGTCTTTATCGATATTTGCTAAAGTCAAACAGTTTTTAAAAAGGCCGGGGTCTATGCAATGTACTATAAAACAAGAATATTAAAATGGAGACTTTTTATAGAATAATTACTGTGAATTTTGTAACTATATTACAAAGTTTTATGCCATCATTAAGCTCATATAAACATTCCCACTCCTTCACTCACTGTGAAATGTAGCCATTACATTACATTTAAATTTATTTGTTGCCTATACTCATGGGACCTTAAATTTTGCTAAGCTAGTTCACCACAGCTTTTTATGCTAACTTAAAAAAGGCAACAAAATACTAAATTATCATATTCCAAGCTACCATCTTTGTGTTCCATTAGCCAAATAATGATTTCATATTGTTGCTCCATGTAGTTTTGTTAGTGTTTTATCCACCATACCTATTACATTAGCTGATTAGATGGTAGGAAGTTAGTTATTAGCAAGTTAGCTTGTTATTATTTATATTATTATTAGGTGACAGCAAAGATATGTTTTTTGGTGTGCCTAAGGATGAAAGTTTGTATTAGTGCCTTGTTTGTGTTGAGACTTCAGTATATCACACTAAGAAAACCTTTATTCATGTTCTTTCTTCATGTTCATTCTTATTAATTATAAACATCATCAAAGTTGATTAAATGTTTAAGTAAAAAAAACATGCAATTCTTCTCAAGCATCCCCTTTAAACATCACGGCCTCCTCTGTCTCCATTTATTCATTTAAACATTTAACAAAGAATAATTAAATGTATATTAATAGAAAAGCCTGAACTTCACACAGTAGGCATCCATTTTCTGTTATGTTTAAACAAATAAATATGTTTTTATTAAATTACAGCTTTTCTTAAAATAATTATTACACTCAATGTAACACAGTAAAAGTCAAATTGAGACATTTAAAACAAAATAATAAATTAAAGCTAATCATAATTTATTGGATATGTATGAGCCCATCGTTGCTGATTTAGCTCCTCATTTCAAACATTCATAAGGTAGTTTTTTTTTCCCTAACTGTGTGATTATGGGGCTGTACAGAATATGTAACAATGAAAACCGCTTTCCTCCACAGGACCTGAAGCCCCGACATCATGTGAAGAGCTGGTATGCAATTATGGAGCTACTTGCATTGAAGTGAGAGGGCAAGCCCACTGTGAGTGCCCTTCACCTGACTGCGATTTGAAGAATAAAACTAAGGTCGGTTTCGAAACTCCAACAATAAACAACGTAAACAAAAGCAACTTGTCTCTATCGTCTGTGAGGAGTTAACATGTGTTACCATTTCCTACCGCTCCATCTCTGTCACGGTGGAACAGGTGTGTGGCTCAGATGGGGTGACCTATGCCGACCAGTGCCAGCTGAGGACCATAGCCTGCAGGCAAGACAAAGACGTTATAGTGCAACACTCTGGACAGTGCACAGGTGAGCCCCATTGAAGCCGCCATACATCATGCTTCGTGTGGGTGGCCAACTGTTGTCAGTCTCGGTCAAAAGATAATGAGCAGTGCTGGTGGCGTAAATTATTTCCATCCTGCTGTTACTCCTCAGTCTCATAACGTAATCCTCCAGAATCACACATTTAGAATCAGCTGCACTTAATAGCTACTCAGACAAATCCAACAACTCTAAAACATAAATTTGATACATCATTGATGTAAAACTACCTGCCTGGTTGTAAGCAGCCAGATGTGAGGGGAAAAAACAAGCAGCAGACTGGATGGGAGATTAGGAAAAGCAAATTACTTTCTTTTGGCATTTTAGACCAATAAAACAAAACTTACATCTGAGCCTTTCAATCCCCAAGATATAGCGCTGACACTCCCTCCTTGCTTTCTCGCCCCTCTGTCGGGATTTGGCTTCGTCTTTAAACCCTCCTGTTGAGTAATATGTTGGTCCCTTTGCAGCTTTATGTTGCCAGGAGGAGGATGCTGTTGGAGTATGATTGCATATGTAGAGAACATGTGTACAAGGGAAAAGGGGTGACTCCTGCCCCTTGGTCCAGATGCTGATGGACGTTGTTTGGATCGGTGTAATGGGTGCTGGGACACATGCCAAGGCCACAGCTTTCATACAGAGTGAAGTTGTCGCTCTGACTGCCAGCTTGCATCACAACACGATTCTAGCTAAGATGCCGGCAGGCGCAGTGGGAAAGAGGGGTGCCAGCTGTGCAGTTGTGGCCATGAGCCACTGCCAGGTGTCCAACATTTGTGGGTGGAAAAATGTTCATTCACCTCATCGCTTAGCAGGCTCCGATCAAGTGGCCAAACACTGAGGCATGCCTCTTTTTCTTCCTTTTCCCTTGAGTGGAGTCTGGAAGACCTAAATTGGGAAATGGCCTGTGCTGGATTACAGTTGCAGGTACACAGATAAAA
The DNA here is from genome assembly GCA_037177535.1 of Pseudomugil gertrudae. Classification (NCBI taxonomy): domain Eukaryota; kingdom Metazoa; phylum Chordata; class Actinopteri; order Atheriniformes; family Pseudomugilidae; genus Pseudomugil; species Pseudomugil gertrudae. The sequence goes on from JBAMHV010000014.1 coordinate 19,854,218, forward strand.
AATAAATAAAATATGCTCAGCCGGAGACCAACATGGCTTTGATAAGTCCCAGAACATCTGGTAATTACATATTCAGTGCTGTGGGTGGGTTACCAGCAAAGTGAGCCAAAATCCAGTCTGGTTGCCTCGCTGTTGCCTGGCAATAGAGATGTGGTTATGTGTAATCTCTCACCTAGCATTGCTGCACAAAGACGGCTAAAAGATGCCCGACAGCGGACTCTTTCTCTATGAAACCCTCAGGGGAGGAGCAGACAGCCGAGCGCTCGGGCCTACCTACAGTCACGGAGGATCTTTAATTTCTTCTCCCGGTTGCGGTCGCATGGCGGGGAGCTTCGTCGGCTGCTGTTGTCAGCTCGGGGGTTAGATCTCGAGCTCATTTCACGTGTGGCTGGGTGCGAATTAGCATTTGCTCTGCTTCCACCCCTTACCATGCTGTAGCCTCGCCTGCTCTCCATCCCGCTGTTTACATGCAGTGCTTCCAGACGCCCGTACTCGGCGCTGAGGCTTGCTAATGCACACGAGCTGCTATGTCCTTTGACAAGAGAGCAATGCCACAGGCCTATGTAAATGAGTGAATGCTTTTTTAACTTCAGTGATCTCTGGCTTTTTTCTTCTTTTTTTTGTCCATGGTACTACTGCACAGTCTACCACAAGGAAAAAAAATCCTTACCCGGCAGGAAAAACCTCTGAAATCTTTCTGCTTATGAGAGAACTTGCAGCTAACTGTGATGTTGCCCAGCTCTGTCTGAAGTCTGAATGCAGCCAGAGAGTAGCGGGAGGAGTTTTACTGGCTTGTTAGCCGTCTCAGCAAAAGATGAAGGAGCTACATGAGAAATCTAGCGTGAACTGCGAGAGCTACTGGAGCTATCGCCAGAGGGAGGGCATTTGTACTGATGAGTAAATTGTGGCGCTTGGGGAAAATGGCCACCATGTTGGCAATGACCTGCCTCTCCCATATGGTGTTATCACCTGTAGGTTTGTGGTAAATTGGCAACAACCACCACCATATGTTACAGGCAGCCTTCTGCACGTGTGTTCTTCAAGCCTGTGTTGACTCCAACATTTCTCCTCCAACCTCCTGTGATTTTCTCTCATTGTTCATTCTGTTTGCCTTGACATTTTCTCTTGTTGCTGCTTTGTTAGCCAGTTGTTTTGTGTTTTCTCTTCATCTCTGTCTGAATTTAAACACTTTCTGAAGTTTGACCCTATCATTTCCCTTTCTTCTTCCCTTTGTGGGTCTCTTGTCTTTCCCCTACAATCGCCTGTATCTAGATTCCTCCTCCTCACAGAAGGGGGATGACACCACAAACAATCTTAATAAGCACCTTTCAACAATAACCACATGGCTGAAGCAGGATGACAATGATTTTTCTTCCCCCCCTTGTGATGTTACTGTCCATTGTTCTTATTAGAGGAGAGAAAGCGGAAAAAAACAGGCAAATGGACTGTTAAATCTGATTTAGAGCAAGCATCGGCTGAATAGATATTGCTGCCGGTCCTCTTTGCTCCTTCAACCACATGCTCTTTTCTTTCCTTATCCTATGTCACAGTGTTTGCTCCTCAAGATATGCACACAGACCCGGAACACACTTTCCACGTAGGGAGCTGCTTGACGCTAAGCTTGGCACCTGACTGACAGGTGTAGCCGAGGAGAAAGGCAATGTGTGCCACCATTCTTGGTGATAACATCACTGCTCTTTGCACTCCGCTCCGTATCTCTCCATATACAAATATCTGCCGAGCTTTAGGCTGACTCCCCGTGTGTCTCCCAGGCATTCTGCTGTCTCAATAGGTATCACATTTCACACCTCAGTGAATAATTGCTGATCAAGTCGGCGATTATAGCAGTGTAATTAAGTCTTACACACACTGTAATGTTAAGTGAATCCTAATGAGCCACAAATCTATGCTGTTGGATTTTTTTTCCCTTTTATCCTCTGTTCACTTCACTGTCTCACCGAGACACATCTATACTTGTGAGACTTGAAGACACAAAGAAAAAAAAAACATCATCACCCGTGCTTTCCCCAGCTAAATCTGTAGTGTTCACTTACTTAGCATCTCCCTGCCAGCTCACTTGTCCCCCCTCAGGAGTTTTTGTCCTATTTATCGTTCTTTCATCGCAGACAGTTTGTCCTTTTGCACCGGAGCTTTTTGCATTGTTGATGAAGATCCCTTTGCACAGAAGCTCTTTGCTTTCTCCTCATTTAGAGTCCTGTTTTTTGTTGGTTTTTTTTTGTTGTTTTGTTTTGGCTGTGTGTGTTTGTGTGTGTTCGTTTGTTTGTGTGCATCTGTTGACAGCTGCGTTTGTGTGTTTGTGGTGCCGTTGACTGATGCTCACGCTCTCTGCAAGCAGCAGTCTGCCTTCTTTGAAGCCAGGGTAAAGCCGGCTTTTTTTGCCCCACTTCTATCAATCATTCATCACCGGAGGCACTGGCTGTTGGTGATTAAAGCTTCGCTACTGCAGGGCAGCATTTGAATATGGATATATAATTCATAGGCTTGGGAACCGCAAGCCCCCAACGTACAAACATGCATATGTGCGCTGAAAATGCTTCCATATGTGGACCTACACAGTGCAACTGCAATGCACATAATGCACTTACACTTGACTGGTTTAACTTTGTTTGGGAAACAGAACTCATCAGAACATTGCAGTGCATACACTTCTCATCTACTCCCATATTTCATACTCACTTAGGTTTGTTAAAAACTCAAAACATCTTATGCATTACAAGGGTTGTTTTTTTTAATAAGAGGATGCTTCTACAAACAAGACTCCATATGTTTGCCACTCCTAATGCTGTTCATAATGAGATTGTTAAGCAGTATTGAGTTGGGTGACATGATTAAGAGGTCAGTAATCATCCTGATAATTTGAACGTAAACACTGATTGTCAGTCGTAAGTTGTGGGGCTCTGTTATGCTTTGTTGGTTAGTGAAGTATCCTTTTATCTTTTTTGAGGCCATATTTTAATCAGGTGAAGTAAAATCAAGCATTTCCATCTTTGCTCAATCATTCATCCATTCCTTGCTTCCTCCCCTTCCCTCCACCAGACATCATCTCTGACCTGGCAGACCGACCCACCCCCAACCCCCTTGCCACCACCGTTGCAGACACCACCATCACCACCGCCGCCCCCTTCCACCCTAACAATGTGTGGGCCATGCCACCTCCGATGGCAGAAACGATCGAGATATTGGAGCAGCCGCCGACCACCACCGCCTTTTTCTCCCTCGCCAACAGCCACCCCATCCAGCCCACTCCAGCTGCCTTCACCAGCTTCCCTTCCCACAGCACCCCTGCACCCTCTGTTGCCACCTTCGAGGGTTCAGGCAGCGGGGAACCGAGCGGGGATGACTCGACCGAAGAAGATGGTTCGGGTAGTGGCATTTCAACAGAGTCCAATCGGGCAGATGACCCTGTCGGTAAATCCCTGCTCTTTCACTTCATTAACCATAAATCTTTGAGGGGTATAAGGAAGGGTGTTTTGTTCTGTTTTGTTTTTGGTTTTTTTCCTTTTTTTTAAAGAAAAATTGGGCAAAATTTATCGCCTACCCCTAGCTGACACATTCATAACACATTCATTGCATCATCTATTGATTAAAGACCAAAGATATGAACATGCCTCGCTATATGTCTGCAAATGGATTTTCAGGAGACAAACATCAAAGTCAAACAGGGAAGCGAGACAAGTCTTTGTAAAGATGTGTTGTCAGTGTCATTTCCACTAGCATAAGATGTATATCTCAATTTCAGACAGAAAACTATGTATTTGCATGGTTCACTGTTGCTACATCACCCATGCTTTTTTCTCCCATTTCACCAGCACGGCGGCTCTCAGCCACTCGCAAAACAAACCCAGGCTCTGTAAAATACACTCGGCAGACCAGATAGATGAAACTGTTGGCCCGCATCTGGCGTTCTCTGGAGCCTGACTTGACAGGCTGATGTGACTGGGAAGGTTGAGGTGTGAGTGTGTGTGGGGGACAGCATACCTTGTCACATGACTAGTCTCAAATCTTCCCTGACATGCCCCCCTGACTGTGACAGCCCACTCCGGTTTCTAGGCCTCCACTTGGACAACAAGGGGTTGACTGAGACTTTTCAGTCAGACCATCTTTTTTATTTTTTTGCGTTGCTTCCTATCCATCCATCTACCTCACCTGACAGCTCACAGTGACAGGATAGGACTGATGGAACAGCATAGCCCAACGTGCTCCTCCTTAGCTCTTCCTCCTTCTCCTCCCTGCTTACTGCTTCTCCTCAAGTTTAAGATTTATTCCCGTCAAAAGCTGACCATAGTGCTCAGTGACGTGAGGAGCATGTTGCCTGCCTGCAAAGCAGACCCTCTGTCTCTGTCTGACTGTGTATTTGATAGTGAAATGTGCTCTTTTTTCTTCTTTTTACATTATGCACACACTAAACTATTTACGTACAATGTTCTGTTAATGCAGAGTGAGAGCAGTTAAGATGCTAATTTTAACATGAAATAATGTGCATTTCTTTATTTGTGTGTGTGTGTGTGTGAGTTGGACTTTTTGTTCTTTTATCATGTCAGAATTTGCCTAATTCAGAATGTGCGTATCACTGTCTGCTTATATAAATGTTAGTAGGTGAGAAGAGCATATCTACACATTTTTTTGTATCTGTGCTCTTCTGAAATCTGCACGTTTTCTATGTGTGTGCATGCATGTGTATTTATTTAACAGGCCCTGTGGATCCCGCTGGAGTCCCCTCACTCTTTTGCACTGCCCCGTTTCCCCCCTCCCGTCCCCCTTCTTCAGTCCAGCATCTGTAAATCTGAGGACCACACGCCAACAGATGCCTCATAAACTCTCTCCTCCTCTCACGTCCTTTGCCCCCCGAGTCCTTGAGCAGGATGTCCCTGGCCTCTGATGTCTTTACGACTTGTTTAGCCGCTAGGTCTTTGCCTCGGCGATTATTTCTAATCTCTGTGCGGCCATAAACTGCACTGCTTCATCCACAATGCCCCCCCCCCTCTCCTTTCTTCCACCAGCACCGTCATTACAGAGGAGGGCTGCTTGCTGTTGTTACACACACTCACTTCTTAAACAGAAAAAACCCACAATATTTATGTCTTTTATATCGCAAGATTGCCAGATATACTGTGATAGTAACACAAACATGACTGTATGTATTTTCTTTCCTCCTGGGAAGCTGGTATCATCATCATCCCCCCCCACCACCTTTTATGTAAAGTGCTCAGTGTGTGACATGACTGGCAACAGTGCCCATTAAGTGTTGTCTGCCTGACAAAATTCCAACTGTAAAATCGGTGCCCATGAAAATGCCATGTAATCATGCCTGACAGATGCCTCTTATCAAGTTCAGCCACTATTTAGCTAACTGAAAACATACAAACACCTGTAGAAGCAGGAGAAATGTTTGGGTTTTACCTTAGAAAAGCTACCCGTCTCTGGGGTCTAAACGTTTAAGGTCATACTTCCCTTCTGGGTTTGGAGATAAGCTGGTATGAATTTCAGAAGTTTCCCATGTTTTATGAACCGTTATGAGAAACTGTGTATCACCCACAGGTTCCACAGTGAGAGGTACCACTATACCCCCAACTGAGGAAAAGTCAACCTGTGACAACACTGAATTCGGCTGCTGTCCTGATGGCAAGACACCTTCCAGCACCCCGGAGGGTGCAAACTGCCCCTGTAAGTCAGATTGTCCCTTCTGGAAATGCTTTCTACACCCGTTGCTTAAATATACTCCTGTTTTTCCTGTTCTATGACTTTATTTGTTGTCTGCTGGCAGGCTCTTAAGTTAAATTATGTTTTTAGGTTTAGATCAGCAGGGCATTTTGGGCCTTGTCTCATCAGTCTTGATTTAAAGTATTCAAATTAACACTTCATTGTGCAGAAAATGATACATTGTTGGGTCCCTTTAATTAGAATCAGGTGTGTATGAGGAGGAATACAGTGAAAACTGGCAAAACTGCAGCCCCCAAAGACCAGGGTTCCTCACCGCTCGCTTAGATAGTGACAATGATCAGCACCTGCACTTAACTTTTATTTAAAAATTTAACTGCAATTCAATTAATGATGTCCTAAAAAATACAACTAAATATAACATGTAACACAGCATCTTATGATTGCATTTTATTATTTAGCAAATGCCTCGGTCCATCAGTGAGCAGCAGAAGGATGGAGTCGGGAGTAGAAATAAAGCAGAGATACAAATTTGACAAGACTTGAGCTTTTAGTAAAGTAGCCATAGCATCTGTGAACATGGCAGAACATTTTCTTATTCTCCCAATTCCAAAAATAAAAAAAAGAACCATAAATTACAATGTAAAAGAAATTAAGCTGCTTATCACACAATATTAGTATTGGTTATGTAATTATATAAATACCACCACTGCCAGCAGGGGGAGACTGTACGTCCCAAATGCTGAGACACTTCTTTTCTGTCTGTTTTCATCTCTTTTTGTTTGGGACATTAAAAATGAACTCAATATTCGTCTGTTTTTATGTTTACATTGGAAAGAGTTATTTTGTAGCGCGCCATCTGTCTCAATAACCACACCAGGTGGTGTTTTTTCTGCCGCCATCCTTTTATGAAATACTTTTCTCATATGTAAATGATAATATTGACAGGTGGCAGGAAATGAAAAAAGACATAAACAGTGAAACGTAAGATAAGATATTTGTAATCCATATTACGGATTGAGAATGTTTCACACGCGTGAGTCATACTGTCCCCACAAAGCTCCAATAACATTAACTTTCTGGAGTTTTTTATTCAGATTTTTACTGCAAAAGAAGTTTTACACGACTACACCGTTTCAGCTACTCTGCTTTTGGTTTATAAATAAACATCTATTCTTGCTATTTCTTTCTTCTTTCACCGTCTTTCCCTTTCTTCTTTGAGCCATCCTGCTCACAAACCGCTCTTCTCCCCTTTATCTGTCTGTGCCACCCCTCCCTCCTGAGCTACATTTCACTCCTCCTTCAGCCCAGTCAATCTCAATCCAGTCTTGCATCACTTCATTTCTCTCTGGAGCTGAGCGCAGGGAGAGTTGAGAGACAACCAGAGGGCAGCGAGTGCTGTTGTACCAATCAGTGCTTTCTGCCACACTCAGTTCATAAAGATAAAGGGATTCGTTCTCCCTATTGCGTCTTCAGCTCTTTCTCCCTCCTTCCACCCATCAGTACTGGTGTGTCCTGGCAGTGGTAGCCAGACTGATGGTGAAAAGAGGGTTTCTCTCTGGCCCCCAGGGAGCTCTAGGTCATGACTTAAAGGAGCTGATGCCACAAATTAGTGTGTGGATTTTTATTTCTGGAATGTTGAACATCTCAAAGCCATCCAGTAAGCCATCAGTGTGTACAACAGCAAACTGAGCTAACGATACGAGGTCACACTGTTGTGAATCTCGAAATTCCACCTCCAGTTTAGCCGATGACACAGGAGATATTACCTGGAGGAGAAGCGTTATAACCACTCAACAAAAGACAGTAAATATTTATCAAAGCTAACAATGACAGCATACCACTGATCAATACTTCATTCAGCTCAAGTGTTACCAATAAAAGCGAGCTGCGCGATTGGCTGGTCGATACGCCAGATCGTTTTTTTTTCCTCCCGAGAAGGGCTCGGCCGATCTTGTGCTCATTAGATGTGAAATGACACGTCCCTCATGCATCGGCTGCCATCTCGGTATACCATCCAGTTTATTGACATCTGTTGCAGAACAAAAAGACTAATTGCTCATTGTCCCATGTTTTATTGAGTCATCAAACCAGGAAGTCTCATGCACATGTTCACACACTTCCGACCTGAACAATTACTGTTTTAATGTGTGCGGTAAGGCTTCACAAGTAGATTCAGACTTTGGCGATTATGATCTGTAAAGGCCAGGCAAGCACCACTGGTAGTCATACTTTTGGTTTTTATTAACTACAGGTCTCCAAGTGTTACATTTAAACAAGGCAATTTGCATTCACATGACATAAAAGACAATGTCCAGCAAGTGATGGACTTCATAGCACCTCCAGATATTGTAAATGCTTCCATATGCTAAGGGAAGTCTGACAAATCCATTTCATTTTACAGTTCACTACAATCTGATAGTCAAATAGCTCTGTCCCTACTTTTATCTCTCTTTTTCACTCCCTCTCTTTACATCCGTCATGGCAGTGGGCTGGAAAATCACCCCCTCTGATGTTTGTCTTCCAACCAGATTAAAAGTTCGATTTCACTCACAGTCCCCTTCCTTTCTTTACCTTTCTGCTTGCAGCCAAACTGTGGGCATTTGCTTTTATTTTATTGCCACAATTACATATGAATCAATGTGGGCTGCCCGTGAAAATACTGTAAAGACAACCGGGGACAGAAGGGACGCAAAAGAGGTGCTTTGTGTGCATGTCCGCGCTGTAGTGTCTGCTGTCCTTTTCATGCAATTTTAACCAGGCTGTGTCAGTCATCGGTCTGGCGGCATTAAGGAGACAATTACGACTATCTCTCACGATAATCATACAAGTGCTTTTCCCATTCCCACTGCCGTTGCTCAGGCAGGGGCAGCCATGATTGATTTGGGCAATTTGTTCTGCTGATTACAAGCGGCGTGGAAGCCCGGCATCAGCGCCTTGCACACGCTTCTGCTCTCCACCACATAAACACACGCGCACACACACACTCACACAAATCCCCCTTGACTCTCAGCTTTATTTCAAACCCGCTTTTTACCGGCAGTAGTATGAAGAAACCATATAGAGAGTTGATAAATGTTGGACAACATAACCCCTCCCCAAGGTTGCACAGGGAGGCTCTCTCTTTATGGGATAAGGCACTTTTCAGGGTGTCTAAAGGCTATTTTCTCTTTAATGTGTATGTGTGTTTTGTGTTTTTCTTAATATATTTGTTTGTCTTTCTAACTTGTTGTCTTTTTACCCAGCCCTCCATGCCACAGCCAGCTTTTGGGATGAGTCTCCATCTGGTAAAACTGGACCATTTCCCAACTTCCCCTCCTTTTTCTCCTCCTTCTCTCATGTTTCACTCTTTCACCTCTCCCACCATCACAACCTTCACCTTTAACGGCCAAACGCACCCTGTTGTAAACCCTCCTTCCCCATGCAATCAGCAATACACTCACTAACTTCCCCTGTCAGACACACACAAACACACAATCCATCACTAACCCAAACCTGGCACTATCTCAAAAAGGGCACTGTGTGAAGGCAGAGGGAACTGAGTGATCGAACAAGAGGATTTAAGCTGCTGCATGGCTTCGGTGTCACATCATCCTTCTTCAACTTGTCTCTTTTCAGCCACCACGAAGTTCACTGGCTACCTGCACCTGGACCAGGTGGAAGGACAAGAAATGTTCTACACCCCAGAGATGGAGGACCCCAAATCTGAACTGTTTGGAGAGACAGCACGCAGTATAGAAAACGCTGTAAGAAGTTTTGATATCCCTACTCCCCTCCTAAGTCTTCTACAAGTTTCAATTTATAATATTGCAAAATTATATTGTTTATATTACAGTAGATCAAATGAGAAAGTTGCAGTAATCTCTACGGGTCCCTCCGGGTCCAAAGCCTCTTAGAATTTAGGTTTTATCCTTGTAGACTCTGTGTACCATTTCCAGCTGCAGCTTACGGTCATTTTTAATAACAAAATAATAAATCAAAACCTGTGTTGCATTCATCAGGTGACACAGAAGATGGCAGGTTTTCGAGTTTGATTAAAAAAATCAATAGGTCATGTTTTCAGCTTGTTCTGCTACCCTCAAGTGTCCAGCTGACAACAGACTCAAGTCAAAACTGTCACTACAGCATGTAGCCACTGGGAAACAACACGTCTTACAGATTTATCTTTCCCAGAATAATCTTGTCAGGAACACAGAAGCCTTCTAACATCAGTCAAGGCATTGTGACAGAACGCAGCTCCTCATGGAGAGTCAGGCTAATCAAATTCTTTTGCCTCATTCAGGCAGGTATCACAGCACACTTTACGGATCCAACACCTCTGAAGCTGCTGAGTAATATTCTGCCACACTGAGCTGGAGTGATTTCTCTGGTCCGACGTCTGATAGAAAAATAACAATGATAAAAAACACATTTGCTGGATGCAGTCAGGGAACATACATCATATCTCAGAGACACAACATGCCCTGGCTGATATTTGATTTTTAATAAAAAGGGGCATATTGCCAATCTGTTCTATCAGGTGATCTGTAAAAAGGATCATGTACAGCAATTGAATGCTCAGGTAGGTGCATCAGAACAAAACAGGGCTTTTCACACAACTGTGCTTCATCACTTTCTTTCTTGTTTGTGCTTTTATATATGACTTGTTAAGAATGCTCACAGATTGTAGATTACATTGAAAAATGCTCATCAAGCGTGATGAGACTATGAATTTTATCCATCCATCCTTTTTCTGTACCACTTAGTCCAATGCAGGGTTGCAGCCTATCCCAGCAGGCGAGAGGCAGGGTACAGGACAGGTCGCCAATCCAATGCAGGACTACAAAATGAAATCTTGAAAAATCAAGTCCATGTAGTGAATATCCTGTAAATTTGGACGAATAAATCACCAGTAGCGCTTAGAAAGCTGAACCCAAGCAGGCACAAAACCGGCTCTGTAATCACAGTTTGGCCCGTGTCATTGACTTTTTCCACAGTCCGTTTTCTCTGTGGATCTCAGACCTTTGAGCAAACGTCTCTGTTGACAAGCCAAAGCCTTGTTGCTCTGATGAAATGACAACTTCTGTGTGTGTGTGTGTGTGTACATGTACCAGCTGTTAAATCAGTGTCACTAACCCCCACTGGGGCCTAATCTTCTACCTCACAGCGATTTGCGTGAGCATGCTCGTTAACGCTCAGCCTGTGGGTCTCTTGAAGCCTGGTGTGCCACTTGACAGCAACCAACCCTCTCTTCATCTTCCAGCACAAACACTGAGCACACAGTGCACTTGCACTTATTGGACTTCCACACAGACCATGTTCGCAGTCAGGCAGTCGGCCGGATGCATTTAAAGAGAATCCAACGGAAGCACATTTCTTTGACAGCATTATATAAATTAAAGCACGTGATTAAAAAGAAAAGGAGGAAAGATGAGTGTGTGTGTGTGTGTGTACAGGAGAGTTTGTCCACCATGACTTCTATTTCATTTATAATCCAGCTTTGTGGGATTTTACTTCCTACATCACTGTCACACTTCAGTCCACAATTCAAAGCCTTTTAGTAAATGAAGGGAATAATCTTTAATGTGCTGAATACTGAAGCTCAACAAAAATGTCTTAAATCATCATCTTTATTGACTAAATCGGGGTTTTTCACCTCCTCTATAAGAAACTTTGATTCCAGGCTTTTTTTATTTATTGGGCAAGTTTTTTTTAGCCTCACATTTCCCTCATTTATGTGTGTGTATATGTGTGTGTATTTGTGTGTATGTATATGACAGAGATAAAAATATATTTTATATATAAGTACCTTGTAATACTTTGCAAGTCAGTGTAAAGAACAAGATGCTATGTTGTGCAAAGTACTTTGAATTAACTTCATCTACATCTAAAAAAAGACCATAACAGAAACAGTGCTGAAAGCAGGAACAAAGCCATGAAGAATTTCTGTCTGAACGTGTGCCTTTAGAAGAAATACAATATAATGAAGGGAGTTTGTATAAAATCCTGTTGTGAATGACTGGCTTTGGTAAAATCTGTGGGGAGCATGGAGGAGACTCTTTGTAGGGAACAGAAATGGCCATTCCAGTTATGATTTTAACAAGCGACTTAAAAGAAAAGAGGGAGAGGATTTTTTTTCTGGTTTTCTTGCACTGTGTAAGTGTGATTAATGCACAACCACACGCTGGTAAGGACAGAGCTACAGTCAAACCCTTAGTAGATGTATGTTTTTTCTTCAACTCTAGGATGAAAGCTGCCCGATTTTAAGTAGAAACACTGGTGCAGATTCTAGTCCAAGAACAACCTGAGTTTCACTGTGTGGATCTCTTCAGGCTGTACACACAAAGCAGGAAAAGCAAAGCCAATCAGAATGTCAGGATAGCATGACATTTATCTTAGCTGCTTGTTCATGAAATTAATGCCACAGCAGCCAGCTAAATGTCGTTTTGTGCAGACACGTCCGACGGCCTCCTTCTCTTCAAACCAATTTGAGCGCCGGTCTTTCTTCCTGGTAGATAGTGTACAGCTTTGTAGAATGAAAGTGTTGAGCTCATTACCACTCTTATTTATCATGTGTTGTCTCTGTCGTTTCTCTCCTCCCACTCCTGCCCTCTCATTTTCAGCTCAATGACTTGTTCAGGAATTCGGAGGTGAACAAAGACTTCATGAGCGTCCGCGTCCGGAACCTGGCACCCAGCAACTCCATCCTGGCCTTTGTGGATGCTTACTTCAGACAGCGTAAGATATCAGTAGAGCAAAAAGAAGCTTTTGACCATAATCAGATTAAAAAGTTTGTCGTTTTGTCATCAAAGTCCTTTTCATTTCTCAGCCAGTAAAATCTCTTTTTTGTCCTAGATGACATTAGCTCATAACAAATCAGTTTTTATGTTTTTTAAAAGCTTTGTTGCTTTTTTATGTCCTCACAAAACTCTGTATGTTTACTTCATATTCCATGTTTTCTCAAAACTTGTTTCTGAATCAGCCTCATGTCGCCTCCCTAACATTAGTCCTCTAAGCTTTTGTGCGTAAGCAGTGAATATGTTCCTACACACACACACACACACCCTCTCGGTGATGCATACACAGTAGGTGGCTCCAGCATCAGGGGTCATAACTGTGTTTATGCCTCTGGTACCATGAACTGTGACATATTTCCTAACTTATCCATATTTATGCAACTGTTCTCCAAAAAGTCCCATATTTCTTTTACTGTGCATTTGTCCTGCAGCAGATCAAAATATGTTTTTTTCCCCCCATTTGCATTTGTAAAATAACACATTTGAAGGATCTGCATTGTTGGTGGAGACATGCGCTGTCATAGTGTTATTTAGTCTTTTTTTTTTGCTTTGCTTGGACTATTGAAAGTCACTGAATGGTTTTTCCTTTTTTGAATTGTCCTAATTTTTTAATTTTGTCCTCAGTGCCAGTACAATCTCTCCTGCAACAACCAGCCTTTATATAAAACACAAACACATCTCTGATAGAAAGTTTTCAGGGATGCTAATATTACTTTAATGATTTAGTTAGGCATTTTTGCACCTATTCTGTTAAGTGTTTCAAATATTATTAATAATACTTAATATAATATATAAATTTCTGTATAAGCAAGTAGCTTAACTCCAATGGCCATTCATCTAATTAAAGGTGTATGCACATTTTCATTTCTGCACAGCATCAAATTTAGGAAAGTTCTGATTTTTATTCAGCTCCTCCAGGCTCTAAAATAATTAGGAAGATATGCCATAATTTGTGTTTAACTTTACTTTCTCACACAAATCCTGTGCCTGCTCCATCCTTCTTCATATTTATAGTTTTTATGAGCATCATTTAGTGCTCTTCGTACCCTTCGCATGGAGCAGTGGATGCTGTTATGTAGCGCTCCTTCATGGCCTGTAAAACAAGCATCTGCGGTGAATATTATGAGAGCGATTCATCTGGAAAAAAGTCGGACAAGCGACGGTTGGAGGACAAGTGGTCCATGGAGACCCTCCACCTGTCACAGACAGAGCTGTCTGATAAATTCAGCGTACCATTAAAGAAGCTTGAGTCCTGTATTTGCTTCAGATTGCTCCTGAGAGGCCTTGTCCTGAGTGGTTGTGTATCTCGTTTATTGTAGATACAAGATACACAGTGGAGGACATCATGGGAGCCCTGGTGAAACAGTTAAAGGCCTCTAAAGACACAAGCATCTCTGTGAAGAAGCCAGAAAATGAGAATATCGTCTTCAGAGATGATGGTAATATAATGTGGACTTAACAGGAGTGTGTAACGATTAATAAAATAAAATGGGTTTTATTTGGTTATTTATGAGATATTTTAACAAAAGTTGTTATAAAGAAAACCTCAGGACCTTAAGCTATTTTTCCTTTAATTGTCAGGCGTGTCCGCTGGCCCCATTTTCACCACTACAACCACCACCACAGCAGCAGCAGTCACCACAGCTGCTCCCATAACCACGACCAGGTCTCCACTAACCTCTCCTTACATCACTCGCCGCCCACCAGGCACTACCCGCAGGCCTTTCAACAGCCGACGTACCACCACCACTGCACCAGTCTCTACCACCACTGCAGCCAGGACAACCCTGCCGCCCCGTGTTAAAGGAAGGATTCATCATCATCACAAGCCACAAAAGCCCTGCGACTCTCACCCTTGTCTCCATGGGGGCACCTGTGAGGATGACGGCAGTGATTTCAGCTGCAAGTGCCCCGCTGGGCGAGGAGGGTCAGTGTGTGAGAAAGGTAAGCCACACAGCTGTATTAGGCACTCTTTCCTTGCTCTCTATCATTAAAGCGCTTAAAGCAAACATTTTCAAATATGAGCTCTCTTTAAAATACACATAAAAAATAGCGGGATAAGAATTGTTGTGTAGTTTCAAAGAGCTCACCAAAGGCTAATATTACAGGGATTTCTCAGCAGCTAACAAGGTTTAAAGCATTCTGCTTTCCATTGTGCCAGTCGTGTTTAAGCAGTTTTATAATCACTGCAAACCACGTCCTTCAGTGCTTTAATGTGTTTAAAAGGTAGCCAAGCAAACCATTATTATAAAGGCAAAACATCAAAGAAATGTTTTATTGAATGAACATTTCATTTTACAGGATAGGAAAAGGGATTCTCTTGTTATTTTGTGGTTTTTAATAATAGGCGTGTGTACAAGGTGACATCCTAAATAGCAGTGGGAGTAATGATGTTCAGTTATTGCTGGAATATGTAAATGAAATGATAAGTGGTTACAGATGTGGATTTATTGGCTGATATAAAGCTATAGAACGAGTTATTCCTGGACTGAATGTCAGGTTTATGTGTGTGTGGTGTTATTTATTTATTTTTTAACTCAGAAACACAGGGATGAAGTAGCCTCTCTGCCTTGTTTGCCACTTAGCCTTATTTCCAGCATTTCAGACACTTTTGGAACTGTATAAACCATGTTGCCAAATGTAACAGAACCCAATTCACTTTGTAGAGAAAATCAAGAAGTTCTTGAGTTTCCTCCTACTTACCCTACTTTGGGATTTTGGGGAACAAGTAGTGACCTCATGCAGCTGCATCTTTAGATAATTGACAGTAATTGCTTTGATGGGAATTAGCTGCTGAGAGTCACTTTGTGTCTTTGAGTTGCAACAGCTAACTAAAATGATGCTCACCCACACTTAGATACACACACACACACACACACACACACACAGAGAGCCTCCTCCAGATCAATCAAGTCATTAGGAAACAGGGAGCTCATCAGATGCCTTTGTTCTCAGAGAGATGGACAGAAAGACAGATGGACAGAGAAAAAGGAGCCCATGGGAGAAAATTGGTTGTAATCATATTTTTGAGTAGCCACAAAAACAAAGATTTTACATATGCGTGCTTGTGGATATCTTGAAAGTTGGTAAGGAGAAAAAGAAAAGTCATCCTTCTGATGAACTATTTGAAAGTCTAAGAATAAACTGATAGACAAGCTTATTTTTCTGTCAAGAACCAGTGACTCATCACCACCACTCAGGCTTAATTATGCACATTAAACTTCTGTTGGAAGGAGATAAAGTAAATCACATGGTAATGACGGGATTGGCTTATTGTCTTCATTCTTCCACAGTGATCAGGTACTTCATCCCATCATTTGGAGGCGAGTCCTACTTGGCCTTCCAGACGATGAGTGCATACCACATGGTCCGCATTGCCATGGAGTTCAGAACTTCGGAGATGAACGGCCTCCTGCTCTACAACGGCCAGTTGAATAAGAAGGACTTCATCTCTCTGGCTCTGGTCAACGGCAGAGTGGAGCTCAGGTAAGCGCTGGCTCAGTTAAGAGCAGTGACTTTGTCACTTATTGATTCTACTGCTTTCGCTCGATGAAATTTAATAGGTGGTTTTATCCTTCCCATCTATCCCCATTGCAAAATGCGATGAAACATTAATGATATCCATGAGGAAGCAGGGTCATTGCAGCAGCAGCTGGGGGAGGGTGTAAAAAGAGCTAAACAAATAGACAGCACTAAAGATAATGAGGCAAATAATTAGAGCAAGTAAATATGTAGAAAACCACAGTGCCAGAAAATAAATAAAGATGTGGAAGCTTCTGGACATATTGCAGGTTTAAGTTGTGAAGGCATACAATCAGAAAGATAATTAAGTAAGCAAGTAAGCTGTTCTCATAACTATGTTTAAAGAAGGAGAAAATGTTTGTAGACTATCTGAAATGGGGTATATATTTAGATATTTTAAACATATGAAAACAGAACTGGATGTGCAGTTTTAGTTCTTATGTTCCTAAACGGCAGCAAATACACTGGTTGGACACATACAGGTTGGACTGTATATTAGACTGTAAGTATACATTGAGGGAAAATAAACATATAGGTGGATAAATGAAACATTTTAAAAGCCAAAAAAATAGCTAAACTGAAATTATAGCTGGACATGAGGCGTGGTTGAAATACCTAGGGATCTCCATTAATGCAGTGAGGTAATGTGCTGGTAGCTTGGTAAAATCTGAGCCACGATGTCTCAATGAGACACATAATACTGGATTCCTGATATTCCCATTGTGACCCAGTTGGCTCTTCAAGCTCATTTGTTTCATCTGCCAGTGATCATGTTACCCATGATGACCCAGAGAAGAAAGAGTTCATAATTTCTCCGTCTTGCTCTCTCTTTTGCTCCCGCTTTTCATCCTAGATGCCTCCTCTTCAGCTCATGTTTGGCTTAATTTAATACTTACATACTCACACTTATAAATAACTTTCCCGTTGGCACACCTTTAGCATATGTAGACCTGCCGTGTTATGTGCTTACTCACAACCAATACTGATTCTCACAATATAAAACTAGATCTGCCCCTTTAAGATATGTAACATTTACTTGAATAAAATATGAACAATACATGTATGATACAGTTTCTCCTGAAGCTGTCAGTGGCCACTGTCAGAAACACTCAGCGTTATAATAATGGGAATAATCTTCATTCATTTCTTTAACCACAGAAGAATTGTATGAATAAAAATCATGTCATCACTAATTGCAGATTCTACACGTCTTGTGTTTTTAAGACCATCCCCTCACCTTGTCTTTGGGATATCACCCTTGCACATCAAAGCTTTTCCAGTTTCTCACACCCTGGTCAGGTTAGATATCTCTATTGAAAATGAAATCAATGGCAAACTAAAGGAGATCATTATTCACTTGTGCTTTCAAATAGAGGTCTGTCTCTCAACTCAGGAAATACAGCTGTGCGATTACCACCCACGGCTCTGCAAATCCAAGACATGAGGGGAAGAACTAATTATTCGGGGCAGATAATTACTCTCAGGTTGTGCTAATACTACTGCGAGTGTGGGTGCTCCTACACGACTGTTCTCTTCTGTGATGATGTGGCCTTTTTCTCAACAAAACCTCACTTGGTAAAAGGTTGAAAGAAATTGAAAGTGTGAAAAAATATGTTTTTAATTGAGTAACTACTCTTTTACAGTTGCATCGTGTAGTTTAAAGTCTCTTATTACCTGACTTTTATCCATTTGTTGTGCAGTAGCAGATTCATTTGAGTCATTGCTTGATAAAAAGCAAACATTAACTAGAAAACTATCAACAGAAACTGATATTAATGTAAATTTACTCTGCTTATTGAGCCAGCTTTTTTATTTTCTCTGTTATCCCCTTTAGATTCGACACAGGATCGGGCACAGAGGCAGTGATGAGCCGCGTTCAAATCAGTCAGGGGCGCTGGCATCAGCTCGTAATGACGCGTAATCGGCGAAGCGGCTTTCTCAGCGTTGACAATGAGCCCCCGGTCCATGGGGAGAGTCCACTTGGCACAGATGGCCTCAATCTTGACACTGAACTGTTCATTGGAGGAGTGACAGAGGAACTGAAGCAGGAGTAAGGCTTTTACTCTATATGTAGTAACATCATACTAACCTATCAACTGTGATTTACTTTAAATAAAGTTTTTAAGAGTATTTGTATTGTTTTTAACAGGATGCTGGCTTGCACTGATTGAAAAAGTATATCAACATGTTGCAGCATTTTCAGCCCCTTCTCTTACGGTCTAATAGCTGTGCAGCAATCACAAGTGTCTTTCTTTGTGCTTCTCAGAATGACTGATAGGACAGGGGTTACCAGTGGTCTGGTGGGTTGCATCCGCTTGCTGGATGTCAACAACAAGCTGCTTAATCTTCAGGAGGATGGTAGCGACAGCCTTTTCGGCAGTGGGATGGGTGAATGCGGTAACAACCCCTGTCAGCCAAATCCCTGCAAGAATGGTGCTGAATGCATGGCCAAGGAGGCCGAGATGTTCCACTGCAAATGCAGTCAAGGATTCTGGGGTAAGTTCAACACAACAGAGCATCTCGGTGAAGCTCAGCTGATTGGGATTCCTATGTGTTTTCTACATATGCAAAAGCAGCAAAATATGTAGAGCATGAGTTTAACCACGTTCCAATTTCAATCATGAGTACCTTGTAGTTCTAAATTATGGTTATTTATATCTGTGTTGCCTTTTTTAAGGATTCAGTGTGGTCATGCCTTACTCACAAATCCTAAGTAAGCTTGACAGCCTAATTTCAGAGTGTAACTACCCCCAACAGAAGAGCTTAAAGTCATTTAGTAAACACCAAAGCAGTCAAATCTATGCATCCAATGTAGAAACGAGAGCTCATATGCTGACGCCATTTAGGAAACATTAAAACTTTCAGCCTCTAGCTTATGTCTTCCACCAGCAGATGGCAACTACATATAAATTGAAAAAGAGTGCTGTGAAGAAGACACCCAATCAAGGCCAAGTCAATAGCCCTTCACCGGTGATACTATAGTGCAGCCTATTAATTGCCCGGGCAAAGTTTTATGTTTTAATAGTAAAAGAGTTTATCCTCGTATGGGGGTAGGTTAGTAGTGTTGAAAACCACCTATCAGCAGACTTTTTAAAGACATTATCCTTGAATTTACTACATGGATCAATAAAGTATCTCATAACATTTTATATAAAAAGTACTTTTATGTTCTGGTAATGAAAGATTTGAGAAGAAATCCAGATTCCACTCAGAAGAAGCTATCGCTGTGATGTTGTGTTGGCAACATTGTGAAAAATGAATGGTAATGAGTATTGAACCAGCTTTGCCTGCAGACCTGCGTTCAAGTTAATTTTATCATAATGTCAGTTTAAAGTGTCCAAGATTGCTTTTCTGGAGGGAAGGGACAGATCAGAGAGAGAGGGAAGAGAGAATTATTAGATGGGAAGAGCTGTAGTTAGAGGGAGAACATGTCAGGACATCCAGATAAATGAGAGGGGTGAGAAAACATCAGAGTGGAAAGAAAGAAGAGAAATGGAAAAAAGGATCGGAGGATAAAAGGCAGCTTCCAAAAAACGAGAGTGAGGAAAACAGGGAGGCCTGTGAGCTCAGCGGGGATGGGGTTCATTAACGTGCTCTCCTCACCACAGGCTCTGACTGCTAAAGTAATGATGGGTGAATTCAGATGGGCTGTGGCAGAGGGCAAAACCATCAACTACCAGACACGTGCAAGCTTTTCCCACAGTGTGCACTGGCCCTGAAACATGTCTGCATGGCGGGGAGGCTCTCCCCTGTTTAATCTGGACGTGTAATATTTCCAAATCCTATTAGAAAATGACCTCTATTAAAAAGGAAGTCGTCAAACTATCTCCACTTTCTCTTCCCAGCTGTCTCAGATGGAATAAAAGACACACTGGTTGAACATTGTGGAATAGCACTGATGTTTGTTTTTCCCCTTGTACATCTGTCTTTCTGTGTACAGGTCCAACATGTGCTGACATCCATGATCCATGCGTACCCAGCAAGTGCCATGTGAGTTCCCAGTGCCAGGTACTGCCTGAGGGAGGGTACAAATGCAAGTGCCCCATGGGACGTGAAGGCAGACACTGTGAGACAGGTAATCTAACTAAAAACATCCTTTTGGACATGAACACACTGACCAGACCCCTTCTCAATGTTTGCATATATTTCCTGTCCTACACTTTCCACTGTGTGACTTTTCAATCCATCCTAAATTGAAGTGGGAGATCAAAAGCAGACTGGAGGTGAGCCTTCAGAGTTGAGGCAGGGAGGGGATGTGTTACAGAACTGAGGCGGATGATTGGCCCCGTCGGGCCATTCACCACATCGACTCGGCAACGCTTGTTAGTGGGAAAGCAGAAGCGAAACTGCTGCATTTCTCCACTGTCTTCTTCACTATCCACCCACAGGTGTTGTGTTCAGACTTGTTTGTTGGGGCTTGGTTTTACATGGCAGAAGCAGGCTGCTGCTGGGAAAAAGACCAACTTGCTTTTGAAGTTCATCATTAGCACCTTTTGGTGGTGTCGAAGTCTGCTCACGTTTTCCCTCCTTGCCTATGTAGCTGTTGTAGAAGTTGACTTTTTCAGCTGCAAATTAAGGAAGATAAACTTTCATTCACTTCCCTAACAAAAAGAGAGACATGCAACCTCTGTGCCCTGGGGAATTAAGGAAAACCAGATGGGAGTAGCCTCTGTCCAGCCTCTGAGTCCAAGTTAGCGAGTGATTAAAATAAATTGAGGTGAGCCTAAATCAATGTTATGTGAGCACAGCGTCTCCCATTCCAAAAGGCTATTTTTACACAGGAATCAATGAGATGACTAATCGCATCAGTCCTCTCTGCCCATGGTGATTAATAGCAGCATCAGTCAACCAGTGTCAGCCCCAGACAGCAGCTTGCAGATAAGGAGGCAGTCAGGTGGATGTCCCTGCTCAAAACAGTTAAAAAGATAGGTAGCTTTGAGCCCACTCATCACAAGCCTGAAGGTGAGTTCAGTCGTAATATGAAGTGTTTGCATCAGAGCGTGTTTGTGTGTGCTGAGCTGTGGTTTTCATTTCACTTCTGCCAGTGTTCATCAGCACAGCTTGCTGCTATAATATCACAGAAAAAGGACTCTTCTCAGGGGTGTTCCTGCAGTATTGAATGACCTACTTTCCTTACTGCTTTTACCCTGTGATAGTGTAAATCATCACTGTTTAGCACTGAAAGCAAGACCACTTGAAAAAAATGAACTGCAGGAGGAGTTGCAGCTTCACCAAAGATTAACAGTAGCTTCATTTAAAGTGCAGGTGAGTGTGCACTTTGCGTCTCACTCGCACACTGAAAGCAACTAACTAACCGACTGACTGTAAGATGCTGTTGCACTGCAGTCTTAAAAAGGAAAATATGCGATTTAACTACCTTGTTTATTCTTCTCTTACTTTTATGGGGGTTTGATAGGATTTACTGCAAGTCCTAATGAGGTAACACTCCTCACATGTAAATCAAATGATGGCAGAGCTTAATTACTGACCTCAGTACTAGATGGATCTGGTATAGTGTTGGCATCTTCTCATTTAGGTGGCATTTGAGCTTTAAGATGCCTGTTAAGAGTAAATTGACTAACTTCCTTGTGGTGAAGCTCTGTGCCCATATGTCATGCGGCTTACCCTGGTCACTCAGCTCTTACTAAGGCCTCGACCTCTAGCATCCTATTGATCATGGTTTCAGGCTGAGAAATGTGTGAAAAAGAGAGAAACCATCCATACTGCTGTCTGAGAAACTACATTGGGAGTGTTTGTCTTACTCCTGTAGAGCTCAGCTAAGAGCAGAATTCCTTGTCAGTGTTGGACTATTCTTTCCCCTCTTCCATGGTGCGTACCATCATCATTAGCACTCCTCTGCACAATAGCTAATTAGCTTTCTCATCTCTGTCTGCCTTCTCCATCCTAACTCGACTCAGTTAATCCCAGCCAATTATGAATAAAAGCTGTCTTGCTGGCTGCTTTGGGTTTGTGTGCTCGGCAGTGTGTTTGTGTGAGTTGCCTAGCGAATCACGTGACACTGAATGATGGTAGTTTTTGCAATATAACCAGATACCCCCCACATCCCCCGATTCCCGGGTGACACTTGAGTGATTTTAATGTCAAGCAACTTGTTAGAAGGATGGCACAGTGCCTGTCCTAATGACTCCAGACAGCGAGGCGTAGACGTGTTGCAAAGACATGAATTTGCAAAAAGCCCTGCCAAAAGTACAATGGCTGCATTATTTCACAGGTCCCAGCTGCGTGTTAAACTCTGCATGTCTCCACAGGTTCTTTGTCATACAGTGGCAAGCTGTGTAATCAGTCTGGCATAAGGGTTTCGGATTTTCTTTCTTTTTTTGTTTGTTTTTTCACATTTCTATTAAGCGAAAGTCTTAATCCCTAAAGGCTATAAGTACAAACCCATCTTTTTCTGTAATGCTGACAGGTCCCTCAAAGATGTACAGACTATCCCTGAATTTCAATTCTGGCAGCAACACAAACAGAACCTGAGGTTGTATCTAGTTTCTTTGTTTTTTATTTTTTATTTTTTTTATCTTCTGTTTCCAGTGGTGGAGAGGAGAGGAGCTTACATGCCTCAGTTCAACGGAGACTCCTACCTGCAGCTGAAGGGGCTCCATCTCTATGGGCATGAGCTGCTGTAAGTCCCAGGTCTTTGAATTAAACCTACACAGTGAAGAGTTACATGTATTACTGAACGCTGAATGTTATGTAGTTTTCGTGCACTAAACTTGTTCAGTGCCTGAGGCAAAGAGCTTTCTTTAAGTCTGAGCTGAATTGATAATGAGGGCTGCACAAATAACTTTATCAAGGTCTAAGGGTGGTTAATGTGCTGTAGTGTCTCTTCACGATTTCACGAGTGCAACAAATACAAAAAAAAAAAGCATTCATCATTTGCTTCTTGGGTATAAGTAATAGCATTTCACTGTGGTGTGTTCATTGAGTTTTGCTTATGCTTCATTTGCAGTCAAAAAGTCAGCTTGACGGTGGTTCTCATGGCCAATCACTCCAATGGTTTGATCTTCTACAATGGTCAGAAATCAGACGGAAAAGGCGACTTCATCTCTCTGTCCCTAAATAACGGGTTCTTGGAGTTTCGCTATGACCTAGGAAAGGGACCAGCTAATATCAGGTCCACATGATTTGAGAGTTTTGACAAGTCTCAAAAACATTAAAACAGCTACATTTTAGTTTGAATTAACATGTTTTACCCACTATGTGACCGTATGTGTGTGTGTCTGGTTCAGGAGTATGCAACCAATCCAGCTGAACGTGTGGAACACCGTCAACCTGGAGCGCTACCAACGTAAAGGGGAGATTATGGTTAACCAGAAATACCCTGTCCTGGGAGAGGCACCAGTAAGAACCAAGCTAACAAGCATCCGCCTCTTCTTATCTTGCTTTTAGCATGCAGAACCGACGGAGCTGTGCTATGTTTAGCCTTCCTTCTGACCGTGTATCCTCATCATTGTGATCATATTTCATCAATTTATATATTTCCTATTTGCATATGTAACACTACTAAAGGAACTGCTTCAGGCTCAGGTGAATCTGTAAACATTCCCATTGTTGAGGTTTCTACACGGTTTGGCACACTATGGCTTTGCAGGCTTATTCTGTAGAGAATATTCAAACATGCATAAAGGTAAAATAGAATAGACTGACCGTAGAAATGTTTCGGGTCAGTTTGACAAGCTGTCTCAGTTTTGTTGCTGCAATGTTTTCTTACTCTCTGCCTTTGACAATCTCTGCTGGAGATAAAAACTTAGTCTTGCATTTAAAAGTGAAAAGCAGTCTTTGCCACTGGTATTCAGTCTATTTTATAATATCGGCCTCTGGGGTGGTGTCAGGGGAGTTTGAGGCAGATAAGAGCAATATCAGCAGCAAGAGGAGCGTAATGAAACTCTTGAGCCCAGCGCCTAAACCAATAAAGCAGGTACACGCTATTAAATGAGGGTGATCTAATAGTTCGATAAGTCTGTATCCAATTATATTAAACAGTGTAATTTGTAATTATGAACATGCATCCTGTCAGCTCCATCATCTCCTATAAGATGCAACAATACCCCTTTTTTTAAATTATTTATATTTTATCTCACGACTCAGTCCCTCCCCCACTGTCTCTCATCGTCTGTATGGTAATTGTGTTGTACTCGAGCTACAGAGGCAGAAAATCTTATTAAAAGAAGAGAGTAAAGGAAAAGCAAAGATGTGTGTGCGTGTGGAGGGGGGCAGGGAGGACGCAAGGGATGAGCTGAGACTAGTTATGGAGCTCAATACAGAGACCCCATTCAGTATGGATCTCAGCTAATTCTCTCCTACTTCAGCTTTAAGAACCAGAGTGAGTTACAGTGAAGGCTTTTTCTACAGTCACACAGACACATATATGGATACATTTATGAGCAATCATCATATCAAGGACAGTTCAGGCTGCCACCACAATGAAATACAAACTTTCAAAGGCAGAGATAGGAGAAATAAAAATCTACTTTACTTTTTATTTAATGGCAGCAGCCTGTAAATGAGGTTGGGTTAAGTGGCTCTATTCACAGTCTGTCATCCATGAAGTTTTTTTCTCTTTTTTTTCTTTTCATCTTTTCCTAAATGGCACCATCTGCCTCATGCACAGCCTTTTTAGATGCACACCTTATTTGCATTCATTCTCGCACAGCTTTTTGAATGCATACGGTACATAACACAGAATGTGTTTCGCTAGTTTATAAAAAATGTTTTCATTTAATGTACTTGTGTCACTTGTCTGTTCTCCCCACCAACTATATCTAAAGCTCTTATAGATGTATATATGTGTAATCGTGAGGTAATATGTGAATGTGTGCTTGATGTTTTTTTTACTTGTCTAGCTCTGCATGCTTCTCTTTGCACAGACACTTACTAGTCTTCCCCTATTAACTCTCTTCCTCCTTATTTTTTTCCTTCTTTATGATGTGCTGTCTGGAAATAAGAGATCACGCAAGGTAATGAGACAAGTCCCAGTCACACCTTAGCTCCGTGTTTCATTTTGAGCCATTCACTGAGTACTCTCACCCCCATCTCTCCATGCAACAACAGCACTGAAGAAAAAAGCTACTTCTGCAGAGCTGCGGGCACCTTTGAAAGTGCCAGTTCTGTAGAAAAACTTTGCCATTTCATGAGCACATACATGCACACGCAGCACTGAAGAGGAGATGCTCTTAAAGAGCACAGTTTGGCTTTCACCTCGGTCCATCTGCTACGGGGGTGGAAGGGGGTGGGAAGGTGGGAGGAAAGAAGGGAAGAAAGCAGTCATCTTTTAGACCGTCATTGTTTTCAAGCAACAAAGAGACGTCTTCATTAGTCTGGCGTAGGCGAGGATATCGCAGTGGTGCCGCGTGCCTGTCAAAAAGTGGGAGCGAGGAGGATGTATACCGTAGGAGATGATAAGGTGCTGAGCCAAGCTGGGCTGTTCTTTTGTCATCTGCTCTCACTTCTTTTGCACACAGGGGCAATCCTCCATAATCACATGAAGTCGCTCACTCTTTGACCCACTCACTTGACTGTACCACACAACAAAACTCACTTTGCATCAAGCAAGTCTTTAGAACCAACTGCCCTCCTTCTATAGGTGCTGGTTATTATCGGTTTGAGAAAAACACAGCGAGATCTTCCATTTCATTGCATGGATTCTCACCTAATCATACAAAAACAACAAAGCTCAAGTTCCACCATATATATTGAACTATAGCACAGTCTCGGATTTACCTGCAGAGTTGCTGTTACAAAGCCATGATGTTTACAGAAATAACCTGAGGTGGGAAACTTTCCCCTATAGTCGGTGGCATCTTTTGGCAAAGCCCCAAGGCATCATCCACAACTGGATCCCACAGCTTTGGCCAAGTCTTTGCCTCCAACACTGCTGGAAGCAGCTCAGGGTGCAGTGACACAGCCCCGGGCTTCAGTCAAGCTCCACTGCCTCCTGCTCTCCAAAATCCTTTCCTAAATAAAAGCCAAGCTGATGCCAGCTTGCATGTTTATTTGCCCCCTTCCATCTTTTTTCCCAGCAATTAACTCCACTTTACCCTTCTGGCTATTACCGTCCTACATAAAGTGAAGATCATTCATTTCTTCCCTCTGAAGTGGTTTGGCTCTTTTACTGAGAAAGTGTCACCTTTGCAAATGCAAAGCAGCTGTCCCTAAGGTTTGGCGGAAAGAATCGATTTTCATACCCATCTGACGCGCAAATGAATTGCAATTAATGTGTCTTCACACTCTTCTGTTTGAAAGGTCGGTTCTTATAATCAGCCATTCATTAGAGATGTCTATAAAGAACTATCCATATCTGCAGTCCAGCCTGCTCCTGATTTTCTTTGTAGTCTCTCTGTATGTCACGCAGGCGATAATTGAACACTCTCTGCAAGACAACCAAATCACTTGTGTTGTAACATATCAAGTGGACTGATGTGGAACGAAGGCAGGAAAGCGCAGTTAAAACTTCAATATAAATTAATCCCATTCATTCTTTTTCCTAATTGAGCTTCCTAACTGACGATATGTCTGCAAATTTGGTAAATGCTTATCTCATTGTGGGCATCTCAGGTTAAAGGGTAGATCTTTTCTCTGGCTCCTCAGACATCATCAGAAATTTCTGTTCATTATTTTACTTGACAAATACAAGGTTTGAAACCTAATTACACTTCTTTTTGATTGGTCACTTTTACAAGGATGTACAAGTAGCGATCCGACCCAGCAAGCAGCTTAAAACAGACAGAAAACCAACAGGAGAATGTTGTAAGGCATTTTGGGAATCTTGTTTCAGCCACATTGCTAATTCTACAGTTTGGCTACTAATCAGGTTGTTCAACTATGTATAATAGAACATGAATTGGCAATGTTACAAGGGAGAAACGATAAAAATTATTATTATATATACCGTATATGTATGTAT
>JBAMHV010000014.1:19881275-19910691 GCA_037177535.1 Pseudomugil gertrudae
GCAAGTAAGGAGGAAAAACATACGTTAAATACAAACTATGAAAGCTGAGTTTGGAAAATATTAATAAATGCATGTGAGGATGTTTTGTGTTGATTTGGCTCATTGGGTGAAAGCAGTTTGTTGTCCTGTCTCATCAGAACGTGCACAAAGATCTCAACCTAAAGGAGTCTCTTTTTGTTGGTGGAGTTCCCGATTACAGCAAACTGCCGAGAGCCGCTGCGCTTACGGAGGGCTTCAAGGGAACGATTCAAAAGGTAAAAGGTTTACAAGCTGCTATTTTCACAGTATTTTTAGTTTGTGTTATTTTAATGACTTGTGCCCTATGAGACGTACTGTAGCAAAGTCGAATGATGTTATTAGGTGCTCCGCTGTCATATCCCAAATCCTCATCTGAGCAAATTTCCATTATAAGCTCACACTGTGACTGGAGTGGCTCTGCTCATTTGGATTAGCATGGACTAATAATAGATGCACATTTTGAAGGCCCTCCATTCTCAGATCTTTCATGTCAGCTTTCCAGTTTTTTTCTCCACTTTCCAGAAAAAAAAAGCTCATCTCCATGTGCCAAAAATAACTCATTTAGAACAAAGGCTGGATGTTGCTGTTTGTACAAACTTGTCATTAGTTCTCATATGCAAACTTTCCCTCTACAGCGTTGTGCCTATCAAAAGCTAAATGTGGTGTTTGTCGAACTTGGCCTCTAGGGAATAGTTCATTATAATGGCGACAGTATGTTTTTGCATTTTAATGCAGATTTAACTGGTGCTGTACCTTCTGTTTAATGTGTTGACAGTGAAGAATTCATCTTTATCATATTAATGTAAATCTACAGAATAACCCGTTTGATTCGTTTTTAGGTTACGCTTAAAAACGAGTTAATGATTCTTCTGC
The DNA here is from genome assembly GCA_037177535.1 of Pseudomugil gertrudae. Lineage (NCBI taxonomy): Eukaryota > Metazoa > Chordata > Actinopteri > Atheriniformes > Pseudomugilidae > Pseudomugil > Pseudomugil gertrudae. The sequence goes on from JBAMHV010000014.1 coordinate 19,882,167, forward strand.
ATAAATTTCAAAACCTTTTAAAGGGATGTTTTCTTTAGGAAAACAGTCAAGAGCCTAAAGATAACAGCTTTTATGTTTTCTATGAAGAGAAAGTATTAATTAGTTCATTTTAACAATAAAAGCAATTAAAGTGAGCTAACAGACATAAAAGATAAAAACTGTATTGTAAGCTCCACACAGAGCTCTAAAACAGTTCATACTAAGATTACAGCATAAGCACAAGTGATTTATTATCTTATATTATTTTGGTGCACAATTTTACTTGCAGGTTGTTAAATTGCTTTTTTTTTAATTGAGTCGCAATAAACATTTTTCTGTCATCTCAGTCTAATTAAATTGTGAATTATATACCGTTTGCACATCACACATATTGGGTGTTTTTTCTTATCTGCTTTGTAACCTGACTGAGCCTGACTATAGCTGTCACAGCATCCCTCCCTGCCTCTCATGTCTCCAAACATGGCGGCTCATTCCCTGAGCACCCAGACAGCACTCAGACTAAAATGGAAAGTAATGTTTGTTGCGCTTCGTTTCTGTATTATAACTGCAGAGTTCTTAGCAAAGTTTTAACAATGTAAAGCATCATTTATTGATAGCGTTAAATTAAACTAAATGGTCTGGTGGCTCAGATCTCTTTTCGACTGGTTAGAATTTAAAAGATTAAACATCCTCTGTACTACTATCCTATCTTGTTGAGGTGTGTCTGTATCAGGGTGCCCAAAGGCAGTCCTTGTGATCTCCCATCCTGCAACTTTTACATGCTGACACACCTGAATCAAATTGCTGTATTTCCTTTTCTTCATGTGTAACTGTGTAGGAGAAGGGAAAGTTGCTGGATGGTAGATCTGGATGATGGAACTTGGGCACTCCTGATCTAAATGATAGCTCACAGTTTGCTAATGTGATTGCTTTTATGGGATAGTTTGTTGCTACATCAGCTCACAGCCCCAAATACATTGTATCTGACAGCTCATACTCAATCCTAATGAGACACAGTTTAATTTAATTAGCTAAGGGCTGAAGTTTGAATTAATTTCTGCAGACTTAATTTATACCACTTTAATTAGTTGTATATTTAATTTGAAATATTTGACTGAAAATGAGGTTATTATGATTTGAACCTGAGTTGTCACAGGTGTGAATGCAGTACTTTGGTGAGTTGGTGTTACTTTTAAAGTTATGCAGCTCAGAGGACCGGGAGGGATTCCTGAGATATCCCCACATTTTGTTGTTGTTTTTAGTGTGTGTTTAATACCCCCAAGCAAAAGTTGCAATATTTTCCATATTTTTGTCCTGTTTGCAGATTATGCTTATGAGTACGCCTATACTCAGGGAGGAGAATGCCCTGAACGCCAGCAATGTAGTGATGTTCCAGGGTCACCCATGTTCCCGGGAACCCTGCCAGAACGGTGGCCGCTGCAACCCAGACCTGGGAGGATACGAGTGCATTTGCCCCCACGGCTTCTCAGGAGAAAACTGTCAAACCCGTGAGTATTGTTACAAATATGCTTGCAGTCACTTTTAGTTTATGTGCATCCTGGTACAAATCAGTGCGGTAAAGAAGACCTCAGTGCTGAAAAACTTGTCCTACCCCACTTTTAAGTATCAGCTTGACATTTCTTTTTTTCATAAGCAGTAATTACTGTGTTGAAATCATTTTGGTGTAGATGCAGAGAATCATTGTAACAGCACAAATTGTTCCCTTTTCTCATCAAAGATTCTCTGTTGTAGCTTTAAAAGGAAATATTGCATTTTGGCATCTTATAAAGCTTAGTATAAGTGGGATTGAAATCAGCGATGCTTCATGTAACACAGCTTGATCCCGGCTTGGCTTATTAGAAGGTGAAATATGAGCCACGGTTTCTCTCCTCTTTGGACCTTTATTACCATTGTGTTGTTTCTGTGCAAGAGAACATTAATATTACACGTGCGATGCCTTTTTTATGTTAGTGCTGTTATGTATTGATTTCAAAGTGAAGCGGCTGTTGTGAAAATGATTAAGTGCGTCAGCTGAATATTCTAGAAATGAAAGGGTTGCAGATTCCTTTCATCATCATCATGTTACCCTGCCAGACTCGCACTCTCTCCGGCCCAATCCGTCTTACATACTCTGTCACTGCTTTTGCCATTAACCTTGTGCGTGTGGTCGCTTGTCCCTTTCACGTTAATTAAACCCCTCCACCCAGCCACCCTCCACCCCATTTAGTTCATACCCCATTGCCTACAACTCTGATAACTGAATCCTTACTCTTATTGATTGGTGTGATCTCATCCTTCGAGCAGTCCTCATCTTTCACTCTTCCCTCCCTCCTTTTCAGTCATCCACGAGAAGTCTGCTGGAGAGACCGAGGCCATCGCGTTTGACGGGCGGACGTTCATTGAGTACCACAATGCTGTTACAAAGAGGTAAGGAGGAGGACAAGTGGAACTTCATTGTCTTTTCAGCTTCATCAGCTATCTTTGTTGTAATAGCTTTTAGCCAAATAACCCCTCCGTTTATCCATCTACTTTGGTAAGCGGTGATGACAGTGTTGATGATATCATCAGTGATAGGGCTTTAGGGAAAACTAGGCACTCAGTTAATAGTTCACCCTCCCTGCCTGTGACAGTTTTGCTTTCCTTGTGACAGGATTTCACTAATTAGTGAGACAGTTAGCAATCAGAGTCTTGCCCTGAGTGAACCCCTTTCAGTCTCAACATACAATAAATATACACAAAAGATTAAAGTAGTTTTTTTTTCAAATGTGTTGATAACTATTTTTAATCTGAATGAGGTCAGAGCGGCAATTTTCAACACCCAGGAAAGTGGGAAAAATATGATGTGGAAAAAAAAGATTTGTGGAACAAAACACAAACAACCCGAAGAAAACCCTCTGCCTATAACCAGCTGATGAGACGTTTTTACTTTGCTATCCATCTGCAAAACCGGCAAGACTGTGCCTCCAGGTTTGCATAAACAAAAATGTTTATGCAATGAACCTGAAAAGCCTTCCAGCATACGGTTCTATATCTCACAGCTCTTCGCACAAACACTTTGAGGTGTGAAAACTGGGCCTGAGTCTGCAGATCATTGCGCTCCCTTGGAGACGCACAGCTAACACCCACTTTGAAACAAGTGGCAGAAGATTTCTGTCAGTTACATGTTTGTCTTAATGTGCATCTTTGCTGTATGTCCGTGATGTCCGCGTTCTTTTGTCCTGTCCTTCAATCTGAAGTCCCTTGTCACTCTCCACACGTCTTTGTCTCATATAAATGTCCTTCGCTGTCTTTCCTTTTCACTCAAGCCAACTCACCAATGAGATACCAGAGTAAGTAGATATAAAGTTCAGGTGTTTTCCCATTTTCAAACCAAGCCCCAACTAACAGCAGCAACAATCCATTTTTGATAGTTTAACCCAAATGAAAAGATTGAAGTACATTCAGTTTGCAGTCTTACTTTCCACACAGAAACCATGTTTGACTGTTAAAGCCAGATTTTACATTCAAACTTCATTTACATTACTTGATTTCATTATTTTCAATACATTCATTAAATCCTCTCGTATTTTTTCTTCAGAGCGAGGAAAAGCATGTACGTGTGCATGTCAACCAGACAAAATGAATTGCTGTACAAAGAATATGCAATAATTAACGCATGGTTCTAACTCGTTCATAAACTAAATTAATTGCTGTGCACGTTACGGCATTAGGTGTTTTGTGGGAAATGAATGAGACCCATTGAAAACTGCAAGAGGAGGCTATATACTAAATACCCTTTAACCTAGTTTGTCGTGCCGATGGAGTGCTTGGGACAACCCTCGGCCGTGGCTTCGTTATTTGGTTTTTTCATTTCTTTGTGCTCATTAGCTCGGTAAGTAACCTCTTTGAAAAACTCCCACCAAGCGGTGCAGCAGATTTCAGCTCAAATTAAGCCGACTGGATTCAACCCAGAGTTCCCATCCACGCCAGGGTTTCTGTCATTTCATTTTTGCCAGATCTCTAACTGTAATTGTGAATAATTGCGGAGTCGGCTGTGCTGAATGGCTGTGACATGTTAATCACAGATTTATCTCCCTTTGTAGATTAGACCTCCAATTGAGATCTCTCCACAGTATGTAGCCATGGGCATCAATCTCACTTAGCAGGAGGGGACAGTGGTCCTTGGAGCCAGACTGTCAAAAGTTTAATGGATGTCACAGTTTGTAAAAGTGTGAATTTAAGCAAAGCAAGTATTGGTGCAGCACCAATCAATTCAGCATGATTTCAATTTCTAAAGAATATAATACATTTCTTCAGAGGCTGTTGGGTGATGCAAAGGCCAAAAATGTCAAGCTCTCACCTGGTTTTTACAGCAGCCTCCGATCACTCCTCCTTCAACTGTCTGCTTCAAGCAGCATTATTACAGTGACAAATCATGTCCAGCTATGACTCCCAATTTAAACCACGCTTCACCTCATTTTTTTGCCCAATTTTTCTCATCCAAGTGCACTCCCCTCTAGACAGCAGGTAATAGCCACGGCGCTGTAGTCCCCATAAATATAAAAGATATGTTCAGTAATTGGACGCTGACTTAATGCAGGATTTGTACCAGTGTGGAAACTGACTACGAATGTACTTAATCTTAATGCTTACTTATTAATAAAATGCTTCATCGCCAGGCATTTTGGTGCATCCGTCTTGATCTGAGAGGGTTCTCTTGAGAACCCTGTTTTATGGTTGTGGTGTCATCAGGGTTAAGCTACACTTCCCATGATGACACAACAGTTCTTATCGGCTCTGGAAATGGCTTATGTCATAGTAGAATAGATAAGTTATGCTTTCTGCAACTCCAGGTCCTAGCTAGACCTCTGTGAGTCACCCAGAGGGCTCGCAACTTCCTCCCTCCCCTCCCTGCCTTCGTTTCTCCTTGTGGCTCGTTAGCGCTTACACTGCATGACTTTCTCCCCTGCTCCCTTTAAGTCCTGAGTCTGTGGACAACCCATCTGACCAGAGGTGAGTCTCTCAAAGCTTTCAAACATTGATACAGTCTGCTTGTATCTCACTTTTGGTAGTGTTTCTCATTCCCTCCTCCCTCTCAAGACAACCCCTCCTTGACTTCTGACAGGGCTAAATCCTTCTCTAGAGACAACACAGTTTTCACAACTGAGACTAAGTCACACAAAACAATCCCAAAGAGTCTCTGCATATAGTTGAATTTATTCTGAAAAATGACTGATCTGATAACAGCAGGAAACCAGCCACTCGTATTAGTCTTTACACATATGACTGTTTATTATTCTAACCACTACTGCCACCTAGAGTTGACATGTAGGTTTGCTTTTTGAAGAGTCGACTACACATGAGAAGCAGATAAAACGGCTGCTTTTTTTTAAAAAAAAAGAAACCGTATCATGGCAGAAATCTATGAAGTCGGTGGTATGTGTGAGATTTGTAATGCCGCGTGCCAGTGTTGTTTTATTCATGATGTCTCCTGCACTTTTAATAACCTTGACCTTATCACTGACAAGCCGCTCCGATGGAGATTTATTGGGCCCTGTAAGCTCTTTGAGGGTTTGGCAGGAGAGGGTTCACTGAGCAACTTTTTTGTCCCTCTGCCAAAGGGGGAAAAAAGTAAACAATCAAATGCTCTAAAATCATGGGCTTTTTTTTTTTGGTGATTGTTTACCTCAGCAGTTTTATCTAACTCAAAGGGTTTGAAGTTTCAAAGCTAATCATGCTTTTAGAGGAGAAAATAAACTTTATTTCTGGATTCATACCAATTGCTGCTGAGGTGAGCAACATTACCATTGGCCTGAGCTATAATTTAATAACACTGATTTTCTTTATTAAATCTTGCTCATTATTTATCGGCTGCGTCTCTCCTCCAGGTGGAGGGAGAAGTGACATACTCAGTTACCTTTTATCCCCTTTCCCTGTTTTGTTTGCACTCTCATCACTGTTTGCTATGCTCGTTCCTTTATCTTAATATTTGTCTTGTCTAATCTTTGTCTCCAACTTTGTACTGCTGTTGCTTTCTGTTTCATCCACATCACTGGTTCTTGTGTGTATATATTCTCACCCGCTCTATGTCTTTGTGGTTAAATGCCCTTTGAAGATGGTGGAGTTTGTCCCATTTGGCAGACGTTCAAACAGAAACCGATGAATGAAAATTTAAGTTGTGATTTTCTGGATGTCAGCTGCACCTCCACTGGACTCACAAAGAACCTGCGTTTGTATGCGGGAATGGTTGTGTGTGATGTTTGCATGTGCACACACATACAGGCACATTGCTGTGCGGACTTTTCCTGCACAGTGGTGACAGTGGCATACAGTGCTGCTTGAGGATAGATGGAAGTCTCCCAGTGTCTGCATCCAAATCGCCCCTGCAGCTTTAGCAGTCAAGAGACGAGAGATCAAACAACTCCCTAAAGTACACACACTAACACACACACTCACACACATGCCAAGTGCAACACAGGAAGCACGGATAGAAGTGCAGTTCAGGCTCAGTAGGATGTACTAAACCTAATCGGAAAACAGCCCCCTGCTACTCCGTAACTCTGTCTGCATCCTGATTTTAACAAAAAAATTGCTCTGTAGATGTAATTCTTCTGGAATGAGCCCAAGCTACTCAGTTTTCTTATTAAACGTGTATGGAAAAAAATCTGCCCCCCTTTAATCATGGCCAGTGTCAGACCTAGCCTCATCTATGCAGCTATAAATATGTAGTGTCAGCTATGCCAAGGATTAGGACTCTCTTCTTTTCCTAACAGCTCACTAGTGAATTTTTTTGTTCTTATAGTGAGAAGGCTCTGCTGGTGAACAAATTTGAGCTCAGCATCCGGACCGAAGCAACTCAGGGCCTGGTGCTGTGGAGCGGGAAGGGTGTAGAGCGTTCAGACTACATCGCCCTGGCCATCGTGGACGGACGCATCCAAATGACATATGACCTGGGTTCCAAGCCCGTGGTGCTGCGCTCCTCCGTGCGTGTCGACACTAACAGGTGGATACGCATCAAGGCCAGCAGGTAAGTCAGGCGATGGCAGTTAGCTGCGAATCAGCAGTGAAGGCTTTTACAGTTAGACCAGGATTACATTTAATCCATATTGTAGCTATGTTGCTGGAGACAGTGATGCCTTGCATGAATCCCCTGCCACACGTTGATCCTTAGCTTTTAGATAGCTCTGATTAGTTTCAGATTAAGGTTATTTTCATGCCTGGTCACGCATTAGTTTGACACATGCAGCAAATAGACACAGCTTAGACACGGTAATGAATGCTCTTAAAGGAAGAACATGCTGTAACATCTGAACGTGTTTGACACGTTATTGGAATTATAGGCAGGATCAAATAAAATCCAAAATAGGATCTATTTTTACATAAACACAACATGCACTATAAAAGTAAATATATATAACAAGGGCCGCCTTCTTCCAAGAAACAGAGTTCAATACATCAAACTAAAATAAGGTTTTGTGATGGACTGGCCTGTACAGAGTGTACTGCCCCCGACCCTGAATTTGAAAAATGAATAATTGAATAATAAGATTTAGCAATAAACAAAAATCTAAATTCCTCTGCAGAGTACATTTCCTGCCCTAGAATCAGGTCAGTTGTGGGCTAATTTGTCTGTTTTCAAGAAAAAATCCAAGATGATGTGCTCACCATGTCAGCTGACACTGTGCTACATGCTCTTTGTTCTATTCTCAACTAAAACTGCAAATAATTATGATATTTACATGTATACATGTATAATAAATAACTCATATATTGGGCAAATTAAACACACTTATGCAGTTTAGCAATCACTTAATAGATGGCTAATTTTCCTGGAAGTAAAAAAAAAACACAAAGCATGTTACACTTTCTGTGATGTCAAATTAATGGATCTCTTCATTAGAAACAAATTAACAGCCTCAACACTGAAAAGGACCCATTTAACACCTCCCGTATGTTCTCTGCTTTATCAGCGCCTAACATTTGCTCTCAGCTTCGCTGTGAATGGACGCACGGGGGATAATTAGATTGGTTTCATCATTTAAGGCAAGAATAATCGATCCTCGAAAGGCCGTTACATTCATTCCAAACAGAGATTTGGCAAATCTTATCCGAGGCTTACAGGGACGACTCGTGCGAGTCTGTAAGACGACACAGTCTGGATGCTGATGATGGTAAAAAGCACAGCATGTGGTATGCAGCTCTCATAACAACATAGATGTCTCAGTTTGTAGCTTGGTTTCCCTGTTGGAGGCCTCCTTTAATGCGTTCAAATGTACCCTTTCTTCAGAATTTGTAAGGGTAATAATGCGCGGTAAAGAGCCACCTAAAATAACTTAAACGCTTTCTGGCTTTTGTGTGAGCTGATATGCAGGAACATTTAGGAAGCTGCATGGCTAAGGCAAGGCAAGGCAAGTTTATTTGTATAGCACCTTTCATGTACAGACAACTCAAAGTGCTTTACATTGAAACAGAAAAGAAATAAAAACAGCAGAAATCACAATTCATCACAAGCATTCATCACAATCAGAAACTATACTGAGGGGGGGCTGTTTCATTAAAAACAGCAGCGCTCGTATCCTCTGTTAACCATGTTTCTGTTAGAAACAGAAAATCTAAACTGTGGGAAATAATGAAGTCATTAACTAACAACGACTTGTTGGACAGAGACCTGATATTAAGTAAAGCTAACTGAGTAATGCTGAGTGGTACGTGGTACAGTTAACAGATTAGATAAATTCCTCACACAGGTTGAATGATTTCTATTACTTCTTTTTGTAACTAACACAGGCACCAATGTGAACGTTCTGCACACAGGCAGTAGAGCAATAGAGACTTGATGTTTCTGATTAAAGGAAGCCACAATTTGCAGCTATTTTTTGTGACAAGCATTCATCAGGCTGACTTTGCTTTCTCCTCCCCAGAGCACTTCGAGACGGCTCTTTACAGGTTGGCAATGAAGCAGCGGTAACGGGGTCATCGCCCTTGGCAGCTACACAGCTGGACACAGATGGAGCACTCTGGTTAGGTAGGTGCCCACACATGCATTTTAAAAGACCATCATGCAGACTTTAAAATGTGTCTAAAAATACCACTCATCAAGGGAGGCTTGTAACCACATAGTAGTTATTCATTTTAGTTACTAGTAAATGGTTGCCAAATATGAGTAACTCATTGGCATTTCAGAGGATAAGGAAAATCTTCAACAAGGAAAATTAATCGCTGTTCAGTCCAAAAAAATAACCTATTCAGGTATTGAGATGAGTAATGAAATGCTCTCTGACTAACTCAAAGTTACCTGCTCTCTTGAATTGAAAATGACCAAAGTCTGCCTGTTGTCTTCCTCAAGTTCAATTTAGTCTGAACTTGGCTCTGAGAAATCATTTTTCAAAGAACACACACTGGTCCAGTTGGATTGAACATTTTGAGGAAATAACATTGAGGACGAGAAGAGAGAATAAAGCCAGACTGTTGCTTGAAATGCACAGCGAGCAGCAGAAAAGAGGCAGGCTTGAGAGGAGAAGCGGCCTGAATGACATTTAAGAGACTCGCTGCGTGTAGAGGTGCACTCAGGTACACATATACAACCACACACGGGAAGGCAGTGCAGTGGAACAGGTGCTGAGCGAGCCCCGCAGCAAGAATATATAATCCTCCCATCGTGAGCTCTTCTTTTTTAAAATCCCCTTTTCTCTGTTCATCATTAATTCATCTGTAACTCGCATGAAATTAGCCCTGTCGACTCCTGATTCGGAGGCGCGCAATCCGATTAATGGGGACAGGGACAGGGGATGTAAAGAGCTTGATGGGGATATGAAGCTGCAGCTTAACAAAACAGGGAAGTGGAGGAGGGGTGAGGAAAGTGGGGGATAATGGGGTGCAAGGGCATTCAGGTAAAACATCACGAACTAAGCTCAGCTTCTGACGCAGTAAACAGATTTCAGAGCTTCTTTATTGGATTTTAAGTGCTGATTTAGCAAGAAAGATGTACACTTTGGGTTTGAGGGCTTAAAAGAGGAGTTGAAACAGAAGTATAGATTAAGTAATGATTAAAGGCAAAGGCACAAATTTATGATATGTTCATATTTTAATAAAACCTGCAATCTGTTTTTATATTGACTATAACTGATAGTCTACTTACTTGTAATGTACTTTAAATGTACCAAGACTTTGAGCCACCTTATTATGTTTGGCATAAAAAAATAGGTGCAAAAATATATAAAATGGTTATGAAATATAGATGGAAATATGATATAAAATGAAAATACAGTTTGTACAGTAAATAGCTTTTAGGCGACCAGGCTCTTCTTTGGATCAACAAACAGGAAATAAATCTGAAACCTTTTAACGGGAACATCTACGAGAAACATTATGTTCTGTTGTGTTTGGCACTTTTCATGGATGCTTAGAGAAATACTTTCTTATTTATTCATTTATTTACTTGCAACAGGCTGTTAGTTACGAAAAATAGTTGATTTTGTTGTCTGTTGCATTCTGCAAGATACATTTTTAAAGCTTGAGTGATTCATAAATCAGCTTTAAGTGGTTTATCATTCCCCTGAAAATAATTAATAACAAGGACTCATCTAAAAAAATGAATGAGAAAGTAATTCATCTGTAAAGCACTTTAGGAAAATCTGGAGAAGTAATGGTCAAGAGCAAAATGTCTGAACATGTGAAATAGAACATAAAACATGTTTGTTCTTTTTCTTTTACCACAATTTGTTTTAAATGAAGTAAACTGGTTCTTAACTGTGCATGTGGCTGTGCAGTTAGCAGGCTGGTGGGATCTGTGGAGTTCAGCTCCAGCAACAGGAACAAATCCAAAGCTATGATGAAATCCTCATTTACTGCCATCGCAAATGAAAAGACACGTCTATCTTTTCTGCCTAAACTGAAGTTTTCTGACTGACTTGTTCGTTCCTCTTTGATCATGTTGATGTGAAAAATTCCCAGCCTGCCTTGCTCATCAGCTGGCATCATCACCTGAAAACATTAAAAGGCTGCGATTCAGCCCAACAAAAACAAAGTTATTGCAACGACTTCCGGAAACCTTCAGGTTTCATTTGATCTCAGTGGGTTTTACACATACTAGTTAGTTATGTTATGTATTTCACTGCAGTTTATTCTGATTATATAGATACCCACAGAGGAAGTAAGAAGTAATGCTTGAACTGGGCTTTAAAAGGAAAGAATGATGGATTTTATACAGAATATACAAGAACAGATGGTTTTGGTGTGCAGTAGTTATTATTTAGAGGTCTGATGGTCCTGCTACGTAGAGATTCTTCCCTGATTAATGTCTCAGGTGGTTCTGAATATGTTTATGTGTTGTAACTGGTTGACAGTTATGCAACCTTCTGTGTCTGTGCCATCGCAGGGGGCCTGGAGGAGCTGGCGGCAGCTCGCCGGTTGCCCAAAGCCTACAGCACCGGTTTTGTTGGCTGCATCAAGGATGTGGTGGTCGATGGTGTGGAGCTTCACCTGGTGGAAGACGCCTTAAACAGCCCCAAAATATTACACTGTCCCGCCGCCAAATAACCTGGCAGAGACAAAATACTGCAAGAAACGGGGAAAAATGTCAAACCGAAATCCTGCCACCCACTCCCTCCATAGCGCCCATGTCTCCTGCTGTAATTATTTTCTATTTTTGTATACTTTTCATTGCTTTTATATGGAAAGAGAATGAATATGTTGTTCTAATTTTTGTTTTATATATTTTGCTTTTTTTTTATTTGCATCTCCATATACAGTAACTACTTCTTTTTAAGGTCCTTCATGTATTCTGAAAAGAAGATCTCTTCGCGGAAAGTGATATTTTCTTCATGTCGCTTTTGTTTTTAAGTTTAAAACAAACCCAATCTGTTTAGTTTTCTCTCATTACTTGAACATGGAGGACTCTGCTGATGATCTCTGGTTAATGCCTTGTCTTGGTGCCATATCTACCCACCACATTCCCCAAGCATGGCCTATTCATTCTTGAATATACAGACATACATTCCCCTATGAGAGCTGTATCGCGTATGTGTTGTAGCCACAGAGTGCAGCTCTTCCACTCTGCAGCCAGCTGGCATAAACAGTGAAGAAACTCAATACTGAACTCTGGTATTCAGTCTACTATATTTTCCTAATGGGACTTTTGAAATATCTGTCAAGCTGCTACAGTGAGTAAGTACACAGTCAAAACCACTCGATCAACCCTCATCTCACAGCTCCAAGAAGAACAAAAAAAAATCTCCAGTCGATCCCATCAGAGCCTTTAGTTTTGAAATATGACTCACTAACACTGCAACCCGACGTGATGGAGAGAGCGCTGTGTTTCGCGATGACTCCCATATCATTAGTCATAAGTCATAAGAAATTAATCATAGATATGGATAAATGTTATAAATATAGAGTATATAAATAATACCTGAGACTGTGAATATGTAAGATGGGTTCTCTTTTGAGAGTTGTGCTTCTCATGTACTGTTGTGCGTTCTGTTCTACAATCAGCCGATGAACTAATGTTGACCACTATAAATGCATGCACTTCTGCAGTGTTTGTTTGAATCTGGTTTTATGTTTATTAATTTACATTTTATTCCCAAAAGAGAAAAAAGAAAGAAAAAAACATCTTTTTTGAAAATTATCACTAATTCTGTCTTTTTTTTCCTTCCTGTTTTTTCCACTAATGTGATTTCAGAAAGTACAGAATTGGGAAATATTTTCAAAGATTATTTGTTTTCCTGTATCTTCTTTTTTTTCTAGTGTTTTGTATTTTTCTTGGGAGCAGTTAGTTTTGCAGGAACTTGAGTGGTGCAGAAAGGAAGAGTCGTTACCATATCTGACCTTAAGGAGGTGCTGAAAGCAAAGACTGAAGAAAGGGACAGACTTTCTGTCTGAAGGCTAAGCCAGATCTTATCATGAGGAGAGCTGCCTCTCTTCTGGAATGGCCTGTCAAACAACAATCAGTTGTCAACACAAAGACATTAGACATAAAAACAAAAACCCTTCAAAAAACTGCTTTTGTCTTTCACATAGGACCTTTGTGGAAGAACACTTTATTTTTGGCTGTTGAATGAGAAAAAAAACAGAGAGAGAGGGAGAGACTGGTATGTTCTTGTGACCCTTTGAAGCCATAACAGCCGCAAAAACTGATAAAAACGATCCGTAATCCTACCGTACTTGCAAGTTAACATAGCAACGCATGGGTTTGTATTACTAGTGCGAATTCAGTACCTTTCAGTGGACTGTTGCAACATGGAGTCATCTTTGCTAAACGCAATAAGCTTCGATGGCTGACTTAAAGACACTCGTTTTGATATGAGAACCTTGGCAATATTCTAAGACAAATTCATGCCTGTTTGTGGTTGAGCAACAAATGGTCTTGTATTTTTTTTAAAGTTCTTAATTATGTTTCCTTCCTTAAATCATCAAGCAGCTTGTTTTTGTACAGCCCTGCAATTTTAAAAATGTAAATTTAGCAAATGTGTGATCTGTGGAGGTTTATGTTTTTAGTAATATACACTGGAGCCATGTCTGACTTCTCTGTTCACCCATAGAATGATAAACCTATGTACATGGGGGGAGGGAACGACCCTTAAGCTATAACTGTTGTGTGTATTCAGGCTCTGGATGTCCACGCCAGACCAGGAAATCCTTTCTGGTGTCCTGAGAACCTTTAAAATCTCAGCACTCATTTTGTTAACATTGATAGTAATTTAACTCTGTTCTCTGAATTTGACCCACCAAGGTGGTAACACTCAGTAAAAGAGAGAATCCTGTGTAATTGGATGGACTCAAGAACAGTAAAGACAACTACAGTCTATGGTTTAGGTGGAAACTATGAATTGCCTTAAAAACCTGTTACCTTGACTGTGAGCAGGTGACAGACATCATCCATGTAATCGTTTCCTTACTTTAGCAAGTGTATTAGCCTCATCCCAATAATGTAAATGAGTAATACATAATGATAATGATAACTATATTAGTAATTATCCCCATGAATAAGAAAAAAATTCCCCGGAGGGCTTCTGCAAATGTCCCATCTGGATTTTTACAAAAAAAAATATTCTATTTACTGTTTTTGGATCTTGTTTTCTGTTCCTTATTTATGTCTACATGTGAATTATCCTCCATGTCTGACCTCTGTAAACTACTGTTTGACTACAAACCTCATCACAGGGCAGTAAGATTGGCATGACCTGAACATTACTAACTTTATGACCTTTGTCTTGTGTTCCTACCACCACGAAATAAAACATCAACCAAATGGAACCCTGTTCTCGTTTGTCATCTTTCACTTAGGCTTCATTTTGTTACTTTAAACATTTTAATATACAATTGCATGCAATCTAAAAAAATAAAAATGTATGTTTCCCCTTATCTATATGACTAAAAGATGTATTTGGATGAGACTGCATAGATGCATAGGTGCTGTTTCCATGACAACTATCTGTTGGTGAAGACTTGGAGGTGCAATTCAAATGCACATTTTTACAAAATCAAATATTGTTTTTTTAATTATTAGACACATACTTTTTCTTTCCCTAGAGTCAACTTTGATTTATCCCTGCATTTTCTCAGATTGCTCCTTATACAGTGTGTTTTTTATTACATGATTTGGGAGCAGTTTCATGGTAAAGATTGATCTCAGGGTCAGGGTCAGCCTCCATCATTAACTTCATGACATCTGCAAACATTAAGGCATTGCAAGTCATGAGTTCAATCTGTCCATCTTAATGAGATAGAATTACAAATATTTTCATCTAAATTTCTAAGACAAATAGTATTTTGTCATGTTAAAAAGCAAATTAAGTAAGCACACTCATGCACACGTCTATGGACAGCATTTCTTATTAGGATGGTTTTTAGTTCTTGTAATGCAAATCACCAGCAGCGAAAACTGGTGGCCTAATGTTGATTAAAAGGCTAAACTCTAACAGGGGAAAAATATCATTCTGCTCATCCAGATTTTTAATAAGCCCTATATTTAATAACATTAATTTAATCCTGAACAATGACATGGAAGGGCACTGCATCTTATGTTATGTTAATTAAAACTCAATGAAAGGGTTTAGATAAAGTTGTTTTGCCCATGAGGGACCCTGCTGGGGGGAAACATCATTTTTACATCAATAAGTTTGAGTAGTTCGATTAAAGGGTTTCCCAGGAGTTAAATTAATGCAAAATACAACAGCTATACACAGAGCTAAATTTCTTTGCTGGCACCCATGGGAGCTAATTGGCTGAAGATGAGATGTGTATTTTCGAGGACATGAGGTTCACAGGAGCAGGAAGCTCATCTTCATTCATGTGTTGAGCTACTAAGCAGCATAATAAGAGTTCTGAGTCAGCCAGAATGTTTTCAGATGAGTGTTTTCAAGCACACGTTGAGGAATGGAGAGTGATCAAAGGTCAAACGGGATTCATGAATTATGCAACAAACTTGCAATTTTGTAAAAGTGAAATTCTATCAGATATTTTTAACCTGAGCTGAGAAAAAAATGGAAAAGCTGCTTGTTTTAAAACATTAAATGGTCATTTTATAAACAGTTTCTGAAAATCTGAACTCATAAGCTCACTCACAGTTTTTTATACTCACTTATGAAGGTTTTATGCCTCTGTAGGGTTTGTGTCTGCTTCCATCGCTTTTAGTCCAACACTTCTTGTTTTTTTTTTCATCTCTGGATAAGCAGATTTTAATGTGACAAAGCACAAGGGTCATAAGTCATTACTCATAAAAGAGTGTCCCCTCATGGTAGATGGGACATTGTGGTTGCCGTTTCCCTGCGGGAAACTGGGCTTTGTGTTTAGAAGTCTATTTATTACTCCTAGACTCAACAGGACATCAGTCTGCAGGCTGGCCATGAAGAAATCTGATTGAAGGGAGAATTTTGGAGAGAGATTCAAAACTGACACCAAGTGGATCTAATGATAACTTCCAGGTAAAGTGTTTTGGATCGATATTGTAAATAAGTTGTTTTTGTAAGACAACAGATGGTGTTTAACTGAATCTAAAACACACACACACACACAATGAGATGACTGGATTTCAGCTAATTAGGTCAGACTCTTATCTGATTAGTATCTTCTGTATATATCTATCTTCAGACTACTCAGATGTCACCCCGTTGTTATCTCAGCTACATGGGCTCCCCATCCACTACCAAATACACTTAAAAACTGACTGGTCAAGCTCAGAGTTAGGGAACTTTTGAAGCCATGTGTCCGAAGCATATCCCTGAGGTTATGGAATCAGGGTCTGCTGAGCCTCTTCCTCTAGACCTGAGATCTGTGGACTCAGTAATATCCTTTAAAAACAAGAAAAAATTATATTTATATGTTTAAACTTTTTGTTTTTGTCTTTGTTGGTTTGTGTCTTCTTGTGAAGCACATGGTGATTTTTTTATCTTGAAGGGTGCCAAATACAGAAAGGTTTATTTACTCATTATCTACTGTGAATACGTTAAAACACGGATCAATACAAGAGTGCAGACTACCAATGAAAAGTGTGTGTTTTTACCAGTTTCTTTCAAACCATAAGTAAAGCAAACCTTGCTAAAGTTTAAATAATAATTTGGTTGACTCAGTATCAGCTGTTCTTTCTTCATACTTAAATCTTTTAACACTTATGACATGAAAAATGTTTCTCTAATCATCTACGCTCATTTTGGAGTTTCTTAGAGGCAGATGTCATGAGAGTCCAAACGTCCCTGAAACTGTCAAGAGTTAAAGACATAATTGGCCTCTTTGGTTTGTGCCATCACTAAAATTATAAATCAATTATTTGCTGAGGGAACATTTCCAAGTGTGTGAAAACTGATTGCTGTCTCCACAACTTTTGATTACAGAGCCGTTAGTATGCTGTCTGCAGATTTTAAAAGGCATTTGATACCATCTGTCAATGTCTAAACTACCAGCCTTCAATTTTCACAGTGCTAGAGTAATTGGATAGGGTCACGTTTATCAAATGAATCACAGTTTGTCAGGGGGACAAATCATCAATCATAACAACTGAGCATGCGTACAGGTGTTCCTCAGGGACCCATATTAGGTCCACCTTTATATACAATGTTTATAAATGATCTTTCAACTATCTATCTTGAAGTTAACACATAGATGTATGTAGATGGCTTTCGTTCAAGTTGCAGCTGAACTAATATTGCAATGTAGATAATTACCACATCAGAATCAATCCTTTTACTACTGAATGTGTCTGAAAAGGCACGCACATGTTTCAGCATGTCAAAAAAGGCCATCAGAGTATTTGGCATATATGTTGTATGTGAAAAACTGCAGGTGGCATCTGTGTTCAATTATCTTGAAGTGCTGATTGATAAAGTACTATCATTCAAGTTTCAAACCAAAATATATTGTCAGCAAGTGAAGTTCAAACCCTCTAACTTCAGAAACATACTATTTAATAATGTGATCATAGACCAGTACCACTTCGCTTAGTCTTATCTATTTGCTTTATAAACAAACCCTTAAAGTCCTTAACAGAAAACCCAGACACCATCACAACTGTCTTGTCCTGAAAATAATTATGTTCAGGCAATCTGATTAAAAATGCAAAGCGCTGTCTGGTGAAGAAAATTCTGAGTAGTCTTGCTCCATCTTTCTTTGGACAGTTTATTAAGATAAACTCATCAGCTCCTGGAGCACAGTGAGAGAGGACTGTGTGGTTCAATTTAGAAGACGTAAATATGTAAAAACCGCCCTTTTTTGTTGTTGTGTTTCCTCCTCTGGTGTGTGGCTGAGGTGGGTGTGTCCGTTTCCCCGGCAACCAGAGCTTCACCTGCATCGTATCAGCAATCAAGCAAAAAACAAAACAGATTGTTTGCACCGCAGTAACAGCTCTTGGCCTATGCAACATTTATCATTTAAAGACATTTCTTGTTCGATAAATCCTGTCTGTCTGTGTCTTACCTGGAAATTCCTGTCTTTTCACGCCCGCCCTTTCAGTCCGCCTGAGCATCAGTCTGCCTGCCACACACTCTCCTGGGAATTTGCCAAACAAGCTTTAATAAACTTAAAAGCTCACTTCCAAATCCTATCTGCATCTGGATCCTCAGCCTATCCCCCACACCCAACATTTTTCATTAAAGCTGTACATCGGTGGAGCACATTGTAACCAAAAGTAATACAAAAGTTATACATTTCAGTCTAGTCTGAAGACATGGCTGTTTAGCTATCCAGTATCTCAGCACAAATAATACACTGATTTAGATAGATAGATCAATGTGCACCGATATTTACACTCTTCAATATCCATCCTCCATTTTCCATAGTGCTTCATCAAATTCAGGGTTTTCTATATTTAGTATTTAATTTATAATTTTTTGTTGCTGTTTGCAAGACATGTGATTGTATGTTTTTTAATACCCCACAACCCAGAACTGTTGCTTATGTGAAACTCTGAAATGGAGATTCACCCAGCAAGGCAATCTTTTATCTTCCAATTTTAATAAGCAGTGAATATTGTAGTATTGTGTTCATTGATTGTACTTAGTAGTAATAAATAATAGTAATTTAGTTTTGGCTATTTGAGTTACCAATGTCTTTCTAAATCTGGAATCAGTCTGCCTGTTATCCTCTGACATAAAAAGACATTTCATCCAGATAGCTCAGGAGATGTCTTTCCTCTTGTTCAGGCTATTCTCTGTAAGTTGTAGAGATGGTTGCCTGTGAAAATCCCAGGAGCTTATGAACTACTCAGACCGGCTCGTCTGGCACCAACAACCATGTTCAAAGTCACTTAAATCCCCTTCTCCGTTCTGATGCTTGGCTTGAATCTCAGTAAGTTGTCTTGGTCACATTTAGATGTCTGAAAGCACTGAGTTGATGCCAGGTGATTGGCTCATTAGCCATTTCTGTTAATAAGTAACTGAAACTCAGTAAGATGGCTGTGTGTACATGTACAGATTAGGCATTTGTAAGAATTGACTTATTGACTCCAATGCTGGGAAAAACACAAACATTTCCCCATCATGTTACATCTTACTGTATGTTACTGTGAGTAAAATATCATATTTTTTAACCATAAAGTTAAAGAAAAGCTTAGACAATTTTAGACAATTTGCAGACAAGCTTAGACACACACACACACACACACACAAACCTTCCCAGAGTTTTTCAGGAAGTTTAAGTGTATCTTTTGCAGCGCACATATTTGAGTGTAATGCTTCTCTCCTTCATGAACTTCACTTAGTAAAAGTTCAAAGCTACTGATGAACACCTTGAAACCATCCAATGGTCAGAACTACTTCATCAATAAAAGTAGGTTTGAGTGTGTGTGTATTTTCCAAATCATGAAAATTAGTTTTCTGACTGATTCCAACAATCATTAGGGATGGGCTGCTTTCAGACAAACCTCCAGGCAGATTAGGCAGATGCTGTGATGATGGATCTTTATAATCTATTTTACTCTTCACCATCATCTTCCTGAACCTGACATTCACAGAAGGGTTCCTAGAAGAGTCATCACAGAAACTCTTTCCTGAATTCCTTTAAAATTTTGTACACAAAACTGTGCTAAGATGAGAAAAAGACATGTTTAGCGATCATGCTTGGGATGTTTTGAAGGCAGTTTGCTATTTGAGTGAGAAGTGCATTTTTTGCAAGCATTGCTCAAATCCCAAAACATCTCTGCTCATGAAAATGACATATTTAGAAGCGTTCATTTAAAATAATCCATATCTGACTCAAGACCTTGCGGCCAGATCTTTATTTTCTTTGGAAGCAGTCTCTAAATCCCAGGACATGGTGGAAGAAAAAAATGACATCATAGAGAAAAGTTAAATATAGATAAAAAAATGAGGGTAAGAATGATAATCCTTAACCTCCTGTAAAATCAACATAACTAGACCTATTTGTCTGTAAAAAAAAAAAGAAGAAAAAAGTTTACTTGAAGGTTTTTGCACTCTGGGTTATATGAATTTGTTGCGATATGTATGTAACCCTCTTCCCAATGAGAAATTGACCATATAGTACTAAATGCAGCTTGACTGACCTTATTTCTGACTTGTTACAAAGCCATAGTCCTTTCCTCCTGCTGCAAGAAAGTAGTTAGCAATCACCAATTAAGTAGCTAAACAAAGAAAAAAGGAAAAACAAGGACATCTTCCTCTAATAACCCCAATAACTTCGTTTTTCAACTCTTTCAACAATCAGGCAGAGTTAAGTAAGCTGTTATATGTCACAACTTGATTGGCAGGATCATTTTAACTGCTCACCAGTCCCAAACAACACACTTTATGTTTTAAGCCATATGCAGTCTGAAGCACAAAACATTTGGCAAAGATAGGGAGAAAGAGAGAGGGAGAAGGAGAAAGGTAAGGCAGTGACCAGAAATTCCATTTTTACTGTGTGACCAAAGTGTTTGTCTGTAGGCTGGAGCTGCATACTGAGTCAAACTGTGCAACAGCAAATCCATAAATGTAAAGCCTGTGGGCTCGCAGACAATTGCATAAGCCCATCCATCCCCTAGTAGATTAACCTACACTGATAACCACAGGCTAGTGACGTAAATGCTGCTCTGCCTCAATGCTTATTCCTTTCCTGCACCACCAACATGCACCATTCTCTAGCGCTAAGAGGCTGCACCACACTGATTGTGTAACAGAGGAGGAGGCATAGATCAGCCATATCTTTCACATGACAATAGCTGAGGTTCAGAATTGCACAGCAATACCCTGCGGGACTTATTTTTATTGCATAATTAGCAAACATGTTATAAATCAATTTAGAAACAATTTATTTAAAATATTTTGAACTTTTCATTCTTATGTAAATGACATTTGCATGGAAATTTAAAGAAAAAACATGCACATATTTTTACTATAAATACACTCTGAGCTTAAAATAAATAGGTTTGGACAAATGTTTAAAATATAGCTGTGGTATGTTTCAGTACTGTAACTATCGCTTCAATAGTGACAAGTGTTGGATTATTGGTGGCTTATTATCAGTTTGAATAAAATGAGCCAATCAGAGTTAAAGCACTTTATGATAAATTAATTAATTTCTGCTTCAACTCATTAAATGTAGCTAGTCAGTTTGTGACATGCAAGTACAGGGTAATGAAGTATAGAAGTAGGTTTTGGAGAAAATTTAGAATAATCAAAGATAACCACACTACACCGGAAATGTAGTTTCGTTAAAAAAATAAAACTTTAAACGTTTTCGTCTTCTTTTGAGGTTTTTGTACGTCACAGAATATATTGCTTTTACAATTTACTATATTAAAATATATGCTGAAATTGTTAAAGAAACAATTCTCAGCTGTCGTTTTCCATTTAAAATCAGCCCTCAAAAGACCTTTACTTTGACGGAAAGCAACCAGAAGTCGTGTGTGTAATCATGTTGCTGAGTGTTAGGTGTCTCGCGCAGCGTTAATCCTGACAGTGACTCAGTTGAGCTAAACCGGGAACCTTTGAGGACTTGACAACTTTCAGAGACTGCTATGACATCTCGCAGGTAATGTCAAGCATATGCTTTCATTTTATTTGTATTAATTCGCTATTTTAAGTCATATATACGACCATACTGTTTAACAGCCTGCTCACTCTGCACGAGCGGTCAGAAAACTGCACCGCGCGTGCGGTCAGAAACAGCCGATAGACAGAGCCGCCTCAACTTTTTCCGTCGCGCGACATACCGCTGTAACACTAGATGCTTTATTTCCCCCAATTTAATTAAAAGCGTCAGTTAAATCCTTTGTCGTGTATGTATTGATATTTAGCAGTGATTTGTGAGCTTTAACGGACTTTAATAGCTGCGACGGCTTTGACATCGCTTTCCGCTACCTGCTGCAGAAACAATTGATAATGTAATAAACTCCATCTATGTCTCACTTTGATATGTATGTTTTTTTTAACACATGTGATTTATACTTCAATCCCTTAATTTGCACTCATGTATTACATGAGCTTTACTTATTTTTGCTCTTCTTAAACTGATGTTGCGGTTTTTTTCTACAAAGCCTCACTTGTTTGTGCAAAATGCATGATATTAACTTATAGCTTGTTATGAAATAAACCCTGACACAAAAAGCTACGGTTAGGTAAAATCCAATCAAAACCTTAGGTACACATTGCAACGTCCAAATGAAAAATATTCCAGTTACCTTAACTAAGTTTTTATTATCACGAGTGTATAAAAACTACCACAAGTAGCCTAATATCACTGCTTGTGTCTACAAAAATATATGAAAATCATAGATATATGACTAATAGATGTGCATGTTGAGCTTATCCCTGTGTATTATTAACCAGCAGCAATCATTTGAAGAGCTTCTTGAAACATTATCCAGCACAGGAAGGAGTTACAGGGAATCCAGTACCTTAATAAAACAATGTGGTATTATTAATATTAAGTTGTTTTTGTGTTTTTAAATAGTTTTTCTCTAATTGTTTTCTAAGACATCCATGTTGCGTTACGTTCCATATTGAAAAACGGTGTGTATGTGTTTTGTTTTTCTGAAATAAGGTTTTGCAGAGTAATGTAGCTCAGTCTACTGAAATCCTTCTTTGTACTTTCTTTCAGGCTGCAGTATACAGAGTTATAAATGTGTGAATGCGTTTCAGTGTTTACATAATAGTTTTTTTCTGTGTTCTGTTTCTTGTTATTATTATTTATTTAGACTTTTTCAATAAGTTGTTTAGCACGTTGAATTCTCAGCTTACTTTCATCTTTTCAGCCATTCGCCTATTAAAACGTTAAACTCATTCTGGACATTCCAGCTTTTATTCAGCTTTTTTTATTTATTTATTTATCTCTAACTTTTTGTTATTATTAAGCTTTTATTACTTTTTTTTCCCCATTGAAATAAAGAAAGCTTTAACTTGTTGAAAAACGTTCTGCTCTTTTGGCCATACTTTGTTGAAACCATTCAGACCTGCTTAAATGAACAGACAAGGGCTATGAAACATCTTTTCAAAATGTTGTTTTTTTTCCCCCCAATTTTGAAATATTTCCAATTTAAAAGCAATAAAAATGTTTATCTTTCAGATTTTTATGAGTTTGAATTGCACCAACTTACAACTAGTGGTGAAAACATCATGTTATCACCACTCCTACTTTTCAGCCCATATTACTTCTTCAAAACAAACACTTCAGATGTTTTGTTTTAGTAAAAATGGTACATTAAGCCCACATGGCCTGGCCTAAGCTGTTGTTCACACAGACTGATTAGCGCAGACAGGTGGGTCTGCAGATTGTTGTTATTCTGTCAGCATAAAAGGAAATTTTGCTTTCACACCATTCGCTTTTCAGATATAAATGATATATCCATTTGTAGGTCAGAATCAGGTAACCTTTAGCCTTTCTGCTTATATCTGTAGGAAATCTACAGATATAAGCAGAGAAATCTACAGAAATCTAGAGTTTTTAACCTGTCACCATGAAAGGAAACAACCTAATTATATGCTCTCACCTTAGAACTTTCAGATACAGGTTATACATCAATGTGTTTCCCAGTCTCATGGCTTTTCAATGGTTGCTATCAAGTAGCTGTGACATTTGGTTTTTGAGCAACATGTGTCCAAGTCAGAGGATCACACTCAATTCTATGCTTGTAATGATGGAAGACACAGCAGTCCAGTTAAACCTGTTTCCATTTAGTTATTTTTCCACACTAAAAGCTACATCAGCAGTTTTCTGTGTGTATTCTGGTTCCACCAGTAAATAATCTGTCACTTCAACAGCAGATTTCAACCATTTTTAGGTTTTTTGCACATTGCAATGACTTAATTAGAGCTGCACGATTTTAAAAAAATGGTAAATGGACTCATATTAATATAGCACTTTTCTAGTCATATCAACCACATAAAGCACTTTACACTATCTAGTCACATTCACACACACACACACTCACACTCCGATAGGCATAGCGGGGGGCTAGTTGGGGTTCAGTGTCTTGCTGAAGGACACTTCAGCATATAGTCAGGGGAAGCCTGGAATTGAACTCTCAACCTCGCAGTTTAAAGACAATTGTTTTTCTACCTGAACTACAGCTGCTAAAAAAAAACTGACATTGCAATTTTTTTTCTAACCCTGTTATTTAAACAGTATATTGCAATATAAAAAAATACAAGAATCATCAGTAAATGCATGAATAGCACTTGAAGTCACACTGTACTCCTGCTATCTTGTTGATAATCAATCTCTGCTGATTTCACTTCTTTTTTGTGAATGTTACAAGTAAGGTTTGTTTTTATTTGAGTTATTCTTTCTATTCTATAATCATTTGGCAGACACCTTTATCCAAAGCGACTTACAGTCATTTTTAATCATAGCTAATAACCTAACATGCGTGTCTTGTGGGTGGGAGGAGGCCCGGAGGGAACCCAGGCATACATGGGGAGAACATGCAAACACCACGCAGAAAGGCCACTGGACAACACTTCTCAGCGTAGGCTTGAACCAGCAACCTTTTTGCTGTGAGGCCACAGCACTAACCACCATGCTGCCCATATTCCTGTCCTTTTTATTATGAAAGGGTCCTGAGTACATGTTTGAGCCTGTTTATGATTGTCAGGAGTTGATGCAATCATAAACAAAAAATGGATGGATTTCTCATCCACATCTGCAGGATGTAGATGAACAAATGAACATATTGAGTCAATTTGTCTCTTACACTGCAGAACTTGTGATGTGCAACATGTACATTGCGATGGCGATACTTAAATGATACATTGTGCCGCTCTAGAATCCATTAATCATAAGAGTTGACCTTTGACCATCTTCCTCTATTGCTGGTCTACCAGATAATGGACTTGTATTTCAACTGCCAGATCAACTCTGTTTCAGCTGTCACCTTTTACAATGATTTATTCACCAATCATCTATATCAGCACATTTCAAGACCAATTTGAGCTCTAAACACTCTTCAGCTTAAATATTGCTTCTGCTAATGCTTTAGTAAACAGATTTCAGCCATTTTTGCATCTTCCACTGTGTTCAGCTCCTACAAAAAGCATTTCAGTTCAATCATTCATAATTAATATTTTACAGCTTTTTTTTGCAAGGACCTTTTAAAGCTACATTTCTTTCCTGTGGAAGGTAACCTATGAAAGGTGGATTGTATCTGTGTTTTGTCTGCTCTGCTTGATGTGCATATTATGTGCATATCTACATTTATAGAAGACATACTGGTCATCAGTTGCTTCAAAAGTCAGGTGCTTGTCTTCGACCTAAACGCAGTTAAATTTGATGCCTTTTTTGGAATTAGCAAAGCTAATTCATTATGGTCCAGCTGGACTAAAGCCGCTTTTCCATTAGTGCCTACTCAACTCGACTCTACTGTCCGGCAGTACTATACTCTACTGCTTTTCCATTACAAGTCAAGATCCTCTAATCTGGGAGGGGTCCCCCCGCGCAATGTGACTTTCTAGACGCTTTGCGCGGGGTCTGCAGAATACCACAGAAGAAGATAAATACCACAGAAGAAGATGGACATGAAGATAGACCTTGCATTAACTTTTTACCTGGGATTTATGGTTATCCATGGAAAATAGACTCATGGAACAAATATAGAGACGTCGTCGGAGGGCAAGACAAAAGACCCTGGATCACATTAGGCCAAATAATGCCAGCCTGTGGCCACGCCACCTGCACAGCTGCACAGCTGGACACGCTTAGAAATTAAACAAAGTAGGTTAGGGTTTTCAACAATTCCTAATGGAAATGCTCTGTTTCTGGGTGGAGTCGTGTAAGGCCAGGTAGAGTAGGTACTAGTGGAAAAGCGCCTTAAGTTTTGAACTCAGTGGATGTTTCGAAACAGAATAGTGGTGTGACTGATGGGCATTTCACAACTCTGTATGGTCCCATTGCATGGTAATGTATATTTGTTTCAACTTCATTTAGGACATCAAGTAATATTTGAAGACCAAACAAATCATAATTTTGTCCACATTAAGAGTTATTATTACTTGTGCCTTCAAAATAGATGTAGTGTGAAAGTGTTGGAGCACAATTTTTCTGTTTGTTTTAAATTTGATCTAAAATAAGGAAGCAATCACCAATAACACTAAGTTTGTTAAAAACCTATAAGAAACTATATAACATCATTCCTAAACTTAAAGAAATGATGAAAGAAATGCAACTGCCAGTTTTTTTACTTTATTAATAGATTTTAATTTAAGCTGATTTGTTTCCCAGAAATTATTGAGATTTACAATAAACAATTGTGTGTTAACTAAGGGCCAGGCTTCAGTCTTCCTAGGGGGCAATGTCATCAGCCAGCTTAGATCAAAGAGGAAACACTTCCAAAGAGACAAAGTTAGAAGTTGTTTTCATCTTTCAGTTTCCATGGTGAATCGTTGGTCGGTACACATATATGACTGTTACTCTGTGGCCCATTTTGCACTTCCTGAGCTGAGATACCACAGGGAAACAATACTACAATGTGTGCCATCTCGATCTAACAGACCTTCTCCTGTCGGTTAAAGCATCAGTCAATTCAACTCCATTTCAGGAAGGATTTTAATTCGTCATAATTCTGGGGGGGTGTTGGAGTTTCCACATATTTTGTCATTATTGTTTTTCTGGTAAAGCAGTAAAGTCATGAAGGGACCATTTGTACTGTCCCTCGTTGTTATTCAGCATAATGTGATCAGTGTGGGCCCACGTAATAATGAATCACTTCATGATGCTTTTTTTTTTTTGCTAGTTGATGCTGTGTGTTAGAAATGACTTTCCATTATTGGAAACCACCTCTTCTTCTTTGTTTATGGAACAGACCTCATCTGTCACTGAAACTCTTTTGACCAGCTGAAAGCAGTGAGTCAGTTTTGTCGATAAGCCGACAGGAAAACAACAGCCCATGTGGAGGAATAAGATAACACTGCAAACATTTCCAGCAGCACTCTGAACCCTCGGTTTGTTTTTTTTTCTCTCTTTTTTTTTCTTAACAGATACATGCTTTGTATTTTACTCGTTAATTCAGACGCAATGCAGATTGTGTAAAGGAGTCAAAACATGGCATCTGCCTCAGTTCCACTGGAGCACCATTTTTACATGTTTAAACATTTTACATTTTAAAAGAAACATGTGTGATGTGATTTTCTAACTTACTTATTTGGTTAAATCAGCAAAGCTGACTGCCTGGTGCCATACAGAGCATTGAACCTTCTAGTGATCAAGGGTAGGTGGCCAGGGTGACCCTTGTTTAAAAATAACTGCAGTCAGCAGCAAGGCTAAAAATAACAGTGTCATTACCAAAATCCACTACCCAAGGCTTGTATGTGACTAATATAACCGCAGCAGAGGCTTTCATGCTGCGCTGCGGCTACTAAATATATCAGTTTCTTTCTGCATGCCTAGACAGGCATGCTTTAAATAGCCAGCCACAGTTAAATTCAACTTGAGACATTATGTAAGAGGATAGAGGTGGCTGATGCACAGGGACTGTTTCCCTTCAACCAGCCTGAGGCAACCTGCAGCTCCCAGCTGCTTCTGTCTCTCCCATAGAACATCCATTTTATTTAGTTCATCCTTGTCCACGTCTTATCAAATCAAACTAAGCCATTTGAACTGTCTTTGTCTTGTCTGTGTGTTCTCCTTGCTGCCCAAGGCATAATGTGGGGTAACGGGATTGTTAAAGGGAATCCAATTCTTGGAAAGCCCTGAGTCATTTCTGCAGGCATGATCTGAGTAGGGAAGTAGGATAGAGAATGGAGAATGGATGATGATATAAAGACTGGTGATACCAATAATTTAGTAATTAAAACTGTGCAGTACATGGGTGATACTTTAGTAAATTTAGTCATATGACGATAATAGATTGCTAGCATTAACCAAGGTGTGTCTCTTGCCTCTTACCAGGCAAGAGGCAGGTTACCCCCTGGAAATTGCAGCAGGCTCAATCTCTGTGTAATCCTTCATTGCAGTAAAGTAGTGCATATGGATGGATGGATAGATATATACAACTCTACAATACATTGCAGACTAGGTATGCATCAAACCCTGGGACCCTGCTAAAGCAAACACAGCAACCATGTAACAAACCTAGGAGATATAGGACATCTAAATGGAGTCTAGGTGGCAGTTGTTTTACTCTGTTGTTTATTTAAAGCTAAAGTAAAGTTTACATAGCATTTATATTGCTTTTCAATTACCAGTAGGGTTGACATGAAATTGTCCACACGTATTTTCTAATAATGAAAAGAAAATGTTATAATGACAGCGATTAGCTTTTGAAATGTTCGTCCTCTGGCTTTCATTCTGATAAAGTTGTTAAGGATAATAATCTATGCTCTAATAAATTAGATTTTCAACCATTATTGTTTTATACTGAACTAATTATTTTGTATTACCTTTGGTCATTTAGCTGTTGGGAACATTTCAGTTTTAAGAAAAAAAAGTAATTTAAATTCAATAAATGCCTGAGATTTCCAAGTTAGTGAGTAATGTGAATTTCCCTTTTGGCCCCAAAAATTGCACCTACAAGGTACATTTTCTCAAAGATAATATTATATAATAACCACCTTTTAATGAGGTGAAAGTTAGTAAGTTGCTTTGGATAAAAGCGTCTGCCAAATGACTGTATAGTATAGTATAGTATAGTATAGTATAGTATAGTATA
>JBAMHV010000014.1:19919421-19952599 GCA_037177535.1 Pseudomugil gertrudae
GGGTGTATATATAGAAGGGTGTCTGTATATATATATATATATATATATATATATATATATATATATATATGAGTAATGTTTAATGCTCAGTTCAGAAGTGAGAAGCCTGGTCCGTCCTCAGTCTAAAACAAAGTATTAGGTGGTGTATGTCGGTAATATAAAAGTGGGAAACACTTTTGCAGATGGAAGTTCTCACATTCTTCTAAATTCATTCCCTTTTATTAGAAGTGATGTAACGTTTTGTCTGTTAATGAATAGATGGCAATTAAACAGAAGTTGTTTTGTAAGAGAAATTCCAGGAACAAATTAGATAACACATTCCAAAATGTGTGATTTGGTCATGGTCTGATACAAAATAGAAACAAAACCTTAAGATTGTCCAGCACTGAATTGAGTCAAGTGTAAGAGAAAGTCGAAATGGCATTCGCCCTTTTTCTGCAAGTTTTGCTTTACGTGTTTAATTAAGATTCCTAGTGTTTAAATGTGTGTGGTGTGACATTTCTGGTACAAAAATGTGGCAATTGCTGTGGTGATTACAGGCAGAAGGGAAAAAACTGAGATAGAAGATAGAGTTTAAAGAGTGGCTCTTCCTTGGCAACGGAAGCTTTTAAGAGATACATCAGTCGGCTTAAGCACCTGGAAGAAAGCCCAGACTCATTTGTTACTCTATTACTGTAACTGGCATGGTGACACAGGCAGGAGAGGTGATGTGTGAGCGAGGGAGACAGAAAGAGTCAGGGCAGATTTTGAAATGATGTTGGAGAATGAGGAACCTGCTCAGGCTTTGACCTTCACTGCCTGTGGTTTGTTCTTGTGGTGCAGTGTGTCACAGATAACCACCCGCAGGTTGCCCGGGTGAGTTGTAGCCACAGCTTGTGGTCTTGACAGTCTTAAACACACACTGAGACTTAAGCACACGAAGGTCAAGTGGCCAGTGTGCAAAGCCTCACCAATTACAACAGAAGGTAGGACACTATAAACAAAGGCTAAGTAGGATAAAGCTGAATTTATATGAAACTCAGTGTATTGTGAACAGAACACCCACAACCCTCTGCTTACAAGTGAAAAACTGCTCTTTTTCAGTTTTGGGCCTGCTTTGGCTTTGTACATGTCCAACGTTGGCAAAGTTAAAAAAAATAACTAACTTTAAGTATATTTTCTCCCTGTTTGACTTTTGAAAAATATGTCTTATTCTATATTTTTGTACCATACGTTGGTGATTGTAGTGTGATTCCTCTGCAGCTTCACAAATAGATAGAAATTATACGTGTTTCAGACTGACTAAAAGCAGCTACAGAGCACTTTCCTGGAAGGATTGATTGCTAATGGCCTACTCTCAGTCCATGGAAATGTTCACTTAGTAATGGGTGCTATGGGAATCTGTTGTTCTTTTTTCTTACCTATCCCTTTCTTTTCTTTGCATATCCTTCTATACGTTCCACTACCTCTCTTTTCTTTTCTATGGTCCACAAGGTTGATAGAAAATGTGAAGGTCAGACAGAGCTTTTGCTCTGAAGTATGAAATGCTAATGAGAGCTTTTGGAGGGATGGGAAATGTAATCATTTTCATAAAACGTAGAAGAGCTAGAAAGATAAAGTTTGAAACAGGAAAAGTTCAGCTATAATTTAGATACAAGTTCTTCCAGAAATTCCAGTCTGTAAGAAGAGCAGTTTGGGCAAGTTTTTCCATCTTTTTCATGTTCTGTATGCACTTTGAAGACTAGAGGAGGAATCTTACGGGCAATCTTAAAAGAGAATTTGTGCAAGAGACGTTACAGCAGGGAGCAAATCCATTTGCTCCCAACGTCTGTATTATACAATGCTAGCATAGATTTACATTGATCTTTCACTGCAGTTAAGTTGAGTGAAAGTTTACACAGAACAGTATAAATAGGAACACAGTGTAAATGTTTTTGTTTTTGCCTTTGTATTTGATTTAGGATCATTTGTTTATTTATACATTTTTAAATCTTCAGGTTTTGATAACTTTTATTCTCTATTTTTTCTCATTTTAATTGGTAGAAAAGTGCATAAAAACTCAGGATAAACAGTTCTGCCATTAGTATTCATGCTTCATAATTTAATTTAAAATGTCCACTGATGGCAATAAAGCCGCTGATGTCAAGCAATTACATTAATTAGAGTGTTTACTTGTTGCTTACATCATGGCCCAACTCTCTTTCAAATTTGACTTCTGACACAGACGTTTAAGGCAAAACACAGAGCAGCAGATACTACCGTACATTCAACAGTATCTGCTGCTGCATCGGGAGTGACAGAACTCAGCAAGAAGCACCTAGAAGTAACACCTCAGCCTGTTGGTTACCAATCTATTTCAAAACATTTTGATATGCTCATGTGCAAGTTGCAAATGGACAGCTGTGGATGATGAAAGCAAGAATTAGAGGTTGTTTTAAATGTGTCAGGTGTGGTGGGACTACAATATTATTTCACACCTACTTAGGAGAAAAAAAGCCAAAATTGAAAAAAATTTTAAAGTTGCAGTCTGAATTTTTTGATCACATTGCATTTTATAGGACATCATTTAAAATCAGATTATTAAGAATAAAAATGTCACATTTTATAAAAAAAAAAACACTTAGTTGTGTCATTTCTGAACATGTTGATTGGGAGACTTTTGCTCTTTGATAAGTTATTTTATTCTTTTATACCATAGTTGTTGCTCAGATTATTGTTGTTAGACCAACTGGTTGTGTTGAAGTGGGCCAATATGACAGACAAAACACTATAGGACTTCCCCACAGAAATCAGAAAAGGAAATAAGTAGAATGCAGAAGAAGAACAAGGAAAACCATAGAAGATAAGATGCAATATTCCAGGTTATATGATATTGCCGGACAGTGAAATAGCAACTATTAAATAAGGAGATTTATTTATGGAGCTACATCCAGATTACATGCATCTAGTTTTCACACATTTTTGAAAGACTTTAAATACAGGTTCTCTTTAAATTTCTTTATTTTTTTATTTTAAGGTTTACAAAGTTTGTATTTTTTGCTACATCATAAAATATGAAAGTTAATATTATGATTTTGGAAATCTGAAAAAGTTTGCTAGTAACTAATTTAAGCATTTGTGAGAAGAGATTTAGGATTGCAAACTGGTTTTATTCCAGATGTGGAAGTACATATTTTACAGTACACCACACAGGGTGTTAGTAGAAACGGTTGTAAAAAAGCAGAAGATCATTCAGTGCTTCTCTTAGATGTGTTTTTTTTCTAATGATAATGATAAAAGGAAGTGATGGACCACACATGGGAAGTCTTTAATCCAATTTACCTAACAGTAAGACTTAGTCATGTGGAAAATGGTATTATGATTGTTTGTTCTGTTCCTGCAAAACTTCCTGCATTTATTTTATTGTTGGTAATCTTTAACGATTGATTTCATACATACTAAGGGTCACGTGTTTTGTGGGAGCACCAGTGATATACAGAAGCATCTTGACATTGAAACAGTCCTGTGTTGAAATCTGATGGCATGCCAGAAACAGCAGCTGTAAAGGAGCAAATGATTGCATTTCATATGAAGATTTGTTTTTTACTTGCACAGAACTCCAATGATAGAGCATCTATGCTTTGAGCGAGGATAAAACATACTGGCTGAAAAAATTCCCCAGCTGTTCGCTGTAGATATTTCCATTCAGGATCAGGTTTATTTTAAAGGTTTATCCCTCAGAAAAATTAAAAAGATATGACAGGACAGGATATGACTCCAAATGACAGGCTTGTTGTCATATCATGTAAAAAAATGCACCGGTATAAATCAGTATTTCAGTATTATAATCATTGCCAATTTTTTTGAATCTTTTTTATAAGATACTGTTTTTATGTTAAGCAATATATTCAGTACTTGAATAGAAAGAGTCATCCAGAGTTAAGCTAAATTGATGCTGTCCTTTTCACCCTGTGCTCCAAAGAAGACCAAATTGCAATAAATCCATAAAGGTTATCTCTGTGTCAAAATGGGAGAGCAGGGGAGTGAATGAAAATCTAATAGATTTTGTTTGCCTCATTCCAGACTTAATGGTGTTAAACTCTGAGAGAAAAGGGGGCTTTGGCCTCAGAGTTGAGGAGGGGCCTTTAACAGAGTCATAGGCCTGTGGCACCCAGCCAACATTCACTAATAGAGGCATAAAGCAATTACCAGGAAATACAGGGTGAGAGGGATGAAGAGAGAGATGGATTATGGGACAAATAAATACAAAAATAGAGAAGCAGACTTATATGATGTTGACTGGATGAAAGAAAAAATAGGAATGTGAAATTCATTGGGACAAAAACAAAAAGCAAAGACAAAAAGGATTTGTTGCTATTTGATATGACCATTAGCTGATGATTAGTTTGAGAGAGACAGCAGACTGGTGCATTTCTAGCAGCAGATCAGATCATACTGCCTGCCAGGCTAACTCCCCTGTGTTCCCTAAACCTGTTGTATGAGCATTTTGTTTGTGTCGTCATACTTAATATGTTTATAGAATATGTTATCTATGCTGATGAAGCACAGTAACAAAAGTCACTTAAGATGAAGAATGGAAAACTAAATTTACATATTTGAAATTAATTTATCAATGTAGCTGCTGAGAACGCTTCTTCTCTTTCTTCCAAGCAAATATCTTATGGTTTTTCAGCTGTAAGTGTGTCTGTATGTGCATGATAAATATCCAGATTTCTCCAATCTCAAGGCTTTGTTTTTGTCTTAAATTAAAAATGTTTTTTTACATGATTTTATAGGTAATATTTTATGCTTCATTCAACACAAATGAAAATAAAATATTTTTGTTAATGAAAAATGAAGTTGTGTTAACCCAAATATGTTTAAGTAAAAACAGTCAAACATTACAGAGATACTGAAATGTCATAAAACAAAGTATATACTTGCACGTAAACAACAGATGATAGGAAAAGAACAAAATAATGTGACTTGATCTGTGCCTTCTTTAGTATAGTGTGTTGAAAATAAGCTTCAAAGTCTCAAAAAGGGAGCAGATGGCTTATGGTGGACATGTTTATCGCATACAAGCATTTATGCTGAGTGTGGGCGAAGTCTTGATTTGCTTTGTGTTAATATATACTGCATGGGTATGTGTGTGGGTGGTTGTGTGCTCTGCGGTTACATTTCTGCAGGGTGATGGTGAAAAAAATTTCCAACAGTGGAAAAAAGCTTCAGCAAATCTGCTGCTGTTTATATGTTTTACAACTAATGCAGGGACTGAATTACATGATTTGTTTTTTTTTACTCAGGCGTAATGATGAGGTGACTCACATAAAGATACAGAATTCCGGGGACTACTATGACCTGTATGGAGGTGAGAAGTTTGCCACTCTTGCCGAGTTAATACAGTATTACACTGAGCAACAAGATCTCCTGCGTGAGAGAAACGGCCATGTCATCGAGCTAAAGTATCCTCTCAACTGCAAAGACCCTACCTCTGAAAGGTGAGGTTAAACTTCCACACCAATCGATTTCAATCATTTACATTTCCTTTAAGCAGTGGTCTACAGTATGTGGATGAAATCAGGTGGCTGGAACAAAGGATGCATGTAAACCTTTTTGAGAGCAGTTGCTATGCAATATAAAAAAACTTGTCTCAAGACTTTTATCTGACCACAGACAGTTATTTATATTTACCATAATAGTTTCTGGAGTGAGTCTGCAACAACATCCCCGGTTATTCTGCAGAGAACAAACCCCCCAAAAAACATCCTTTTTTCAGCCATAAATTTGTTTTATATTAATATTTTTATTAGAGATAAATCAGATCAAAGAAACAAACTATATACAGTCATGGAAAAGAGTATTTTGAATTATTTAGCGCTTTTGACAGATGTCTGATATATTTAAAATTTAGAAAAGGTTTAAACCATGTCCATCCATCCATCCATCCATTCATCCATCCATCCATCCATCCAACCATCCATCCATCCATCCCTTAAATTTAAACTAATTATCTGTTGGTCTGTGGAGGCAGCAGAGAACTCAGACTGCCTTTCCCCCCGCCACATTTGCCAGCTCATTGGAGGGGATCCCGAGGCAATTCCAGGCCAGTCGAGAGATATAAACCCTCCAGAGTTGTCTTCTCTGGGGTCTTCTTTCTCAAAGAGGACCTCACCAGGGGAGCATCCATTAGGCATCCTAATTTGATATCTGAGCCATCTCATCTGGCTCCTCTTAATGTGGAGGAGCAGCGGCTCTACTCTGAGCCCCTCCCAGAAAATCAGTTTCTCACCCCATTTCTAAAGTAGGGACCAGCCACCCTGCAGAGGAAACTTATTTCAGCCATTTATATTTGCAATCATATTCTTTCGGTAACTACCCACAATCTGCCTGTGAATTTCAGTCTCCATCCTTCCTTTACTAGTAAACTAGACCCCAAGATACTTGAACTTCTTAACTTGATGCAGGCCCAAATTCTGGACACTCAACCCTTTTCTGGCTAAGAACCATGGTCTCAGATATTGAGGTGGTGATCCTCATCCCAGCCACTTCACACTTATGACCAGATAATACTAAGAGAACCACATTATCTGCAAAGAGCAAAGACCCAATCATGAGGTCATCAATCCTCTAGAATCCTGAAGAGTGTATGGATCCCTGTATAGACTTTTCCAGGGAGGCTGAGGAGTATAAGCTCCCTATAGCTGGAACACACCCTCTTATACCCCTTCTTGTAAAGGTGGGCAACCACCCCTCTCTGCAAGTCCAGAGGCACTGTTACAGATTCCATGCAATGCATGTTTTTAAACTACCTCAGTGACCACATCTCCAGAGATAGGAAAGCTTACCCCTGAGTCTCTCTGTTCTGCTTCCTTGTTGGAAGATGTGTTGATTGGCCTTTCAACAGGATAGGATTGATCCAGGATAGGATTGATCAACCCACAATGTTCCAAATTGAGGTAAGCAGACCTAGCAGACCCTCACAACACATTTGGGTCTGCCAATCCTGACTGGCATCCTCCCACACCAACTGAGCCAACTCACAACCAGATTATGATCACCTGATGTATTCATCACAAACCATAGTCAGGATCCATCCCCTCAACCGAGGCGGCGAGCGACTACCTTCTTATCCACCGGGGTAAACATGCAGGGACCAAGCTGTAGGGCAATTAGTATGCCCCCATCTGGTCACCTCTCGCTAGGAGCCACTCCATAGTGGAAAAGGTTCAGCTCTTCTCACAGTGGTCCCTGAGCCCTTGCCATGCAGCAAGGAAAGTGCAAGTATATCTAGCCGGAACCTTTCAACCTCGCACACAAGCTCAGGCTCTTTTTCTTCCAGAGAGGTATCATTTCTTGTCCCTAGAGTGGTTCTGTAGCCAAGGATCAGACCACCAGCATACCGCTCAGCATACATGCACCTGACCCCTATGGAGACATTTTAGATATG
The DNA here is from genome assembly GCA_037177535.1 of Pseudomugil gertrudae. Lineage (NCBI taxonomy): Eukaryota > Metazoa > Chordata > Actinopteri > Atheriniformes > Pseudomugilidae > Pseudomugil > Pseudomugil gertrudae. The sequence goes on from JBAMHV010000014.1 coordinate 19,926,830, forward strand.
TGTACAGTTTCATTACAGTCAGTAGAGGAGATTTACTATACAAAAAATGTTATGGTAATTTCTACATTCATGTGAAGCTGATGGTTAGCTAGCCATTTTTTGGTATATTATTAGCAAATACACATGTTAAGTCTTTTTTAAGCTGTTTTGGCATAAACCAGCTCAGGATAAAGCTGTCCACAAGTATTACTTAGCTTTTTTATTATCCTGGTTATAGAAATTTTATTAAATGAACAAAAGCTGTGTTCAAAATGAAAAACTGTTCATTGTGAAAACAATAGCTGTTAAACAATAAGATGAACCCAAAAGTCAAGGCTGACATCCTGAAAGCTAATTTAGTTTGTGATGCTATTTTCCCCAATGCAATTCCCCTTTGAGCTGACAATATAAGCAATAATGTTGAATTACTGGCCCACAGCCATATGACCACTTAGTAAAGTATTAAATGAATCTACAGTTAGGAAGAATCTACCATTAACTCATTAAATATGTACTAGTGCACCTACATGTTTACACAGGCAGTATGATGATAGGATGCACTTTTATTTATATACATACTCCCACTCATTAAATTCAGACACATCTCACATCCACATGCACAAATAGTGGCGTATTTCAAAATGCATCCTAGAACAAATTAAGCAGTTTGGATGTTTTGATCTGTGCCAAAAACATCAATGCACTCACATCATTCAGGGAGTAAGCATGGCCTGGATGCAGTTATCTACTTCACCTCACCTAAACGCCTTACTTTTAGATGATTATTGCATCTGGTGTGTTGATGTTTGTGATACGTGTGTACTCTCAGAAGAGTTTTTATGGAAATTAAAACTCATTTAAAAAACAATAATATATTTAAAATAGTTGTGAATGAGTCTTTTTATTTTTGCACATCCGCACATCACAAACTATTTAGGTTTCACAGCAGCCTGACACACATGGTTTTGGTTTGTGGTTTTTCTATCCATTTTTCATGCATATCATGTTAACACTTCCTCTATGTTCTCACTTACCACACAGGAAAAAAAGCCCACATGCAAGTTTTTCTTTGTAACATCAGTAAAATTATGAGACTACAGCAGTTTGAGAGACGCCTTCATCTTAGAGTAGGAGTCTACACTTATACACTTATAGATTTGCATTATGTTAAATCCCATAACTTTTTCCCTTTAAGCAGAAAACATTACTTATCCACCCCCTCAGCTCGAAAAGTGTCTGCCTCAACTTCTCCCACTTGTCTTGTAATTTTGTCCACTTTGCTACAACATTCAGCCCGAGGCGGGGACTTTCATAGTTGGAGAAGGAAGCTAAGAATGAAATTAAAAAATCCTTGAAATTGGTTGTTTTTTTAACATAAATGACTCATGTTTTTAATTAGTATTCTATTTCTTTGCTGCAAGCTTCTCTTTGATACTGCAGACACAGGAAGCTAAAGTGACTTAATCTTCACAGTAAAACAAACTCTTGAACTTAATTTAGATTTAATATTAAAGAGAATTTAGTCACAAGGTTCAGTACTGATAGAGGATTCACAATGTTTTTCAAAGTAATTGCTAGATTGCCTCAGTGATGGTGTTATGATAACATTCAGTTAGTATTACAGCATACATTCTTTTATGAGAGAATGTGATAAGTAAAGTTTTAAGTTAAACATTATCATTTTTTGTATTCAAATCCTATTATCAGATTCTGTCATATTTCTTTAGGTGGTACCATGGACATCTTTCTGGGAGAGATGCAGAGAAACTGCTTTCAGAAAAAGGTAAAGCTGGTAGCTTTCTGGTACGGGAGAGCCAAAGTAAACCGGGAGATTTCGTCCTCTCAGTTCTTACAAACGAAGAGAAACATGAGAATGTGGACCGCAAGACCAAGGTTACCCATGTTATGATTCGCTACCAGGTGAAAAGATATATTTCACATTATTTAAAATATATAGATTTACATAACTTGAGTATTTTGAGTATTGTTGTGAGTTCAAGCTGAAACGCTCCAAAGAGTTTTATTAATCACACTGACACATGTTGGCTGTTTGAGGGTTGTTAAAAAGTCGTGATTTATCCTTTCATTCAAGAAATTTGTCTGGGCAGCTGTTATTATAATTAAACTGTTTATCTTCAGCAGGATGGTAAATATGATGTAGGTGGTGGTGAGAAGTTTGATACCCTGGCTGACCTGGTGGACCATTACAAGAAGAACCCCATGGTGGAAAAAAGTGGCATTGTCGTGCACCTCAAACAGGTACAGCAAATTTGACCAATCAAATATACAAAAACATAATATTTGGTTTATTTAGTTATTTCAGTGTATTACATCTGCTGGAATATTATCATGTATTTAGTTTTTACCATACTAAAATATTGTTTTTGTAATACAACAGCCCTTTAATGCAACAAGGATAAATGCAGCCAACATTGAGAACCGGGTAGAAGAACTCACCAAAGTAGCAGACAACTCAGAGAAGCCCAAACAAGGATTCTGGGAAGAATTTGAGGTATGTACAGTAACCTGCCTCTTAATCATAATTTATATCCAGAATGTAAAGTGATTTATATTATAATTATTTGTAAGTTTAAGTATTCAGATAAAGTTTTTTCCTGGGAAAATTACTTTTGTTATCGATGTGTAAATTTCTAAACAACTGGCAGGTTATATCCTGTGTTTATGTAAATACATACAGACTTGCCTGGGTATTTGATCATCTTTTAAAAGTTTAAAATCCTTTATAAGATAATTATTTACTAATGGATATAAATGACAAGTTTATGAGCACAGCATGGCATACACTACTCAACATTAAATTATATTCACAAATGACCAGCTGAATAGAAAGATGAACAGGACAACAACATTAACTAGTCTGACTGCATAAGTTTAATTAAAAGCCTTTTAGTTTGAATAGTCCTGGTATTAAATGGTATTTGTATTTAAATATTTTTGGTTGAAGGAAACTTCAGAATGAAGCTCTTTCTCTGCATCAATAACACAAACTGTAAGATTAGTATTTTTTTCTTTTACTGCACATCAGGGTGACCTTTGGTGTAATCTGAGCCAAATTGTTCAAGGAAATGTTAACAAGTATTGGCAATAATCAATATGATCTTGTAATTATGAAAAATAGAAATCTATCATTATGTGTTTTTGTCAATTATCAGGTACTTCAGCAGCAGGAGTGCAAACTGCTTTATCCCCGGAAAGAAGGCCAAAAGCCAGAAAACAAGAATAAAAACAGATACAAGAATATCCTCCCCTGTGAGTCACGCTGCAACCTGCCATTTCCTGTCTCTCCAACTTCCTGTGGAAAAAATGACACAAGCCGACAGACGAGATAGAAGCCTGAGCAGAGCATAAAGATGTCACTTTGACAGTCTGCTGCCTATTCACCACGATAACACCAGTGTGATCTCTTTGTTGTGCACTAATACTTTTTCACTGTGTTTCCAGTTGACACGACTCGTGTTGTAATCAGAGAAATAGATCCAGATGTTCCTGGTTCGGACTACATCAATGCAAACTATATCAGAGTGAGTCTGTTTAAAGTAAAACACAAAAATGCATCAATAACTGCTTTTCTTAATATATCTATGCAACACTGTAAAATTGCTCTAGTGTTGTCAAACTTACTTTAATTCAGGACCATATAAAGCTCACAAGTCTCCTACAAGTAATGAAGGGACACGTAAAAATGGTTCTTGCTGTTTATTTTAAGTGCAAAAGAGTACAAGTACAGTCTCAAGTTTATACTTCATGATCTACCATAAAAAACAAATTATGAACAATTGAAGTTTCACTGTTTTGTTTCAGTTTGTTATTTACGCATGGATCACAGTTGATCTTCAAAATTACAAAAAAGTTGAACTAATAAATACTGTATATTGCGTTATACTTAGAGTAACTTATCTGGAGCCATGCTATTTCAAATGTGTACAGAAACACATTCCCACTTGATTGTAGTAATCCTGGCCTCCTGACTCACCTCACCATACAAACTCAGGTGAGATCTATAACTATGAAGGAACCTCTTAAATATTGTGGACATAAAAAATATTGCAATTATCCTCTGCCATATAGTATATATTTTAGCCATACAGTATATTTTTTTTAAGTGTCGCCTCATATGAGAATATAGGAAAAAAAGCTATTTTTCTATTAAACAAGTTGCAGTGACTATCTACTATGTCATCCAATGGGCCAGATTGGGACCTCTGCTAGGTCAGTTTTGGCCCCCAGGTCAAATTTTTGACACCCCTGCTTTAGATTGATGTCAATTAAAATATTTATTATAATTATCCAAAAAGGTAAATACTTTATTCACATCAAAGACTTAAACAGCACTAAAAGTATCAGTACCAATTATCTGCATAATAAAATACTCAAGTTTAGAAAACGCTCCTTTTAATGTCAATTCTGTCTACATAAGATTCACTGCATAAGAGTACACATTTGTCCCCTAATATAGAGTATGCATGAAGATGGGCGGCATGTGGAGGAGGGCAAAGTCTTCATTGCCACCCAAGGGTGCCTACAGAATACAGTCATTGACTTCTGGAAGATGGTGTATCAGGAGAACACGCACGTCATCGTCATGACCACAAAGGAGATGGAGCGAGGCAGGGTGAGCAGTTTGCAACACAATCTGTTGTGGTAAAAAATATATAACTATATTTATAAATAGCTGTTTTATCATTCCTGATAAAGTAAAACTACCTGTACCATGAGGTTTCAATCTACAAATGATGAAGAGAGAATTAAAATTACAACAATATTAGACAACCACTAATTGATATATCGGTCCGCTTTATTACTCTTACTAGGATTATTGTTGTTTTTATTCCACGCATTGATTATTGTTTTTGTTGTTGAATAAAATTAATGCAGTGGCAGTTTAGGAGCAATATGCTTTGTACAAGTTCTGCATGCATGTAAATGCAACACTTCTTTTCTGATCTCAACCTCAACATTTATTCCTGCATGTTATGCATAAAAACATTAAAAAATGACCAAAAAACTGGAGTTAGTGAAATAAAAAAAATTCAATCGAGAGCTGACTTTTAGTTTTAGTATTGATTAAAATAAATTTCATTGCTTGTGATGCAGGTAGGATGGTTTTCATCGCTCCTCATTCAGTGAAACAATGAGATTGAAAGTGTTAACAGTGCTTACTCAGTATCAGCTACAGAACATTATCATTATTATTTTGGCCAATATTGATATCAGATATTAATATTGTTTTAATAGGTAATAACCAATATTTACAGCTAACGTACTTACAGCTACAGTTAACTTCTGTGTAAAGTAAAAGTTTAGATCATCAGTAGTAGTTTCCTGCCATCGTTTGTAACCATCTGAAGGGTGGCTTATCAGATTACATAATACTAGTGGTGCTGAAAGATTTGACGCTGCATCCTCTTCACATTACTTCTACAGTACTTCTACCACATTACTTTCACCACTGTGAAAAACAACCTGAAATAGCTTCTCCAGTGGGGTGAAAACCCTCACAACACTGTGCTGCGTCACTATCACTGTCAACAAATACTGCATGCCCCTTCCATCTCCTACTATAAAGAAATAGCCCTAAATAAATATCGGTTGTTAATATCTGTCCAGTTTTACTTTTTAGACTGATACAGGTATTTGAGAAATAGACAGATATCTGCTGATACTGATTTTAGCACCTATATATTGTAAATCCCTGGTATTTATTGCACTTTATTATCTGTATTCACTTATTCTTTTAATCCTGCCAATACTAATTTCAACCCAAATATCCAGGTTTGATGACATAATATGAACTTTCAGTGTTAAGTTATCATAAGCTTTCATAGTTTCTCATAGTGGTGGTAATTCTTGGGATTATTGTGTGTATGTGGTCCTCCTGCCTAGTAGTTGCTGAGATTGGCTCCAGCTTCCTCACAATCCTGAACTGGGTGGAATAAGTGTTGTAGAAAATAGATGGGTGTATCTGTGGCAGAGTATGGTGGCAGCCAGTAAGGATAGTTTTACAGTTAAGCTGATTGAAAAGCTTCATGACCTGAGCTGGCTTTACAGACTAATACCCTTCACCCTTCTTCTGTCTATCTCTGTGTCTTTCTCTCTCTACGATTTGACTCTTTTTTTAGAACAAATGTGTTCGATACTGGCCAGACCCCCTTGGCACTAAGGAGTTTGGGATGGTGCAGGTGAGGAACATAGACGAACGATCAGCACAAGACTACATCCTGAGGAAGCTGGAGGTGACACGTTTGGACAGGGTAAGGAAAGTGACCTGGGGTCAAATGATAAAACCAAACACACACCCACTGCTACAGCACATTGTTTTGTTATTGGTGTATGAACTGTATATGACTCTAACCAATGAAATAAAGATGCAAACAATTTCTACTTTTATTTGATAGAATTGTTGCAAAATTACAAGTAAAATAAATTAGTAAAACAGGCCATTTTTAGGCATTTGAAATGTTTGTTAATACAAATTGATTTATTAATAGACCTACAGAAGAAGTAACATTCATCTTTTGCTCAGAAGTGTTTTATGTTATTTATGTTATTAAATTGTCCAAAAGGAATATAGTTCCTAAAACATCAAAATGATGTTGCTTTGATAATAACTCACACTGTTTAATATGATATAAAAGTGAACAATTATAAAGTCTAATTGATACGGACTATATTTCTAGGATTGTATTGTCACAACTACAGTTTATCCTCATCATATTAAAGGCCAAATAAGTAACAATGACACCTAGTGTTTCAAATCAGAACCAGATTATAAAGAAAAAACTTGAAGAGCATTGACCCTCCTCTTCTTCAGACAGTGTCGTGAAAGTTTCCATGTCATTGTTTTTCACTGATATTGATTGAGTTTAAAGGAATTTGAAAACAATGAGGAATGATGTAGTTAGTTTTGGAAAGCTGATCAATGTAAAGGTGTTTCCTTCACACAAATCATACATCTTATTAAGCCCTCTTCACACAAAAACAACGTGATGTTTTAAACTAAAATATTATTGGTTAAAGAACCAGGAAGTATTAAAGTTATTCTGTCACGGGGCTCTTGTTTTGAAACGAGGAAAGCATTTTAAATTATTTTTACATAAACATTCTTACTTCACCTTTAACATAAATACTCTACAAAGCCCCCCTAAAACCATCTTAGCTGTATTTTCACCAAGCACTATCACGTGATACTCATTCCAACCTCGTGGAGTGATTTTAACACAGTCTGTAAGAAACTTTCTCCAGAACTGACGCTCTTCACTTTGAATAAAATTAATCTCAGGATTTAGAGATGCTCAGAAATGCTGATATAATCTTACTTCAGGTTTTACTTTAGTGCTTGTTCCAACAGGAAAACCTAAATGTTATTAGTAGAGGACTGAATTCTGCTTTTTGTTTAATTGTTTCTTTTGAATTTTCTAAAATAAACAGTAATCCACTGGTATTGGCAGAGTTGTTTTGCTTAAAAATATGCAGAATAAAAGTTTAAATTTGATCTTTTTTTATTTTCAACCATAGAAAGACCCACTGAGGTACATCTGGCACTATCAGTACCTGAGCTGGCCAGACCATGGAGTACCCAACGAGCCTGGTGGTGTCCTCTGGTTCTTAGAGGAAGTCAACCGCACCCAGAGCACCATTACAGACACTGGTCCCATTGTTGTCCACTGCAGGTACACAAATGTTTGACAAGTTCATAAGCTCTGAGAAAAAGGAGGTAACACCATTACTGATGTGCGTGTCACAGACAGACTTTGTGTATCCCTTTGTATACAGCATCTTTAGATTTTTCAGATAATCAACCTGTTACAGGATAGATTTAAGTGACTTTTTGTGTAGGAGAAGCAGAGTGTGAATATGGAAACAGTTTTAATGTAATCGACCTTTGCTTTTCAAGTCAGCATGCATTACTAACAACAGAGTAATCATCCTTCATTTCTTCAAAGTTAGCTTCCAGATAGTCAGATTTCCTTTCAAACTGCTCTGAAACAATAGCTGTGTTGGCTTTCTGCAGATCTTTTGAATATTTTTTGTTGATGTTGGCTGTTTTCTGCTCCAAGTATGTCTTAAAGAGGTATACTGTATTATTTCAATCATTCATTTCATTAACAAAAAAATGCTGAAGACAAAACAGCTTGAAAGACATAAAACGGTACACAATTACACCAACAAAAACAAAGTTATAACCAAAAACTTTCATATTGCAGCAAACTGCTTATGTGAAGGACACAATTAGTGACAGACAGTATACCATATAAAGCATGTGGATGAGACTTACAAATAGTACACAGCACAACAAATACCCGGCAGAGGGCTTAGAGAATGCCTCATTTTCTATCTTTAAATGAAGCTCCATCAGAAATTCACAAGTCTTTGTTAAAAAAGGAAAAAAAATGGTTTGCTAAAAGAAACAATAGCAATTGGTCTGCAGTGCTGAATCTTCCCCAGGGTCCAGGGCGAAAACAGTCCTGATAGAGAGCAGAACAAAAAGAAGCACATTCAAGCATCCTTTAGGAAACCTGGAAAACTATTCCTGAGAAAATTACAACAAAACTTTTTTAATAGGGTTCAGACTGTGTGAATAATGGAAATACTTATTTATTTACTTTAAAAAAAAGTGTTTATATACACGTATCTATCCATCTATCTATATGAGGCAACTGAAGTTCTGTTGTATTGTGCTATAAAATATATATATATAAAAGTTTTGTACTTTAGTATTTAGTAAAGCAAATACTGATTTTTATAGACTTTTATAGACTTTTTGTTTGGCAAAATATAGTATGTATATTTTATCATTTATGCAGGATTTAATACATTTCAGTGCTGTTTTACATTTTTAAACAATACATGAATGAGGAGTGGCCAGCAATATTTACACACCACTGTATGCTTGCTTTTACTTCTTTTTAATGTTGAGTTAATTGACTGAGTTTCTATTAAATGGTAAATTAAGCACACCTTAAATGTATGTTAAACATTCCTTTATATTAAATTTGCCACTTTTGTTTACCGGTAAATTGGCCACTGGGGTGTGCTGTCATTAAGGTAAAATGTATGTGTTGGTTTTTAATAAACCCAGTTTTAGCAGATTTGTTAGGAAATGCATATAAAACCAGTTCAGATTTTCTCAGCTATCATTTGGATTACTACAGCGTCTTTCTCTTCTTAAGTGACTTGATTATCATTGCTATAAGTTACATTTAGCTATTTGTATGACATTATATTAATTTAGGTGACTGTTTGTTTCGTATATGCCTCCTTTTATTTATCAAACCAATAATGTCTGTTTTCTACTTACAAAGGATTTCAGCAGCTCATAAACAAACAATCAAGAACAGTGGGTTCTGCTTTGCATTAATCTGCAGTTAGGACATGTTGCTCTTTTTGATAAAAATGACAATTTGCAGCAGTGTGATACGTAACACTAGTTATAAGATAAAGATTTTCTACATCAGATGTGACTTGATCCAGGTTTAGCCCATCATAAAACTGTTCTGGTGATTGCTAGATCTGAAAGTTTTCCATGCCTTTCACCATACCTGCTGACCACCCACATGTACTGCAAATATGACAACTCGGATTAAACAAACATTTTAGTTTTACTGATGAAACCATTTCATCACCGACTGAACAACTTTTGCAGATTTAAATACATTTTTATGCGACTTCATAAAGATTTGTTAAAGAAAATGTCATCATCCCATACATTTTTAAAGACTTCATGCTCATGTCTTACATATTAAATGAAAGAACTGTTGCAGGAAAATGTACAATGTTTTGCTCAAATACTCATGTTTAATTTCAACTGTATCCTCACATGGTTTTAACATTGTAATCTGTCACTTCAGCGCAGGCATTGGCAGAACAGGCACGATTATTGTCATTGACATCCTCATTGACATTATTAACCGCCAAGGTAGGAATCTGAGTCCACATTATGGAAATAAATTGGAATGATTTCAAATCTTTGTTTTGCATCTCTGATCATTTCTGGATTTGTGTTTTGTAGGTCTTAACTGTGACATTGACATTCCAAAGACCATCCAAAGGGTCCGGCAGCAGAGATCTGGCATGGTCCAGACAGAGGCGCAGTATAAGTTTATCTACATGGCGGTGAAGCAGTATGTTGACACAGCCCAAACGAGACTGGATGAGGAGCAGGTAATGCAAAGCACCAGAAGCTCCAATAGAATCATCTCTTAAAAAATACATCATTCTAGTGATTCTGTCAGTACTGTTAATTTTTTTTAATAAAATCATGACACAATCACCTTCCTTCAGCTACTGCAGAGCAGCGATTCATATGTAAGCTTGCCAACTACCAGAGTTTAATATTGCTTCAATTTATATTCCTGTTATGATATCCTGTTATGATACAATATGATACTTCAACTTTTTATATATAATTTATTGACACTAATTAGGAAATTAGCCACTGTTTGCATGTTTACCTTGGATCTCTGTGGGTAAAATGTACATCCAATTCTCATGGGCTTGTGAACATAGTAGATATAGTAGAGTGTGAATGGAAAAATATTTAGACTTAGCAGAGAGGTAAGCTGTGAGATGTTTAATGTCTCCAGTGAGTCCTGGGTCTTCTGGGTTAGAGCCGCATCAACATGAAGACTTTGAGATACCTAAACTCCAGACATCATGTTCTGATGATACTAGACTTTAATGCATCTGACCCCAGCTCTTAAACAGCATGTCATCAGCCTGATCTTATTCTTGTCTTTTTTTAGAAGAATAAGCTTAAGGAGAGAGAATATTCCAATATCAAATATCCTCAGATGACCAATTCTAGGTCCAAACACAACATGGCATCCTCACGCTCATCTTCTGTGTAAGTAGCGCTCATGATGGTAAGGTCATGGCTATAGAGCATCTTATCAAGGAGTTGAAGGAGAAAATTTATGTTCAAAGCATTTGTTTTTACCTGTGAATTTCTTTTTGTGTTGTAGTTTGACAAATGATGATTCTTCAAGTGTGTACGAGAACATAAACTTCAAAAGCCCTCAGACATCTTTTAGCAGTAACACCAGGAGGTAAAACGTTGTCTCTGGACCTCCACTGCTCTCTTGCCTGCTTCTCTGTAAGTGTTTTGTTTAAAACTAAAAATTGCTTTGGTGCTTTTCTACCAGTAAACGTGAGCACATTGGTACTGCACATGCTGTTATGTTATTTTCCACTGATAACAGGGTGCTGATTAGTTTCATTGCCCTTATGTAAGCAGAGAAATTATGCTCATTGTCAAGTTTGAAATTTTGAGGGTTGCAGGAGCAGCTTCGCTCATCTTAAACAAAAACAGCTCCAAATTAAAAAAAACAACAGATTTAAATGAGTTTTTAATCACAATCAGCCTATTTTTGTTTCCTTTCTTAGTGACTTGTCTTAAATACAGAATATGCTCTAAATACAGCAGGATAGGTTTTAAGTCGTTTTAAATTTATTTAAATAATAATTGTTTTCTGAGTTTTGTCAGAATGGTGTCCAGTACAGTTGCTTCATTTACCATGTGCTATCAAAAGAGATGCATGTTGGGTTAACTGATGATTCATGTTTGTAACGTCTGTGAGTGTAGTTATACCAATCAATGACCTCTACAAAAGAGGCAGTAAAATAACTCAAATTGACATTTATTTTATTTTTAATGGAAACTGTAAATAACTTATTAAATGTATGATTGTAGAAGTTGTAGCAAAGGTTAAGAGGAAAGTAAAAACTGACACTATACTGACATCATCAGTTGCAGCTGCATCATCTAGGCTGATTGCATCCTCCCAGGAAAATGATGCACATTTCAGGAACATCCTTTAAATAGCTGATTGTACTATTTTATTACTCCTACTTTTAATTAGAAAAAGGTCTCTAGATGCTGAACAGCGCAGATAAGCCACCAAAAAGTCCGGCAGAATGGCTGAAAGAGGCTCTATGTTGTCCTTTTTTTTGCTTTTTATTTGGTCCACATGTTTCATAAGCAGTTCAGTTGATCTCTGAACTATTAGCTTGAGATTGTGTATCAATAACCAACAGTTTGATCTTCTGTTTGGGAGTGTCTTGTATTGGCATTTTAGAGTGTGGTTGCTAAGAATTGGCAACACGCAACAACTTTCTTGTTCTGTCTTGTTTGCAGCTTCAGCAGAGGAATATATTCATTAAAATCTGCAAATCTCTGGACGTCTGGTGCGCCAAACTACACTCTATGCTGGTGGACTTGGGTGTGATCTGAAGGTGTTGAGCTGACACCAATTCTGCTGCTTCCCTGCTGGACCTCTCATCTGGAGTCAATTCTTACCCCCTGTAGAGGCGAGGAATCCACAGATTACTGGCCTCACCCAGGGGCCTTTGTCCTCCTGTCACATTCTCCCTTTTTTTTTACCATTTTATTTTTCTCTCAACCAGCACAAGTGCCTTTGTAACAGGATGTGCCTGTAATCTTTTCTGCCTAAACCTGCTGTTACATCTTTACCGTTGCTCCTATCCAAACCCTGGAAGCCCAGGCTGACATGATAAACAAGCAGTTCCCTTATTAAACACAAAGTCCGCTCCATGCTGAACTTAACAGAGTTGTATGGGACTCGAGAGGTCAAAGCTTAAGCTGTTTGTCGGCTTGTTGCCAGAAATCAGTCTGCTGGTTTTCCTACGCGCTCCGTCTTTGCTGGCTATGATTTGAACTCAAACCTTAAGGCTGTTTTTGCTGCTCTTTGTCTCTCCAGCTGTGGTGGTTATTAATGCGCCTGCTGAGTGATGGCAAGGGCAGTTACGTAACCTGCCACAGGCTCCTAAGACTCAAGAAGAGCAAGCTTGCCCTCTTCTTATTCTAATGTTTTGAAAGACTTGTGTTTATTTTGGATGTGAAAGTGAACAATTTTTATTCTATTTTATGTTTTGAAAACAAGGCTGGTTGTGAAAGTGTTTTGGATGTAATTATCCATGCTGTTATAAATGCAAATCAGGTATTATCTTCTTGTTTCTTGACAAATTCAGATACTTTTCTCTGAAAATGTACTAATATTTTAACATGTCCTGTCTGAGCACGGCTCATTTGGCTGAAACATTTTGGAACATTTTATTCTTTTTTCTTGTCCTTTTAATGAACTGCTTTCCCTTGTTTAATAGTGTTTTGTTTGTAATGGTTGGTACCATTGTGTAACATAAAAATATGTCTATTTAAATATATGTTGTATATTTATAAATGAACGTTATATTGGATGAGAACAATTTTCCAGACCTACGTCAAAGCCGCTTCTCCACAATAATCTTTAATGTAGATCATAAAAATAATTATAATTCACTGTTTGCATGGTGAGAAATCCTGAATGAAGGGTGGAAATAAAGCTGGGCTCACCACCGCCTCACAGCTTGGTTTGACTGGCTGTCCTCGTTAATCAGCAGGGCTGATGTGGTTAAACATCTGTCAGACGAGATCGTCACAAGTAGACAAAAAAAGGGGGCGATTACAGTGGGCCAGATGGCCATCTGCCTGAGATTGAAGAATAGATTTGTCTCCAAAAAGTAATTTAAAAGATGGCTATAATCCAAGCTTGATGATAGCAGGGTGAGTAAGCCAACGTCATTGATGTGATAAGTAGAATGGTGGTCCCACAGAGCGCTGAGCCTTCTGTGCTCTCTCGCAGATTGTTGGCTATTTTTAGCACCAGAACCAGCACCAAAGTATCTTGCTTCAGTAGACAGTTATAAAAGCACTAATGAGTGAAGGAAAAAACCCAGATCATCCTTATTTTTGGCAGAAAATGTGGGTCCTGCCTTTCAGGTGGCTGTAACATTGATATGAACCACTGTAAGATTAATACATACCAAACAGCCTGGAAAGCTTTGCCAGGTAATGGCACTAGAACAGAGCAAAGCCCAACTTATTAAGCCAGTTTTCAGGACACCAGCTAAATTCTTTATTACATAACAGAATAAAAAGTTCTGCTTTCTTCAGGATAACTTTCCTCCCTCAGAGCAGTTTAGTATAAGCCATGCAGAATGGGAAGACAATTTCACCTTTGTGGCTCGTATATAGTTCGTTGTGCTGGCAAACTCCTAATAAAAACAGAAATGTGTGACATTAGGAACCTTTTTCTAATTTTGTAATCTATCGTATAAAAGCATATATCAGGGCACTTGTCTTTAGACTACTTCTCTTCCTTCTGCAACAGAAACAAACCAGGTCAAGAGCCGATGCAAGCCGGAATCACCTGGTTTTCTTCATTATAAACTGGGATGTTCCTGTCGGAGCAGCTCGTGATTTTCTGTCCTTTTTAATTCAGCAAAGTGAGAGGTAATAATGGAGGTAATAATGCTGCAATGAAGTGATTAGAATTGTATGAAAATTGTGATTTTTACAGCTGAATGTACCCACAGCAGCCTATCTCGCTGTGAAATGACCCTTTTGTGTTTGTGAAGGCTTACTAGAGCATGGACTCGACAGATTCATTTACTCGTCTCACAGTTTGGAAACTTTTACTGGTGTATTTTTGTGTGTTTTAATGATGAATAATTTTGTGAATAAAGGCTATTTTTTTTATTTTAAATGAATGCCTTTGCTGCCATGTGGCAGTGAAGGCCTACAGTATGCCTGATAAAATTCTGCACTACTTGATGTTCTCTTGTTGAAGGTATTTCCTCTGAACTGTGATCTTCGTCTGATGAATAAGAAGTGATTTGTGGATTTGTTTTCCTGTTTCTGATCATTCACTGTGGATCTTTTTTAATATTATTTCCATTGTATTTCACTTTGCCTCTATGGGTCAAATTGTTTTATAGTTTGGTGAAGCATCAGTACTTGAAAGTTTGACACTGCTGAACCTTCGGCCTCAGGCTTGTGTGGATGTCAGTCAAACGTGGAAGTTGTTTTGTTTGTGCACTAGATTTTTGCTGTTCTATTTTTTTCTTATTTCTTCAAATTGATTTATTTAGTTCATTCTTGCATTTTGTGTTGAATCTGATATATTTTTTATTGATGTATGATTTCACTGATGAGTGAATTCTGTCTGAATCAGAGTCTACAGAGGTATGCAGTTGTAATGCAGTCATTTCTTTCTGCTGATCCTCTTAACATCTACTTGAATGTGTTAATGTGACTCTTGTTTTGATTCCTTCCCTGTGTTGGTTGCAGTAAGCCTGATATGAGTAGTGGTTTTCAAATTGCTCCCATGTTGTTCAGTTCTCTCTTCTTGTTGCACTGGCTCCACCCAGACGCCTTTTTTCGCTGTACAGGCTGCAACTGCTGATGCAATGAGCTGCCAGAAATGGCACTAAAATGGTTTATTGTAAAGGATAATAAAAGTTTATGAGGGCACAGTGTGGTTTTTGCATGTTTCAAACATCTATGTTGACACTGAAGTTTTTGAAAAGGTCCTTGTGTGAGAAAAGGCATCAAGCTCTGTATGTTTGCCTGTTTTGCCTCTAGGTGACAGTTGTGATAGATAAATTGCAGAGATCTTCTAATTCAGTGCTGCTTTTATTCTCCATTAAACCCACCTCAGCCGTCTTTAGAATAGGAAATATGTTCTCTGTAAAGAGCTTGATCAATCCTGTCAGTGTTGCAATTTCCTGAGGAGAATGTGTTTATAGCTTACACGTAAATGTAACAGACCAGTAAAACTAAGAATTAGTTTAAAGTAAAATTTTAGCGCAGAATAAACTGCTTTATTTGTAGCGTTACTGGAGATGATGAAAAGTTAACACCTCTCGGTAAGGTTTGGTTTCAATGCTGTAAAGCAAAATAGTAGCAAATAACAAGAAGCTTCTATTATTATTACGTCTTTTACTAATTAGTCTTTTTAAGATGCAGTTTTAAACTGTGAGGTGTCAGTGTCTGTTTTCCATCTGCATTTAATGTTTAACTGTTTCCTGGCATAATGAACCGGGTTTGAGGAAGCTGCACGTTTATGGGCACTCTTAAATAAAAGCCAGATTTCAACATGACTCTTATCAACTTTATGTAATTCTTGAGCAATTTGGGAAACCTGGTAACTAATCTTTTTCCCTCTTTGTGACGCACTGAGTCCAAGAGCAAACAAAAACAACTTCCTGCTCGGGAAGAAAAAGTTTTCTTTTATGGTCACAGGTTAAAGGTTCACATAGGAGGAAATGAAAAGCCGGTTGGACGTTTTCCAACTTGTGATCTTTAATTTGTGATAAAGACTTTCAGGCTTTGTGTTTTTTGAGGAAAATTTACTGCAGCTGCTGCTCAGATTTAAAAAATCACACACTCACTGCCCAAAAAAAGCATTTTTAAATGTTAAAATGATCCATCCTAAAAAGAGCTGTCAAGTACAAATGTTTCATGTTAATATTGTGATATTAAGCATAGTTTTGTAAACAGAAACATATCAAGGATACAATCAAAGGTATATTACACAAAGCTCTTCATGGCACCCTGGGATCACATTCATTCTGTTGCTGCCAGCTGGATTATCAAAGTTCACATTTCATGAATAAAGGCAAGCATTTGAGGAGGCTCCTTTTGGCCAGGACACAATTTATACATCATGACTCAATTGTAGTCAACCCCTCAAAGCTGTTTACAAAATTTACAAAAAGCTAATTACAAAATACAGATGTATTAAAGTGCATAAGTTGGCATCTATGGATGTTTTCCTTTCCCCATTGAGGCCCATCTGTGGTAAAGTAGTCCTGCTTTCATGTAAAGTCAAAGCTGCTATGTGTTACTTTTTTATTCATTTATTTTTTGACGACCACTCTGGGGCCCTAGAAGCTTTAGACATGATGATTCTGCTGAAAGCCACCAACATGAAGTATTATCAGTTGTTTGTTATCCAGTTGCAAGTAACAAAAACACATTTAACTAGTCCAGTTAGTTTAGTGTTTTAGAGTGTGGTTAGCAGTGGGTTAACAGTAGTAGTGGTTGTAGTAATGGGATTATGGGGTTGTTCTCTTAAGCACCGCATGTTTCCAGTGCTGAATACACACTGCAAAGGCCACAACACAACCACAACAAGTAGCACCATGAGCACAACGAAGAGGATCATTCTCTTCCAGTCTGCCAGTCTGCCCATCATACCATAATGCCTGGACCTTGTCGCAACAGGAACGTCCACAGATTTGCTGGCCCCAATGTCAATGCATATGCATAAGGCCGTGGGGCTGTCAGGGGAACCCAAACCAGCATCTTGCTTGTAGCTCTTGTAGCACAACTTCTCCCCTTCCAGCCACACGGGCTCCTCCTGGTGCTGGTGGCTGGGCAGTTTACAGAGGACCTCGTG
Source organism: Pseudomugil gertrudae (assembly GCA_037177535.1). Taxonomy (NCBI): domain Eukaryota; kingdom Metazoa; phylum Chordata; class Actinopteri; order Atheriniformes; family Pseudomugilidae; genus Pseudomugil; species Pseudomugil gertrudae. Next base: position 19,944,067 of record JBAMHV010000014.1, read on the forward strand.
GCTGGTGGCCAAGGCTGGGGGTCCCTCCTTGGGCAACATAGTGAGGTGACGACAGAAGGGGCAAGACAGGCTTGCGCTGTTGCCATCACCGTCTTCATCGGCTAGCGAAAAAGCCATGAGACGGGAAAGGCACTCAAGGCAAAAGGTGTGGGTGCACTCCAGCTGCTTGGGCGTTTTGAAGACATTATCATAGGTGTTGTAGCAGATGGAGCACTCCGGCTGGCCGGCCACTGATGACTTATTTTGCAGCTTTCCTGGCACTTCCTGCATGTGCCAAATTTGGGGAGTTTGCTGTTCCATCTTCAGAGATGTGAGCCTTCCCTCCCTTTTGCCCTCTCCTTTTAGACTGTCTGGTCTCTTCTTCTTCCTGATCAGTTTTTCTTTTCTGTATTAAAGAAAATGTAGAGATTAGTGTTCATGCTTCAAATAAAGCTTTGTTGTTGATTAACTGTGCAAACCTGTTTTTAGTCATCCCCTAACTGTAATCCTAACACGTTTATCAGCGCAGACCAACTGAATGTTTGAACTGACCTATTTTTACCCTCTGCACACATGACGTTACAACGCTGGTAGGATTTTTATTTGCTAGTGAGTAATTCTGTCACTGGAGTGATGCAAAATGGGTCAAATGCATTGAGTAACAGTGGTCTTAATCAACCAAAAGCAAACAAAAAACAAAAAAGTCCTGAAAATGTGTCTTTCACTCAGGAACACACTGACCCCTGTTTGTACCACAGTACAGCACGGGCAGTCTTCACCTGAACTAGAGCCACCTGATGTTCTCCATAAAGCTTTTCCAATCATGGAACGTCAACACAAACCATATACAGGACCTTTGATTCCACCATAAACCCTAAAATCATAAATACCAAAGACTTCGCCTTCACTCTTGGTGTAGTTTACCAGCTGTACCAGCAGCAAAGCAGAGCATCATCACTCCTTGCATCACCGTGCTGCCATATTGACAGTCTGTTCCTACATGCATTTCTTTTGTCAAGGGCAAATTTAAGTAGCTTAACCAAAGCTTTAATATTGGAATAATATCTATCTTTCTTACTAGTGAAATTTGTTTTACTGTTAGCCTCACTATGTTTCAAATGAGTTTAAAAAATTCACATGGATATAAGCAGCTTGTGTCTGAGCCTTTACAACAAGTCTGCCAAAAATCCTCAGACTGAGCAGCAGTTCTATGGCTGCTTTTGTTGTGTCATGTTTGTGTTGGATACAAATGACATCATGGGACTTTAAAGCCACGTTTCTATAATGACAATGTTAATGGAAACAAGAGCTGAGTCAGCACTATTGGAAAAAAGACACTGGAATGATTTGTTTTGGGGTTGATTAATGAATATACGCTAATTGAATGATTGTTAGATCAATCACTTTGCTCAAAACGTTTATTTTGATTTTTTTTATTTAATGTATTTGGTATGTTTGAGTCCTATGTAGAAAATAATCACATTTACCAGAGTTCAAGTGGTAGAAAACAATGTTTTTTTCTCAAATGAAAAAATGCTGAGTCACCTGTACATTAGTTCAACAGGAAAACAAAAAAATACTAAATAAATAAACATGTATTATCATTGTTGGTGTTAAATAAGCTTCTTATGTCCATGATTCATAGGCTTCCAGTTTGTACAGTGTGTCCTGGATCTGCATCGCCTTGAGCAGCTGATGAGTGAGGCGCTGGAGTTACTCGTGTGTGTATGACAGAAAAATGCAAGCTGAAAATAATGAAACAAGTTTTCAGATGCTGTTTGAAAATGTTTTACGAGTCGCCTAAGAGCTCTGGAGGACAGTTGCGGTTCCCTGAGCCTGGTTTTCCTGTTTCATCATGTAGGATAACAACAGTGCTGCCTGTTGAAGTTGCTGCTAGCATGAAGGAGACTGTGTGTTTGTGTATGAGGAATGAAAGATGTCAGAGCACAGGTGTTCTCCTCGATTCACCCTCAGGGCCGGTGTTGTCCCTGTTCCTCGCACACACAAAGTCCCTGCTTGTTCTCCTTCTAATCGCTCCATCTACCCTTGACATTCCTGCATCTCTAACGCTGCCCTCATCCCTGCTGAATCCAGACATGCTTCAGAACGATGAGGATGAGTTTCGCTGCGTAATTATGATTACACCTTATCAGTTAAAAGCTTCCTGGACTATCAGAAGTTCAATTTAGGGGTAATGGAGAGAAATTAGACTCAATAATGGTGCCAAATGTGTAATACATTATCAGCAAATGGATGAGTCACTTTGTGAGTAATGTTAGGTATTTGCAAATGTGTGTTCATACCTGTTACAATCAATGGGCTGTTCTGTCATAGAAACCACAATCTAATTAAGATCTAAATGACCAGACTCTGTACGAGGACTTAAACACATCAGATATTTCTGGTACTGTGAAGAGTGTGTGATATATGAAGGGATTCTACATGCTGACACACACACGATTGGATCCACACACCTGTAAACTGCACTGTGTGTGTCAGTGATTGATGATGATTGATGTTAGTGAATTGATTTTAAGCACATAGAATTATTACAGCTGTGATATTCAAGACAAAAAATATATTTTTGGATTTTGTATTGTGAGTAATTTCAGCATTTAGGTTGCTTGTTGTGTGTGTTGATTTGATCACATATTTCCTCAGTTACTCATTATTTATACATTTGTTTTACACTTTTGTGATAGTTTTTTTAGTCTAGTTTTTGTTACAAAGCTCATCAATAACAGAAAAAAGTACCGTTACCAGTGAATCTGCAGCAAACTGAAAATTCATTGAAGTCCCTCATATTCAAATATTTACAAATCAACATATTGAATCAATGCTTATCTGGAATATTAACTATAACAGTGTGATAAGTAGCTCTTCTGTACCTGCCCGTCACATTTCCTTTGTGTATGTAAACATCAACATTTTCCACCATTTATAGAACTAGATTGTTTTTCTGAAGCCTCGTGTTTATGCGTAGTGTGAAGCAATCAGCCAAGCATTAAAAAGAAGCACAAGGAGCAAAGTGTACCAAACTTCCTGCCTGATATACACCTGGTCTGGTAAGTTTGTTCGTTATTGATAGCCGTAGCGTAACGTTTAATGTGATAACTATGGAAATGAAACTCGATCTGCACAGCTTAGACTTTATCTCCTCTTTGAACTGAATGTGTGTCTATTTTTAACCATTTGGTAACTTAGTTTCTTTGTTAAGGACTCCCATCTCTTGATTTGCAAACCAGTCAGTAGGAGTCCCTGGAAAACAGTATTTATATTTTTTAACGTGTGTACCTAAAGATGCAGAGACAAATGTAATGGTACGTGTAGGCAAAATGTCCAGCGAGCACATGCAGGAAAGGCTGTCCTAAAAAGGCTTTTGGGGTGAGACTTACAGCTGGTTTTACTCTCCAGCTAGTCAATTATTAACTCAGTCATCATCAAACCCAAAACACAAACTTGTGTGTCTGTTTTGCGCAGTTTCCTGCTTTGACCCTCACTTTATCTTTCCACACTATCAGCAACATTTCATTTTCTTGTTTGTCCCACTGACTTGTTCATGAGTGAAGCACAACTCATTTCAGTGGGAGTTTTTTTCCAGTGCAAAAGACTTTAGTCATCTGAATTTGCAGCTCCTTTGTGCCAAGCTAAGCTTTGTGTGTGTGTTTGCTGCTTTACATTATGCCTAACTGTCAACCACAATCTTGCACTACCTGTTTCCAGTTTGTAAAGTAAATGAAACTCGATCTACCTGATGTTTGAAACGAGGGGCGGGGGGGGGTTGGTGAAGGCACAGCAGACAGTTAAACTGAACATGAGGCTGACAGAGTGAAAAAGGAGATAACATTTGTAAACACAAAGGACAATAGACGCGAGATGTATGCAGATGCTCAATCCTGGCTGAATATAGAAGCCTGCTCATATGCTACAAGAGTTCAAGATAGATGTAGTCCACCAAACAAATAAAGACTTCCATAACAGATTCACTCTCCATTCATAAGTCTTTGTTCAGTTTAGTGATATTCTTTAGCATTCTCTAGCAGCTGTGTCTAGTTAAACACAAGTAATAGTAAGTATTGAAGAAGTAAAGTGAAACATATCTGAGGCTTGCAGTGAAGAAATGGCATGCCACAAACTGCACAAAGCCTCAAGGCAACAAGTAGGACTGCAAAGTCAGTTTACCTCTCAAGTGATGAAGATGTCAGATGATCCTCTCAATCTTGGTGGGCTCAGTTCACTTCCTTTCCAAATGAGAGTGCATGTTTCAGCATCAACTGACCTCAGAGATGCCAGCCGGTAGTCCAAGGTTTTAATTTTGCCTCTGCTCAAATTATGTGGTTTGATATTCCGTTGGAAGTTGTGACTGTGTCTAAGTCTGTGTGTGAGTGTGCATAGGAGAGAGAGAGAGAGAGAGAGGGAGAGTGGGTGTGTGTTCAGAGGCTAGGTAGCAGCTTGTTGTGTCAGGACTGGGTCCTCCTTCCTTGCTGTCCGTTGGCTGTTGCCACCTGCCCTGCTCCGTCAGCTCTGTCAACAAATACCTTTAGGACTGCTGCCTAAAGAGGCTGCCCGTTTGACTCACTTCTAACAGAACAGGTCACCTTACGTCTTATCTGCTTCCTGTGATTTTTATTGTTCACGAGTTTAACAATAAACTAAGATCCACCCATGTGTTCCATCACTCCTCTCAGAATCCAAACTATTTACACAAAACAGGCCACTATGGAAAACGTGGAAGTAATTAGAGATAAAAGCAAAACTACAGATGAGTAGAAAGTATGAGGAGAATAAACTAATCAGTGAGGGTGGAACTTTTTACAGACATCCATCCATATACCATAAAGCAATAAAACACATTTCTGTAACATTATTACGGATAACCACAATGACCCAAAGACGCATTTGAAAGTCATCAACCTTTTAATAAATGTTGCAAAAAAATTAGCAAAATATTTTTAGCCCATTATATGAATAAGATTGAAACTATCATATTTGCTTGTGTGGATTCTGACAGCGCTATGCTCTTTTGAGGAAAACAATGGACAGTTTTGTCCTGCTTGATTCAGAGATGATTAATGAAGTAACTCTCCCAGGAAAAAACTACAGCTTGTCTTGTTGACCCCATCCCTAAACCTCTTTGTACGTTAGATTGTACAATTTGGAGGCTTAAAGTTTTAATATTGTGAATTATTGTCTTTAGACTGATGAAATAAAGTGATACAAGTGATGCATGGTGTCCCCCAAGGCTTAAATTTAGGTCCATTTCTTTTTACATGCTGCCCCTTTGGAACATCATCGAGAGAGAAAACAAACAGGGCGTTTTTCGACCAAGCTGGTTCAGTGCTTGAGCTAGAGCCAGAGCCTAGCTGGTTCAACTCCAGTGCTTCCAAAGAACCAGTTTTGTTTTTGACCTAAAGAGCCTGGTCGGTTCTGCATCATTACGTAATCTACATCATGTGTGTAATGTCACAGCTTCCTGTCACATTTGAGTAACGCTATAACAGCAACACTTACCAGACTTCTTGGTGTTGTGTTATTATTATGAGTTTTCACCACGGTATTTTCCACCATGGACAGGAGGAATAACTCAACCATGGTGGAGTTCAGGGGGCCGATTGTTTAGTTCACCGGCCGTCGCCAAGATCAGAAATAGGATCGGGAAAATGCGTGTTGCTTTTGGATCGCTCGTTACCGCGGTGTCCCAGTTTCCTCTTCTGATCTATGAAATCTATTTAAGCTTTAATCATATGTTGAGCAGCTGATCAAGGCCGTGTCTCGCCGCGGGCTTATCCCGCCGAGGAGCTTTCACCGCGGCCGCCTCTCGCTGCGGCTTCTTGAACACAGACTTTGTCCGTTTAATTTACTGTGAATCTCCACAGGTGACAATAAAGCCAGAAAACTCTGAGCCTCCTTCGCAGACATATTCTGTTTGTTCTTAGAGTCCATTACTTTGTTTTTATTAAGATGTGGGTCCATGTTTCAACATCATTTTAGCCAGGTAGCTCCGCCCCTGACTCAACTCTGACCCAGCAACGAGGTGGTGCCTGGATTGAACCAGTTTTGAAACCAAGAGCCGTTGCTCAGGCAGTTGAAAACCAAAGAATCGGTGCCTAATCTGGCTCTGGCTCCGAACCAGCACGGGAACCAGCCTGGTCCAAAAACACCCATAGAGAATGTTGGTCTTGAGGTGGTGTCTGGAGGAGGAAGGAGAGAGGGAGGAGGGAGAGGAGAAGAAGGAAAACGCCTCAGGACTTAATACACATTCTTTCCTTCTCAGAACTCCTCCCTAGCTTTCTTTTATTAGTATTTACCTTTCTTAAATGTCTCACAAGCATGTGTGCATATAATACAGATAACCTCCAGCAATATACTCTAATAAATCTATTGTAATAAATACTTCAACCGACAGCTTGGTTTAATTTTTATGAGCTAGTTTCCATTATTTAAAAGAGCCCTATACAGGTTGGAGCCATTGTGCCATTCAACACAAAAGACTTGCTGACCACACAACTTTTTCACCAGTCAGTATGTATAAACTGTGAGTTACACATAAAGGAGTCAGTGATAAGGTAACATCTGCTGAAACAGGACGATTCTCCCACAAATGCACTGCTGGACATGCAAACATGACACATCAGCGTGTGTAAAAACAAAGGAATGACTTTCCCGCGAGGCATGTTTACTTTAAATACTTTCTAAGTCATGCTTCTTCAAAAAGGAAGCTGAAAGAGAAAAAGAAAAGGTGTAATGCAATGTTTTAGGCCGTGGGATCATTTTTAATTTATCCTTCAACTTGCAGTAAAATAAACAAACCTGACATTACCAAGAGCTTGCTAATTAAGAGTGATTGAAGGATGTGTGTTTGAGATATTATTTATTTGGTTACTCATTTGATTTTATGGTAATGTCTAATGGCTGTAGGCCATTAGCAATAGCAATCACAGCTGCCTAACTGACTTAGTTATTGAGTAACCTAAAAACAAATACTGCTGTATCACATCAGGAAAGTCATTTATTGGGCGTTAGGTTGTGAGTGCTTATAGGAAATATTAAGGATATGATCAGATGCTATTTTAATTCTCTTCCTGGAATGCATGAACTTTTTTTTACAATAAACAAGTGAAAGATTTCACTAGGTCAAAGTGGCAGTAAGCGGTACGTTATCTTGTGGAAGGAGTGGCGGGGGAAGCTGCCTCTGAGGTTGGGGAGGAATCCACGTGAGCTGGAAAGCTTTGTATCCAGGCAAGCCATAAAATGACACAATGTTGACTGTCTCCTTACTTGAACTGACATTTACTCAAACATTACAGAGCAAAGATGATCATTTCAACCTCTGTCATCAAGCCACCAAAGGCAAAATGTGTGCTCGGTATGTTTCTGGCAGCTGGCGCATGTACATTCACCTTCACCTTGGTCAACAAGTTCATTTAAATTTGTTGCTTTGTTTTGTTATAGTAATTGGCTTCGGGTGAACAACATAGAGTTCAGTTGCCAATTGAACCCTTTGCTATTCATTGAAAAATATCTTAAAATGTAAAAACTCATCACTGTTTAGAATCACAGAAAAGCTGAATCCCAGGTTTGAGTAAAAAAAGTACAGCGTGTGCATTCCTGATGGAGGAAAGTGTAACATTATATTATCTTAAGTTAAAAAGACGGTACTGTGTGTTTAGGGATGGAGTATGATGGTAACTGGATGTGACTCGAGGCTATTGCTTTGTTAGCTTGTCTGTCATTTGCTCCTCCTTGTTGATTAAGCCTTACATCTGGTTTGTCATAAAATGAGATCTGATTGTTTTTTAATTATTTTTTTATTTCATTTTCAGAAAACTTACTATTATTTCAGCATTGTAAAAAGCTAAATACATATAATAAAATAAGAACCAAAAGGAGAACAAAGAAGACAAATCAAATCGCATCATCTCTTTTGTTTGCAATAATTTGATCATATATTTAACATTATATAAAACACCTCACTATAAATAAATCACCATTTGTTTAAATCCCACAACACACCCAACAACCCAGCTTGCTGATGGTAAGCATTTTAATAAGCTAATAGTTCCTCATATTTCTTTGTTGCACGGTTTTTGGTTTCTTTCTTAAAGACACCAGTTTATCCTGTTCTGATTTCATTATACAGGTTATTCCACAGTTTGACTCCTTTCCCTGAAACAAAGCGTTCCCTCAGTTTTGTCCTAATATTATTTTGTTCTTTGGTTGTGCTTTTAAAGGGTTTTGAAGATGCTTTTTAAAGTGCAGCATTCCACTAAATCTTGAATTACTAATAATTTTGATGTGTAAAGGATTATTTGACTCTTATAGTTTCCTACTAATGACTTTAATGGTTTTCCATTGAAGCTCTGTGGCCTCACAGCAAGAAGGTTGCCAGTTTGAGCCTCGGTTGGGGTGGGGATCAAACCGGGAACCTTTCTGTGTGGAGTTTGCATGTTCTCCCTGTGTTAGCGTGGGTTCTCCCCATGTTAGCGTGGGTTCTCCCCGTGTTAGCGTGGGTTCTCTCTGTGTTAGCGTGGGTTCTCTCTGTGTTAGCGTGGGT